>CM065170.1:21706219-22100974 GCA_033026295.1 Channa striata
TAGAGGATGTTAATGCAGCACTACAGACAATCCCAACTACGACCACAGTTCACAGTTGCTGTGCTGATAGCCAAGCACCTCAAGGATCTTATCGCCAAGCACCTCAAGGAGGTTTAGCGTACAGTCTCAGGGTGCTGGATAAGGAGCTTCCTTGTCTTGATGTCAGTGGCTTCCATCTCCTCCTTTGGCCAGCTTATTATGCCAGCTGGGTACCTGA
Source organism: Channa striata (assembly GCA_033026295.1). NCBI lineage: Eukaryota > Metazoa > Chordata > Actinopteri > Anabantiformes > Channidae > Channa > Channa striata. Next base: position 21,706,437 of record CM065170.1, read on the forward strand.
TGACCGGGAGGGCATAGGTGTTGATCGCCCGGACCTTGTTCTTCCCATTCAGCTGACTTCTCAGGACTTGCCTTACTCTCTGGAGGTACTTGGTGGTCGCTGCTTTCCTTGCGGCCTCTTCGTGGTTACCATTTGCCTGCGGGATCCCAAGGTACTTGTAGCTGTCTTCCACATCTGCTATCTTGCCTCCTGGTAGTACAATCCCCTCAGTTCTGACTACCTTTCCTCTCCTCGCAACCATCCGGCCACACTTGTCCAGTCCGAATGACATTCTGATGTCTTGGCTGTATATCCTGGTGGTATGTATCAGCGAGTCGATGTCTCGTTCGCTTCTGGCATACAGCTTGATGTCATCCATGTAGAGGAGGTGGCTGATGGTTGCTCCATTGCGTAGTCGATATCCGTAACCGCTCTTGGCGATGATCTGGCTGAGGGGGTTCAGGCCTATGCAGAACAGCAGCGGGGACAGGGCATCTCCTTGGTATATGCCGCACTTGATGTTGACTTGGGCAATGGCTGGAAGTTGGCCTCTAGTGTTGTTTTCCACCTTCCCATTGAGTTCTGAATGAAGGCTCTTAGAGTCCTGTTGATCTTGTACAGTTCTAAGCATTCCATGATCCATGTGTGCGGCATCGAGTCGTAGGCTTTCTTGTAGTCGATCCAGGCAGTGCACAGGTTGGTATGTCTGGTCTTGCAGTCTCGGGTGACCGCTTTATCTACCAGGAGCTGGTGCTTGGCTCCTCTGGTGTTACTACCAATTCCTTTCTGTGCTTTGCTCATGTATTGATCCACGTGCCTGGTCATCTTAGCCGCTATGATGCCCGACAGGAGCTTCCATGTTGTGCAGAGGCAGGTTATTGGGCGGTAGTTGGATGGGACTGCTCCCTTCTGGGGTCCTTCACGATCAGTACTGTTCGTCCTTCCGTTAGCCATTCAGGGTGGGTTCCATCCACTATTAGCGTGTTCATTTGTGCCGCCAGTCGCTCATGAAGGGAAGTTAGCTTCTTTAGCCAGTAGGCATGGATCATGTCAGGCCCTGGTGCTGTCCAGTTCTTCATGCCTGAGACCCTCTCTTGGATGTCTGCCATTGTGATGGTTACTGGATCTTGTTCAGGAAGGTTGCTGTGGTCTGCTCTCAAGTCCACCAGCCATTGGGCATTGCTGTTATGTGTTGCCTCCTTCTCCCATATGTTCTTCCAGTATTCTTCAGTCTCCAGCCTTGGCGGGTCTGCTATCGTGTTATTACCCTGCCACTGTGAGTACACCTTGGATGGCTCAGTGGAGAACATCCTGTTTATTCTCCTGGTATCAACTTCTCGGGTGTATCTCTTCAGCCGGGTAGCCAGGGCTGTGAGCCTTTGTTTGGCAGTCTCAAGGGCCTCAGGTATGGACAGGTTGTTGTATTTCTCAGGCAGGTTGTGTTTCTTCATCATGCCTTTCTGTAATTCTGATAGTTGGCTAACTTCTCTCCGTGTTGCCTTGATCTTAGCCTCCAACCTCCGTTTCCATGGAGGATAGTGCACCTTATTTGTGCTTGTGTTGATCTTATAGCCAAGCACCTCAAGGATCACAGTTGCTGTGCTGTATATCAGCTGGTTGGTTTATATATACATATATATACATATACATATATATATATATACACATATATACACACACACACACACACATATACACACACACATATATATATATATATATATACCCCAGTTTTTTAATTACATATGAGTTTAAATTTATATTGAATTATCATAATCTAAATTATTATTTTATCATTAAATGTCTGTATTCTTTTAAACCATGCATTCAAGCTTCTCTGTGGGGTTTGGACAGCGCCTGCAAGTCATCTACAACAATGTGTTCATAATCATCCTGCTCTCATTTGCACTGTTGCTCTTTAACATCGTAGTGCATGCTGAGGAAATGATGCAAGTTATTATGAGTAGCAGTTTCATTCAATTGTTTATCTTTGTGTATTTAATTAATACTTAAAAGCTCTGATGATATTGCAGATATTCATATATTGTCTGCCATACATCCAAAGTAGCCTGTTTCTAACTAGCGAAGTAGTTCATGCATTTGTTGCTTCTAGATTGGACTACTGTAATTCCCTACTTTCAGGATGCCCCAGTAACTAAAGAGTCTTCAATTAATCCAGAATGCTGCAGCAAGATTACTGTGTGGTATTGGGAAGAGATATTTTTGCCTTTTTGGCTTCTCTCCTTCCTAATAAATGTAGAATAGAATTAAAACCCTTTTTCTTACCTACAAATATCACGACTACGGTTAGTATTTTTAGAGGACCCAGAAAAGAGACTAGAGAACGTAGAAATTGAAGCACAATAAACCAAGTTTTTTGAAGGTAGTGGTGATGGGGGTTGACTGCTACTGGCCAGGGCCGAAGGGAACAACAGAGGGTTGAGCGGTAGCCTAGGAGATAAACAGAGGGTGAGAGAAGGCAGAGAAATGATGGACTTGAGGCAACTTATTTTTGGCTTACGGTGTAGATGAGTGGGGAAGGCAATCTCGAGAAGGAGAAGGATCGGCCAGGAGCAGGTGAGGTTGTCGACAGGGAGAACGCAGGAGAAAAGGTAACATGATACAAAGTAACAAATTAGGAAACAAAGTATCAACAAAAAGCGGCTAACCGAAAAGGACAAGCGGAGAAACCTTTGTGTTGCACGTTGGCGAGGAAAAAACAATAACCAGAGTGGAAAACACAAAATTTGCCGGGTATAAAAATCATCAAAAAATAGAAACCCGGGAACCAAAACTCAAAACCCAAAAGTCTACAAAAATACTGGAATCTTCTTACTTGAATAAAACACAAGGCGACAAGGGAATCAGGCAACAGAGAAAACTACAACCAGCACTTGTGTCGAAGAATGAACGAAATTGATCCAGCAACGAGAAACAGGTGAGAGGGGCTTAAGACAGGGAGACAACAGGTGACCAGAGTTAGGTTGATTAGGAGCAACGGGGAGAAGCAGGGTGAGACAGAAAATGCGGAGAAACAAACTAAGGTAACCTGGGCAACAGTGACCGGAGTGGACTCATGACAATAAAGGCTTAAATGGTCAAGCTCCATCTTACCTAAAAGATCTTCTAGTGCCATATCATTCTAATAAACCACGTCAGTCTCAGAATGCAGTCCTACTTTTGATTCCCAGAATTTGCAAAAGTACAATGGTTACAACTGGTTCCACAAGTGTAGTCAATAATAAAGCTTGCATCCAGAATGTCTTTTAAGTGTTTTATTATCTTGCAATAGAGAAGTTCACAGACAGAGTTTCATGCCCTGTCTAGTGCCGTTCTAAAAACTGATACATCACACAAATGCTTTATACCCCTCTCCTGCTGGGCAGAACATTCCCCCCATCAGGCTTCCAACAATTACACATGAATATAGTATGTCTCCAGGTTGATGCAGTTTACTGTTAGATAGCAGATAACATTGGAACAGTTATTCAGACACTTCTCAAGACAAAAACATGCATATGAGATAAAGGAAATTATGTTTCAACATTCTTTATAAGAACACTGAATATCATCTGACCTTACAACTAAGCAAAACATAATTATTAAAATTTAACCACTTTTAATTTTTCCATCACTATTTGGGTGCCAGTCAGCACTATGTCTAACAAAATATTAATTCCTAGGTAAGGTTAATACCGTACAACAATTAAATAAAAGGTTATACAATATACAAAAAACCCCAATGTTTGATGCAGTTTTCCACCTCGTTTCTGGTTTTTGGGTTTGTACATTTGACACACTCTGCAATTCTGTACGCGTGTACATACTTACCAGCTTAAATTTGGTCAGAAAACTAAGTTCTGTAATCAGCTATATGTAGGTTTTATGTCTACCCAGATGACCAGAGAGAGGGTCTTGATGGAAATACTTCAAGAGTTGGTTTCGTTTGATACACAATCTGGTATTCAGAGTCCTCCCGCTTTGCCTTCTACACTGCGTCATTGGTAATGGGAAGTAATTTTTTTGGACCAATAGAAGTGGACAAGATGGCAGCACAAACAGGTGTATAGGGTTGAACTCCTGTTGGATCTCTGGATAGGGCATCTGGCACAGTGTTATATTTTCCTTTCCTGTATTCTACAGTGAAGGTGAACTCCTGCAACCTAAGGGCCTAGCTGATAAGCTGACCCCACAGAAGAGAGTATGGTCTGTTACCACTGTAAACAGCCGCCCGTCCAGGTAGGTCCTCAATTTCTCCAGTGCCCACTCAACAGCCAAGCATTCCAACATCGTGGCCGAGTAATTTCTCTCAGACTGGAAAATACAATGACCCTCTCAGCTTCAAGGTCAGATTTCTGAACTATAACTGCTCCACGACCCACCTCACTTGCATCTGTATACACCACAAAAGGTGCAGTAATTTTTGGGTGCCCTAGCACAGGTGATTTTGTCAAATGCTCCTTCAGGGTGTCGAATGCAGTCTGGCATGCAGGAGAAACTTGGCTTTTCTTCCAAGTATTGAGTGGTTCTGCAATTTGAGAGAAGTTAGGGATAGACCTGGGATACCTCTCTGTAATCTCTGTAAAGATTTCACATTAGTGGCAACAGGAAAGTTGTGTACGGCCTCAGTTTTATCCGGGTCCACGTGAAATCCTGCTGTGGATATGACATGTCCCCGAAATTTTAAAGATGTCCTGAGAATTTTATTTTACAGTCAGAGCCACTCGCAGTTTATCCAGGACAGCTTGAACATCAAAGAAATGTTGATCCTAGGACTTGATGAAAATTGTGATGTCATCCAGTTAAACAAAACAAATGACACCCTTAAGTTCTCCTAGAGCTCTTTCCATTAACCGTTGAAATGTTGCGGGGGCATTCCTCAGTCCAAATGGCATGACTTTGAACTGAAACAGGCCCAAAGGGCAGATGAATTCTATGATTTCTTGCACTTCTGGGTCCATTTCAACTTGCCAGTAACCACGAGAAGACTGTGGCACCTGTGAGACAATCCAGAATTTCCCATGCTGCTCCAGGCTTAGACTGCTGGGGGACCAACCCTTGAGACACTTTCTCCCTCTCACCCCACATTTATATGTCACCACTGTACAGCATTATATCTTCTTTCTCCCATAGTTGTGCTTCTCCCTCTCTGTGTCCCTGTCTTTAAGTGTCCCGTCTTGGTAGCTGTGTGTCTTCCAGTTCGCAGCTAGTATGTTTTACCTGTTCAGCACCTATTTGTTTTAAATAAAGTCACAACAGAAGAAGAAGTACAACCTTTATTCATCACATATATATTTGCATATACAGTACATGTTACAGTGAATTTTACTCCTGCATATTTAACCCTTCCCTCTTGAGGGAGCAGAGGGCTGCCACCCAGGGAGCTAGTGCTGAGTGTCTTGCTCAAGGACACACCTGGTGGGTGGGCTCGGGATTGTAGGTAGGCTTGGAATCGGCATCATCTGTTTTACCCTCCACGACTCTACCCATTGAGCTACCAACTTACAGTTACTGGTCCTACCAACCTGCCCATGTTTTGTTGTTGCTTTTGTTGCTCTTTTCTTGTCTCTCTCCCCTTTCCATTCACCCCAACCAGTCAAGGCAGACTGCTTACGGGAGACTTGTTTGGTTTTCTCCATATATCTACCCTGGGAGATATGCACAGCTTTTGTGGATTTCAGCTTGTCAATACCATCAATCCAGAAATTCTGGAGTTCCCCTCCCTTCTGCTCTTCTCTCTCCACACTAACAACTGCAACTCAAGCAATCCAACTGTGAAGCTCCTAAAGTCTGCAGACGACACAACTGCCTTATCTTAAATGATGATATGAGACTGCATACAGTTATGAGGTTGATCAGCTGGTGCTGTGCTGCAGTCAACCTACCACAGAAGCTGTTGATTCAGTTCTACAGTGCTGTCAGTGAGTCTGTCCAGTGCTCCTCCATTACAGCCTGATTTAGAGCAGCCATCAAACAGGAAAAGAACAGACTGCAGTGGACAGTAAGAACTGCTGAAAGAAGTATTGGTGTTTCCCCACCCACTCTCCAGGACCTGTACACGTCGAAAGCCAGAAGGCGGGCAAAGAAAATCACCACTGAGCCCTCTTACCCTAGCCACAACCTCTTTCAGCTTCTCTTCTCTGGCAAGCGCTACAGAGCTCTTGCTATCAAAACCACCAGACACCAGAACAGTTTCTTTTCTCAGGCTAACATACTCATTAACAGTTGACCACATACTTACTAATACATTGCTGCTATTCATGCTACTGTATACACTGGTGACACTGGTGCTACACTTTAAGCACACAAGTAATCATTTGAACTGCCACACACACTGCACCAAGTCTAATCTTTACATTGACTGTTCTTGATTTTAAGTTAGTTTTTCTTTTCTTTTATTATCATTATCCTTTTCTTGTGTGTTATTTGCCATTTTCATATTATCTGTATTGTTACAATGTGTCATTGACAGCAACCAATGGCCGTAGCAAATTCCTTGTAAGCGTTAGCATCCCTGATGAATAAATGATTCCGAAATAACCAGTAACAGCAAAGAGAAGGAAGTGGTTGGGTCAGGGTTTAGTCCCTGAAAAATGATTTTCAGACATTGTGCTCTGCCTAATAAAAACCAATTTAGGAGCCTTTAACATAACTGGCCAATAGTAATGCTAAAGAAATATCATTCACACAGATAAATGTACTGTGTTGCTATCTCAGAAGTGAGTATTTGGTTATCATCTAGCTCAACTAGTTTTAATTTAGACAAAATGTAATTTAAAAAGTTTACTGACATTCTGTCTTAGGCCTTGACTCTGGGAGCTCATCGCCAAGATACAGTTAAGCTGAATTAAGTTGACATTGGATAATGTTACATTCAGGATGTATAAAATGTACATCAAGAGTACATTGAGACACTTTAAAGATAGTTACATATAATGACCACCACAGTATTTGTATAGTTTTTAGAAAGGTGATATAATGGGCTAGAAATTGAGATTGAAAACAATTGAAAAGTTGGGTCATCTCCACTGCACCAATGAGTTTTTCATGTTCAAAGATGGACACCAGTTAGATATAAGAAAAATGGATAATTAAATTAAAACTTAAATGCAGTCAATAATATGATTTAGATAACATATGGCGTGCTGCTAGAAGAAGCTATTGACTACTACTAATTGGTTACAAAAGAAACATGGTGACAGCCCAGTATCTGAACCACCTTTGTGCAAGTCTTGTTAATGATAGAAATGTTTTGAAATGTTCTTTTTAGAAATGTTCTTTGACAATAAGTAGATAAAGACATCCAAGTGTTCTTTAAGAAAACAACTTAATCCGCAGTTTGGCTTATTACAGGAAGCTTTCAGAGCCCGCTGCAGAGGATTTAGATAGGGAGCTGTTGCTTGTGTCTTATCCACTTTTCTGCCACTGTTGCTGAATTTGCTACAGAAAAACAATGTGAAAAAAAAAGCTGTTAAGGAGACACCTTTGTTATATTGTGTGTTGTGTTTTCAATTAGGAGTACTAAATGTTTTGCAAAACCTTTTGCTAACAATCTGTGTTGTAGGTTGTGTTAAATATGAGGTTGTTGGGGACTGATTTAAACTGCAGCAGGGTACACACTTAACCTAACAATATAAGCATTGGCAGAAGAGTGATGGGAATGGGTAAAACAGTGAGAGAATTAAAAAAAAAACGGTTTTTAGGATTATGTGACAAGATTAAATATCAACTTTTATAACTTTCTAAGGTCTGGTTATATGTATATGTTTGGAAATTTTTTTAAAACTCCATCCAATTTTCCTGTTGTCCATGTACTGAAATTCAGTGTCCCAGACTGACACCTACTGTCAGTAATGTGTAGAATGATCACTAGGTATTATACATGAGAGTTCAGTGAAAACCTGACTTTTATCCCTGCCTTTGTTTAGGAAATCTTGTATGTGGTTGAAAATAAAGAAATACAAAGCGAATACAACAGTTAACCCAAAAAACTGCAGTAATTTCTATCACCATATACACCACATGGAAATTTGGTGGTTGGAGGTAGCGGGTGGAAATCCCAAACTGAACAAATACAGAAAAAAAGTGATTTTTTTATTCTGTTGGCAGGGGTTTTTGTGACTAGAAAAAAGTAAATAAATTAAATCACATTAGATATTGCCAAAGAACTTGACACTGGTGCCTAATTAAGATCTGTAATATATATATATATATATATATATATAATTAAGATATATATATATATATATATATATATATATATATATATATATATATATATAGAGCACAAAGCACAGAAGGAGCCTATATAGCTTTTTAATCGCAAAAACATGACAAAAGTGTTATGCTTTCAGCTTTGATAACCTTGTTTTAATTATGCTATTACATGGCCATCTTCTAACCCTGCTCTCTTTGGTGCATTTCAAAACCAGCCTTCATTTATGAATGCTTTAAACTTGCAGGAAATATTATGCAAATGATTCTCCTTTGATGACATGCAAAGTGTGCTTATTAAACAATTAGTATAGTTATTCTGTTGGTTATCACCCAGAGAGACTGTAAATTAGCAGGAGAGTTTTTGTACAGTGTGCGCAGTGAGTGTAATACCGGGTTGCATGCCCTGGAGAACACTACTAGTAGTATAGTATTATATTCGCAGAGTGCAGATATCAATTCATAAAGGCAAAAATACGCTACAGTTTTCATAGGCTTGGCTTCTGATGGTTTCCGTTCTGTCAGGAAATTTGTTGTAGTTGTTGAAGCATACTATCAACAAAGAAAGCTGAATTGTAAGGAGGAAGACTGCGGCAGTTCTCTGATTTGGTTACGGATAAAACATGCAAACACATGAGGCAGGTGCTTTTATTATTTGAAGATGCTTTTGTGATACTCATAGTTTATTAGCCAACACCCCACCTATACCCCGTATAAGTGATAGACCTTGAGATCGCATTTCTTTTCAATGTATCTACATCTGCAATTCTAAGACCCTTTTATTGTGGTGTTACAACACTGCATGTCTGAGATAACCTGTCTTTCAGAAGGTTTATTCAGTACTTGAGAGACAAAGTCCAAATCTATAAGAAGCTGGCAGCTGTCATTAAAATACTTTGGTGTCATTTTGGTCTGTCTTGGTCGTGGTTTGGTCCCAATATAAGAAATGTCAATAAAACCAACCATCATCTTAGCTACTTATTCTCTTAATTGGTGTCATGGGGGACAACCATACCACTTGTCACTGGGCATTAGGCACGTGTCAAGACAGCCTTTCTCAAAGGCCCCACAGAGAGAAACACTCACACTTTCAGGCAATTTAGAGTCACCAATTAATCTAACATGCATGTTCTTGGACTATAGGAGAAAACATATCATCCAATTATCGTACTGCTTTAATACCATACTTTCATATGTTAATGTGTGCTTCAACATGTAAATAGATTATATTAGTTTTTTTGCTGTTTCATATAACAGGCCCCTACACAAAGGCCAAATCAACCAAATATGTAAGGTCAGTCCTAATGAGTAGTGTGAAGGAAAAATCCAAGAGGGATTAAATTTTAATGGTTATGTTTTGCTTAGTTGTAAGGTCAAATGATATTCAGTGTACTTATGAAGAATGTTGAAACATAGTGTCCTTTGTCTTATGTGTAGGTTTTTATCTTGGGAAGTGTCTGCATAACCGTTCCAAGGTGATCTGCTATCTAACAGTAGACTGTAGCGACCTGGAGACATATCACGTTCATGTGGGAGTGTTGGGGGCTGGATGGTTGGAATTTCCTGCCCAGCAGCAAAGGGGTATAAAACATTTGTGTGATGCATCAGTCTGTGGAACGGCACTAGACAGGGCATGAAACTCTGAACTTCTCTCTTAAAAGAAATCCTGGATGTAAGCTTTATTGATTACACTCAAGGTGTCTGTAACCTGTAGTTGTCACTTTTTTCCATGACGATTTGGTGGCAGCAGTGGGATCTGCTGAGTGGTCTTCAGGGGAGCAAGTGGACAGTGGTCAGTGCATGCCCTGGAAAAGAAACAAATTCCCGGCTCAACCTCCACTTAATGAATAAGCTTAAAAATGTAATAATTATTACTGGTTAACACTGATACTTGGTGAGTCGCAAAGAAGTTTCCAAATTTTTTTTGTTGAGCTCAAGTTGCCGTTCTTGGTTGAATTAATCTGAGCAATTGGGCAACTCCTAGTCAATAAGGGAGGATAAGTGTCATTGACAATTAGGTGAAATAGACTAACAACTCCTAGTTAGCTGGGGAGTATAATGGGGGCAACCAAGTTGGATTATGAGGCCAACAGACTAGGGACTTTAAAGAGGTGAAAAAAAAGAAATAATTTAGTGACTTTTAAGACTAGCTCTACTGATCGGGTGCTTATAGCGGGGAATCAACTTCGTGGAGACGTCTGCTTTGAATAACCGGGTCATTGGCTTCCCATGACGCACCTGGGAGGTAAGGGGGTTTAGAGGTCCCTCAAGGTCCAATTGGTGAGATTATGAAATCCTAGTACGGTGACAAGTCTTGAATGTTTGAAAATTTGGACTGAGGTGTTTGGCTTTCCTCAAAGAGGTTCCCTTAGTAAAAATCAGTTAGCAAAATTAGAAGAAAAGCTGTTAGGTAAAGAAAAGAAATTGAAGGCTAAAAAGAAAATGTCTGAAAGAAATACGGATGTATGACTTAAGGAATGTTTGAGTATGTGGAAGAATGAAGTAGAAAGTAGAGAGAAAACAAATGCAATACTCCTAGTGTGTCTTTTCTCTATTCACAGATCACAGCACTGAAACTGGACACTGGCTTGGACTCCTACCCATCAGCTCTGCCATCACATCAGCCACTTCAAGGAGCGGAGGGGGGACCACCCTCCATTTCCACTCCAAGAAGCACAGGGGGAATGTCATCCACAACCTGATTCAACCACCTCTCCAGCATCATCTTCAACCACATCTAGTTCATCAAGCCAAAATGCAAATCAGATTAATGAGAAACGAACACAGAAGCGGAGTATAATGCATCTATGGTCGGAGTAGCTGGTCCAGAGGGTCCAAAACTGGTTTTAGGGCTTGGATTGAATGTTTGTGCAGCTGGCAATTATCCACCTAATACAGCTGGCTCAAGCTATGGGAAAAAACGCAAAATAAAAACAAAGGGAAACAGAAAGCAAGAAGTGAAGATCCAACTGAGGAAAAAATAAACTAAACAGGATATCACGTACAAACCCAATGAACTAAACTAACCAGGGATGAGGACTAAATAGCAACAAAGAAAGAAAGGGAAAACTAAGGAAAATAACGACACAATAAAATAAACAAATAAGTCAAGAAAATAATAAAAGGGCAATGGGCAAACTAACTCAACGCAAAATTTGACTACAACAAGAGAAAACAAGTGCCTCAACAAAAACCCGTATAAACACAAACAGACTAACAAAAGATACAGAAAAGAACAAAGAAAGTGATCAGACAAACAACTTAAAGGTGGAGACAATTAACAGGTAAAAAACAAGAAATCAAACAAGGAACCAAACAAAGGGACCAAACCTCAGATCAAACGCAGCAAACGGGCACGAACGAACGGTGTACCACTGTCTGGATGTTAATGTCTTTGTGCATTAAAGAGTGTGTGAAAGAAATAGAGACGAACCAAGCAAGCATGAAGGGAGAACAGGGTTTAAATAAATAGGAAGAGAGGTGAAACTAATAAGGACAAACGAAAAAAGTAAAGCAACCAAAAGAATCTCACAAAAAAAAAGCAATACTACAAAATAAAAGGTCAAGACAGGAAATGAACAAAAACGGCACCAACAAAAGTCCCAAATCTTGACAGAACTTGCAACACCTCCTAAGGTGAGTGGCAACTATGTGTACAGTGTAGGTGTTTCTGGGAAACACAAAAAGTGTTCAAAAATTCAGATTTTTCACACCTTGGGTGAATTACAGCCCAGATTCTTTTTTGTATGTGTATGAATGAAAGCTGCAGCAGTCTGTCTTGTCTACAGAGTTACTCTCACATGCATGAGCTCTGGTGTCCCCAGCGTTCACAGATTTTATGTCAGAGGTTGATTTACATTGTACAGCATGTTCTGTGTGGCCCTGATCTTCCTTACGGACAAAGATGGGATTTAATGAGATCTGGGAAATTGACTGTAATGTTTGTTTTGGTCTGATCTGTCTCTCTGAACAGAACTGTCTTTATGACATTTCAAATGTTGCTCTTCACATTTCATTAAATAAATCAGATAACTTAAAAGGATAGGCTATTTTTTAAAAAAGTGTTCTTCTGCACATGATTGGAAGATGATACTTCAGACTGACCCAGCTGTGATGTTCTCAGCATCTGCAGGTGCCTACAGATTGCCTCTTATCTCAGTGTTTTGCATGCCACACGGTCAGTCTCTCTCTCAAGCTTGAACAAAACACACACACACGTCCTCTTTCCTATCAGAAACAGAGGCAGCAACCATACCAGCATTGAGAAGTTTGCCTGAAAGTTTAAGGGCAAAACACAAATATGATGTAGGTTGATAAGAAATTGTGAGTTGGTCATAGTAACACCAAAGTCCTCTAATAGGCCAAGTAAACGTCAGTACCTTTTCACAAAAGTGATTGATGGAATTACACTAGGTGCTGAATTGTCCAGAAAGGCAGGAGTAATTGTGAATTGTGAAAATATGTGTGAATCATCCATTGCAGGGGCAAATATATTGGACTTAATTACTCTATATGTTTTCCTGTATTTCCTGATATTTACCAACAGCTATAATAATACAGAATATCAATGCACTGTCAACTTCTATACTTAAGTAAAACATTTCCCTGAGATTATTCTACACTTATAATTGTATATAAATGTAGGAATGTTTGCTATTATTTCTTGTTCAGTTTTGTGGGCACAGGGTTTATCTACATTTTACCTACATCTACAGGTGTAATAATTTCATTATACATGCACAATGATAATAAAGATTTTATTTTATCTTACATAGTATCCATTTTAACAGCTATTAAGTGTACAGCAATTAATTAAAACTTGGTAGGTGGTTAACATTTCAAACACAGAAAAAATATATGTATGCAATAACAATGTCAGAAATATATCAAAATACAGTAAGTGAAAAGGAAATTATAAATGACTGCAAAATGATCTGTAATAATCTCATATAATCAACATATAATTAAAAAACCTTGCTTACCATTTTCTCAAAATAGCCTGAAATCTAGTAGCATAACCCTCAAAAAGGAACCAAATAACAAATGCCCAGTAACATAAGTGGTGTGGTAATGCACATAAAAGTAAAAAAATAAATACTAGTAAATGAGCACTCAGCACATCACTTACTCTAATCATTGTACTACACTGTATCTCCTACTTTATGCTGTTTTCCATAGGTGAAAGGGAAATATAATGCTACTAATATCTGATTGCTGTCAGCTGAATTGATTTTAAAACTTAGGAATATATTCAGAATAAAAGGTCTATTAATCCCAGCTCAGACAAGGAAGGGAGTCATTTGCACATTGAAACGTTAACAGGTATCACAGAAAAGATACAGACATTCATAGTCTTGTATAAACAAAGTGCAGTTTCCCATTAACATGGCCTGCATGTCTATGTACCATGAGAACACCTGGAGATCATCAACACACAACAACACAAAAACATAGGTTTTAGCGCAAATTCAAAACAAAGTAATAAAGGCACTTTTTATAATAAAGACTACCCGAATATGCAGAGAAAACTCAACAAATCCCCTCGAGCGAGCCCTAGGCAACAGTGGAGATGAAAAACTATAATGAACGAAACCTCCAGCAGAACCAGCCTGGGAGCTGGCACTTTATTTCTGTCCAAGCTCTTCCCAACTGTACAGGCACAAGGATCCTTTTCCATAGGAACATGCCCCTTGGATGGCTAATTCTGCTGCATGGCTACACTTTTTCACACTTAAACACACCTCACGCCGTCACTGGGGGAACCAATAACAACAACCGGCTACATAACATACCTCTAAATTGAAATCCCCAAGCTAGCAAAATGATCAAAAAAACGAATGTCCTTGGGAAATCTCTTTGCACACGGTAAAAGAACCAGTGAGGTTACAGAAGAGCTCACAACCTCAAAGAAAATAAAAGCTGCATTTACCAGACAATACCAGGAGTCCTACTTGAAATATGGATTTATTGTGACAGGGTATTCCCATGCACCAAGCCTGCACTGCGTAAAATGTGGCGACCAGCTTTCTAATGGGGCAATGAAGCCTTAGGAGTATTTTGAAAGAAAAAAGCGTGAACAAGAAGGACAGAGGCAATTACTGAGTGCCACCACATCAGTAAATTCAAGTGCACTGAGAGCATCATTCTTGCTAAGGCTAAGAATCCATTCACTATTGGTGAAGAATTGATCCTTCCTGCCTTTAAAGACATTTGCTGGTCATCCTGAAGGAGATCGCTGCCCAGAGTGTTTGAATTTCGGGAGACGCTGCAGAGCTTTCTCTCAGAAAAAAAGTCATCCCTGGCTGCACATATTAGTGATAAGGAATTGGTCACAAAACTCTTACTTTTGTGACATATTCAACCTGTTCATTAAACTGTCACTTAAGGGGAAAAGGACAATTGTCTTCAAGTTGGCAGATAAAGTAGCTGCATTTAAAGACAAGCTGGATTTGTGGGGACGCGCCTGATCAGAGGTATATTTGACGTTTCAAACATTAGCAGGGATTTTGAAGAGACTGACCTGGAGCCTTCGTTCTCCCAACTGCTGCATGATCACCTGCCTTTGCTTTTAAAAGAGTTTGAGTGCTACTTCCCAAAATAAAAAGACCCATGAACTGCAACAGAATGGATTAGCAACCTATTGTCAACAAATCAGGTGCATCCAGCTTGTCTATGCAAGAAGATCAACTGGCGACCTTAAAAGTACGGTTGAGACAACAGCTCTGTCTGTGTTTTGGATTATAGCAGAATACCCTGAGGTTGCCACAACAGCACTGAGAACCCTCCTGCCATTTCTGACATCCTATCCTATATTGTTATTCAACGTTATGATGAGTTGTATTTTTCATTCAATTTGTTTTTGTGGTGTATCTTATGTTGAAGGCATGTTTAACCTTTACCATTACAACCAGAACATGTGGGGTTGAGAGGCCATTACTGTAAGGGTTACCGTAACTTAATTCTGTAACTATAGGACCCCCAAAAAAAACAGGTACTAACAATTACCCAAGGCAAAACAAAGACTGGTAGACAGGAGGAAACAAAGAAAAGAACTAAACTAACAAGGACAAACAGATAATCAAAAACTAAATCTAAAAGTAGGGAACAACGGGTACAAACAAATGACCACACCTGATACTTGAGATTAATGAACAGGATGCATAAAAAGTGGCATAAGGAGTGTGAAAAACTAGCCGCAAACTATGGAGACAAAATACTACAAAATAAAAGCCCATGGCAGGAAGTAAACAAAAGGGAACAAATTAAAGCATAGACATATGCATAACATAAGCTAGAGACGAGTCTATCATCTGAAGCCAACAGAAGATCATTGGTGACTTTAATAAAAAAAAATTAAAAATCTTGTGGCAAATTATTAACATCTGGTAGTTTGTACAATACATACAGTTTATGCTGAATGTGACCATTAAATGTTCACCAACATAATAAATGTTTTCAATCGTATCTTTACAGTTTCACAATTTACCAATAACAGCTAAATTGTTAAAGGAGCTCTTCTAAAGACAAACAAATAAATAAATAAAAGAGAACCTCTCTAATGGCACTTTCCATGTCTTCCCCCTGATTTATAGATCTATTTGTTTTTTTTGTACCTCATTTGTAAGTTAATTTTGGCTAAAAGTACCCACTATTTGAAATGAAAATTTAAACTGTCCAGTACCTAGTACACCAAGCATGCACCTCTGATAAAACAAGCAAGTGCAATTGTTTCTATGCTGCTTTTGCAATGTGCCCATTCATTTAAGACCACAGTCTTCCCTCCAAAATCCTTGAACTTCATTTGAAACACCCACCTGTCTGCTCGCTGTGCATCTTCCTCTCGGGCTTAAACGAAAAGGACTACATGTATTTCATGGGTAAAGACGTTGCTTTTTGCCTTGATGGCCCATCCCTATATAATCCGGATATATGTTTTTTCGCCTTATACTGTATGTCTACATACACAGGCAAGTCAATCTTGGACCATCACAGATGCTGACTTCTGCACCATTCACTGATAGCAGTCTAGCTTTTTTTTTAATCATCTTTGGCACTTAGAACCCAACATCGCTTTTTCCAAAGACAAAGTGAACTGTCAACCCTGCTAGACCCTATTCCAGTTGATTACCTTACTGATAATTATGCAGCATCTTTACGTTCCATACTTGATAGTGTTGCCCCTCTAAAAAAGAAGGCAGTAATTCTGAACAGGCGATCTCCGTGGTATAGCTCGCAAACCCGCAAATTAAAGCAGGCGTCACGAAGACTAGAAAGGAAGTGGCGTTCCACTCATTCACAAGAATCACGCTTAGCCTGCAAAAAACTGTTTATACTTATACAAATTAGCACTGCGTAAAGCCAGATCAGGTTATTATTCATCACTAATACAGGAAAACAAGAACAACCCCCGGTTTCTTTTCAGCACTGTAGCCAGGCTGACTAAGAGCCATAGTTCAGTTGAGACTAGTATTCCCTCAACGCTATGTAGCAATGACTTCATGACCTTCTTCAAAAACAAAATCATAGCTATTAGAAATAAAATTCACCAGACCCTCCCCACAAATACAACAGAATTAGAATCATCAGTAAGTCCTCAGTCCCTTTTAGACTGCTTTGTGCCCATAGACCTTGCTGAGTTAACTTCAACTATTATGGCCAACAACATGTCTGCTAGACACTATTCCAGTTAGACTGCTCAAAGACACTCTACCCTTATTAGACACATGTTCGTATTAGATATCATTAATCTATCTTTACAAACAGGATATTTACCAAAGGCTTATAAGAGAGCTGTAATCAAACCTCTACTTAAAAAAACTAGTCTGGATCCAGGTGTCTTAGCCAATTACAGACCAATATCCAATCTCCCATTTATTTCTAAAATACTTGAAAAAGTAGTTGTAAAGTAATTATGTGACCACCTGCGCAGAAACGACTTGTTCGAAGAATTCCGGTCAGGATTTAGAGTTCATCATAGCACAGAAACCGCACTGATTAAAGTCACCAACGATCTTCTTCTGGCTTCAGATAACGGACTTGTCTCTATACTAGTTCTGCTGATCTTAGTGCTGCATTTGACACCATTGATCACAGAATTACAGAGACTAGAACATGTTATTGGAATTAAAGGAACAGCACTGAATTGGTTTAAACCGTATCTATCAGATAGATTCCAATTTGCTCGTGTTAATGATGAATCTTCGACATACACAAAAGTTAGTTATGGAATTCCACAAGGCTCTGTATTAGGACTTTTCACTGCTACGCTGATGACACGCAATTATATCTATCTACGAAACCTGATGAAACAAATAAATTAGTCAAACTACAAGCATGTCTAAAAGACATAAGGGACTGGATGACGTATAATTTTCTTCTTCTAAACTCAGATAAAACTGAAGTTATTGTATTTGGGCCTAAAAGTCTAAGACACATGTTTTCTAACCATATTGCTACTTTAGATGACATAACTCTTGCCCCTAGTAGTACTGCAAGGAATCTTGGAGTCATTTTTGACCAGGATTTCTCATTTACCTCACAGATAAAGCAAATCTCTAGAACAGCCTTCTTCCACCTAAGAAACATTTTCACTGCTACGCTGATGACACGCAGTTATATCTATCTATGAAACCTTAATCAAATTACAAGCATGTCTAAAAGACATGTACAAGTTTGGCCTTTGCCATCTCCCTCTTCACTCTGCGCTGCACTTCCTTGTACTGCTGTCTACTTTCCTCAGTCCTTTCTACATCCCACTTCTTTTTAGCCAACCTCTTCCTCTGGATGCAGTCCTGTACTTCGTCATTCCACCACCAAGTGTCTTTTCTTCTTCCCTCCTTCCAGATTAGACCAGATGACGCACTTTCATACCTGTTTCCCTAATTACCTCTGCTGTAGTTTCCCAGTCATCTGGAAGCTCTTCCTAACCACCCAAAGCCTGTCTCAACTTCTGCCTCACAAGTTTCTTCATTCTTTAGCTTCCACCACTTGGTCTTCTTTTCTGTCTTTTCTCTCTTTTTCTTCCTGACCACCAGAGTCATCTTATACACCACCATGCTGTGCTGTCTGGCTACACTCCTACTCTTCTACCACCACTTTGCAATCACTAACCTCTCTCCAATGACCTTGTATACACAGAATGTAGTCGACCTGTGTACTCCTACCTCCACTCTTGTATGCCACTCTATGTTCCTCTCTCTTCTGGAAGTAAGTGTTGACTACAACCATTTCCATCCTCTTAGCAAAGTCCACCACCATCTGTCTTTCTGGATTCCTTTCATTTACACCAAACCTGCCCATCACCTCCTCATCGCCTCTGTTTCCCTCACCAACATGCCCATTGAAGTCTGCTGCAACAACTAGTCTCTCTCCTCTGGGGATACTCTCTATAACCCCATCAAATTACCCTGTCTGAGACTCTTTTCACCTCTAGAACATTGTTCACA
The DNA here is from genome assembly GCA_033026295.1 of Channa striata. Classification (NCBI taxonomy): domain Eukaryota; kingdom Metazoa; phylum Chordata; class Actinopteri; order Anabantiformes; family Channidae; genus Channa; species Channa striata. The sequence continues at coordinate 21,725,075 of CM065170.1, forward strand.
AACTCCCCCTTCAGGATCACTCCTACTCCGTTTCTCTTCCTATCCACACCATGGTAGAACAGTTTGTATCCTCCTCCAATATTACGTGTTTTGCTGCCCTTCCACCTCGTCTCCTGCACACACAGTACATTTATCTTCCTTCTCTCCATCATGTCTGCCAGCTCTCTACCTTTTCCTGTTATTGTGCCAACTTTAAGAGTCCCTACTCTCAAATCTAAGCTCCTGCCTTTCCTCTTCTCTCAAGTCTGGTCTCAAGTCTGGTCTTGAGACCAGTCTTGGCTGCTATTTTGCTCAGTCTTGCCTTTGTCTCAGACAGGGCGGTCTCTGGATTTTTTTTTGCAAGACTGGTAATACCACATCTGTGGCAAAGTCACCAACTTGTCTGAGCATTTCCTATATTTTGATCGAAAACATCCTTCTTTAAAGTAGATGTTTCACTTATTTATGATGATTTCTGATTATCTGTCACTTCTCCCTGCTTCTTTCACCTCTACTTCTGGGTAAAGATGTCAGCTAAATCATTTTGTAAAACAAAAATTGAAGTCTGCAGCACCACGATTACTGAGTCAGTTCGGACTACGTTAAGCTTTTACTGGCTCTTGGAAAATAAGGAGACAAAAAGGTCAACAGAATGGATTCGGGATCTGCGAATAAAAAGACACAAAAGAAATTAGCCAATAAGTAAATTAATTCTTGGAGCAGCTTCTTCTCTGTAAGTCTGAGCGTGGATGAAGCTCCATCAAGTGTCTCTGTCTGCAGAAGAGAAGGAGCAGATAGCTCAGGTCAGGTCAAAGTTGCTCCTTAACTCGACCAGACAACATCAGTGCTTGTTCGGGTACCGGCATAAAAAAACTCTGTAAATTAAGGATCTATAAAAGGAAATTATCCAAACAAATAGGGATTAGGCATACAGATCAATTTCCTATCCATTCTTCTGTGTGATTGAGTGTGAATAGGCAAATGAGAAGCAGGCTAAAGTGCCTTAAGTACCAATAGGTAAGCGCTATATAAGGGCAGACAATTTACCATTTACATTTTATGTAACCAATCGTCACTGACATACTTAATATGTTATAGCTTAGGTGTTTTTGTCCTGTTTTTTGTTTTCCACTGCCCTTGTCTTTTATATAGACATTGTTTTTCTGTGTGTGTGTCTCTGCACTTGCCCTTTGCCTTTCATCATCATCATCAGGATTCTGGACTCTACGCTCTTCCCCTTTTCTAAGTTTAGTAGTAGTCTAAGTTTCTGCCTTTGAGTTGATATTACGTCAAGAGTCTGAGCTCAGTGCTACAGTCTCATTAGTTGAGGTTTTGTTATAGTCTAAATGTCTGCCTTTGAGTTGATATTGTTATTACCTCAAGAGTCTAAATCTTTTTAGTAAATTTAGTTACAGTCCAAGTCCCTGTCTTTAAGTTAATATTGTCACCTCCTTAAGTGTTGTGCTGAGTAATATAGTATCAGTATTTTGTGTGATTATTATACAACATTTTTAGAAGTTCATGTGTAAATAAACCTTCTGCACTCTTGGTGTGTCTTATCTTCTATTTTTGGGTCCTATAGTTACAGTATTCAATCCTTGTAACCGTTACAGGTTCTTATAGTGCACAAAACTTATTCTTATCTGTTCTTTTGTAATTCATTTTTGTGTCTTAAACTCCAAGCCAAACAACTGATTTTTGTTTTAAATTGGTAAAGCAGCTCCAAATTGTTCTACACTGAACTGATGGAAGCGACTCCACCTGCGGTAAGCGTATTGTGTCACCTGTTTCTTCATGTTGTCTGTTTCGGGTCTCTGCTAAAGAATTGTTCACTGGTTAATCATATTTTTTTTTCTCTATTTGGGATTTCCCTCTATATAAATTATCACTTGGGACATGAAATTTGTTTTATGCAAGCACATGCTCTCCTGAAATACAAAAAAAACCTATTTAATGCTAAGTAAATTTAGCAAATCTTAGCTTTGCTTGTCTAGCACCTAGCAATGGCTTCTCCTTCTCCTTCTGTCTCTCCTCTGACTTGCTCAGTGTGTCACATTTTTTGTTTTTCCTCTGCCTCTCCAGTGATAGTGGTACTTGTAATAAGTGTAATTTTCTTGCAGGTTTGGAGGCAAGGCTTTTGCGAGGCGAGGCAAATCAGAGGTCACTAAAGCTAATGTTGAATTGGTGTGTAACTTTGCCAAAACAATGTCGGACTCTATAGTTTTCTATGGACCCCTGCGAAATCTGATTAGTGACAACATGTATAGCCGCATGTCGTCACTCAACCGCTGGCTGTCTAGGTGGTGTCCACCAAATGATGTGGGCTACATAGACAATTGGAAACGTTTCTGGGGAAAACCTAGGCTGATTAGGAGAGATGGCGTCCATCCTACTTTGGATGGTGCTATTGTCTTATCTAAAAATATGGCTGATTTTATCAGACAACCAAAAGTTTGACAATCCAGAGTTGAGTCCAGAAATGCAGAGATCCAGTCCTACACGCCTCTTTGCAGTATCCTTAGTTTTGTCTTACTGAAACTTGATTTTACATTTACATTTAGTCCTTTGGCAGACGCTTTTATCCAAAGCGACTTACAAGTGAGGAACAGGCAAGAAATAAAATCTAAGTAAAGGAGAAAAAAATGAAAGTAAAGTGCTATCAAAGAAATGTTTCGATATAATGAGATGCAAGTACAGGAAAAAGAAAAAAGCCACTCCTATAGTACAAGAAAAAGCAGGAAGAAATGGAAGAGTTCTGTTTTCAGCAGTTTTTTAAATGTAGTGAGGTCACAGAGCACACAGAGTTTGGCAGCTCATTTCACCACCGTGGGATCACTGAGCTGAAGAGTTTTCCTCTGTGTCTTCTGTGTGGTGCTGGGACTACCAGACGTCGTTCGCTGGCCAAGCGCAGCGGATGGTAGGATTGTAGACCTGAATGGATGAGTTTAAGTAAGCCGGAGCTGTAGAGTTGACCACTCTGTAGGCAAGAGACAAAGCTTTGAACTTAATCCTTGCAGTCACAGCAATTCAGTGCCGAGATCTGAAGAGTGGAGTGACGTGAGTCATTTTTGGCTGGTTGAAGATGAGGCTTGCTGCTACATTTTGGATCATCTGCAGGGGTTGCAGCTAGAAGAATATGTTAGTTTAAATGAGTCGACCCCCCAAATCATAATAATTTTCATGTTCCTAGAAGCTCAGGCCGAGGTGGAGGAGTAGCAGCAACCTATCACTCAGCTTACCAATAAACCTTAGAACTAAACATAGTTATGACTTATTTGAGAGTCTTACTCTGAGCCTTTCACACCCAATTTGGAAAACTCAAAATCCACTTCTATTTGTTATTGTGTACCGTCCTCCTTATTCTGAATTTTTGACTGAATTCTCAGATTTTCTAGAATTTAGTCAAAAATTGCTTAGTGCACATAAAGTCATCATAGTGGGCAACGTTAACATTCATTTATATGCTGACAGTAACTCCCTCAACACGGCATTTAATTCATGATTAGATTCAATTGGTTTCTCTCAAAATGTAAAAGAACCCACTCATTGTTTTAGTCACACCCTAGACCTTACCTACTCCTTACATACGTTACGTCATTGAAACTGAAAATTTAACAGTGTTTGCTGATAATTCTGTTCTCTCTAACTATATTCTCACAACACTTGAATGCATAGCTAATGATTCAGCAGTTAGAGAAAAGTTCCATAGTTCAATACTCGATTTTGTTGCCCCTCTGAAAAAGAAGGCAGTAATTCTGAACAGGCGATCTCCATGGTATAGCTTGCAAACCCGCAATTTAAAGCAGGCACCACGAAAACTGGAGGGAAGTGGCGTTCCACTCATTCACAAGCATCACGCTAGCCTGGAAAAAGAGTTTATACTTATACTATATATATATCAGCCCTCCGTGAAGCCAGAACAGCATAATATTCATCACTAATAGAGGACAATCACAGCAACCCCCGGTTTCTTTTCAGCACTGTAGCTAGGTTGACTAAGAGCTATAGTTCAATTGAAAGTAGTATTCCGTCAAAGCTATGCAGCAATGGCTTGATGACTTTGTTCACAAATAAAATTGTAGCACCAGACGCTCCCCACAAATACAACAGAATTAGAATCCGTAAGGCTTCAATCCCTTTTAGACTGCTTTTTACCCATAAATCTTGCTGAGTAAACTTCAACTATTACGTCATTAAATCAAAGAACATGTCTGCTAGACCCTATTCCAGTTAGACTGCTCAAAGATGCTCTACCCTTATTAGACATGTGAGTACAAAAGTTAGTTATGGAGTTCCACAAGGCTCTGTGTTATGGCCAATACTTTTTACTCTATATGTCTTCTCTAAGCAAAATTATTAGAAAACACAAATTTCCACTGCTACGCTGATGACACACAGTTATATCTATCTATGAAACCAGATGAAACAAATACATTAATCAAATACAAGCATATCTAAAAGAAACAAGGGACTAAATGACAAATAATTTCCTTCTTCTATACTAAGATAAAAATGTAGTTATTGCGTCTGGGCCTAAAAATCTCAGAAACATATTGTCCAACCATATCGTTACTTTAGATGAAATAACTCCAATACTCCCCCAGTAGTCCTGCAAGGAATTTCTGAGCCATTTTTACCAGGATTTGTCAGTTACCCCACACATAAAACAAATATCTAGAACAGCCTTCTTCCACCTACGCAACAATGCTGCAGCAAGATTACTGACTTTGATTGTTAAGGCAGATCATATTTACCTTCTCTAGCTTTTCTCCATTGGCTTCCCATTAAATATAGAATAGAATTTAAAACCCTTCTTCATACCTATAAAGCTCTAAACAGTCAAGCTCCATCATACCTAAAAGATCTCCTAGTACCATATCATCCTAATAGACCACTTCGGTCTCAGAATATAGGCCTACTTGTCGTTCCCAGAATTTCCAAAAGTAGAATGAGAGGCAGAGCCTTCAACTCCTCTCCTGTGGAACCAGCTCAGAGTCCAGATTCGTGATTTACACCCTCTCTACTTTTAAGACTATGCTCAAAACCGTCCTCTTTGATAAAGCTTATAGTTAGTTATAGTCATGTTGCTATAAACTTGGACTGCTGGGGGACCAACCCCTGATGCACTGAGCAACTTTCTTCTTTCCTTCCCTCTCTCCTCTCACACCACATCATACAGTGGTGACATTTATATGTCACCACTGTATGATATTAACTGTGTGCTTCTCACTCTCTGTCCCTTTCTTCAAGTGACGCGACATTGGAGCTGTGTGTCTTCCAGTGCGCAGTTACTGGTCCTATCAGCCTGCCCAATGTTTTGCTGTTGCATTCGTTGCTCTTTTCTTTTGTCTCTCCACTTTGAATTGAGCCCCAAGATTTTTATTCAATATTCATATTTTCATCAACCCGAATTCAACCCAATTCAATTTTCAACTTTATATTGCATCAATTTAGAACAAAGTCATGTTAAGGTACTTTAAATAATGAAGTCAGAACTATACAGACATTTAGAGAACCCAACAATTCCAACAAAAACTCCTTTTAACGGAAGAAAACTCCAGCAGGACAGTCATCTGCCTTGACTGGTTGGGGTGAGTGGAATGTGGAGAGGGAAAAGAAAAGAGCAGCAAAAGTAACAACAAAACATTGGGCAGGTTTATAGGACCAGTAGCTATGTACTAGAAGACACACAGCTCCAACTCAGAGACCCAAATGCCCAGCTGACCAAGGCACACTTCCTTTGTGATGCCCCTCTGCTTTGGTATCGCAACCGGGGGCGGCACTCTCTTCTCGGCCAGAACCAGTACCAACCACCAGCTTAACTTGTCAGTACAACATTCGGGAGCTCCTAGGCAAGGCAAAGTTTCTCTAATTTTTAAGAGAATTTAGTGTCCCATAAAGCTGCTGGCGCAATTAAAACATTCTAATATTACAAGTATTTTTCCTGTTACTTTATTCAATTCAATTCAATTCAACTTTATTTATATAGCGCCAATTTACAACAAGGTCATCTCAGGGCACTTTACATAATAAAGTCAATACTATACAAACAGGTAGAGAAAACCCAACAAATCCCCCTTGAGCAAGCCATAGGCAACAGTGGAGAGGAAAAACTCCCTTTAACGGAAGAAACCTCCAGCAGAACCAGGCTCAGGGAGGACGGCCATCTGCCTTGACCGGTTGGGCAGAGTGGAAAGTGGAGAGAGAAAAGAACAGAGCAACAAAAGCAACAACAAAACATTGAGCAGGTTAATAGGACCAGTAGCTGCACACTGGAGGACACACAGCGCCAAATCCGGGGACACCTGAAGACAGGGAGAGAGAGAGGGGGAAAGAGAGGGAGAGAGACGACTATGGGACAAAGAAGACACAGAGTTTATGACATTTGAAACAGGTATGACATTTCATACAGTGGTGACATTATAGATGTGGGGTGAGAGGAGAGAATGAAGAGAAGAGGAAGTGGCATAGTGCAGAGTCCCCCAGCAATCTAAGCCTATAGCAGCATGACTATAACCAACTATAAGCTTTATCAAAAAGGAAGGTTTTGAGCCTAGTCTTAAAAATAGGGAGGGTGTCTGCTTCCCGAATCTGGACTGGGAGCTGGTTCCACAGGAGAGGAGCTTGATAGCTAAAGGCTCTGCCTCCCATTCTATTTTTGGAAATTCTGGGAACCACAAGTAGGCCTGCATTTTGGGACCGAAGTGGTCTAGTAGGATGATATGGTACTAAGAGATCTTTTAAATATGATGGGGTTTGGCCGTTTAAAGCTTTATAGGTAAGAAGAAGGGTTTTAAATTCTATTCTGCATTTAATTGGAAGCCAATGGACAGAAGCTAATGAAGGTGAAATATGATCTCTCTTACCAATCCCAGTCAGTAATCTTGCTGCAGCATTTTGGATTACTTGGAGGCTTTTTAGAGAGTTACTAGGGCAGCCTGAAAGTAGAGAATTACAATAGTCCAATCTAGAAGTAACAAATGCATGAACCAATTTTTCAGCATCGCTTTGGGACAGGATGCTCCTAATTTTGGCAATGTTCCGTAGGTGGAAGAAGGCTGTTCTAGAGATTTGCTTTATCTGTGAGGTAAATGACAAATCCTGGTCAAAAATGACTCCAAGATTCCTTGCAGTACAACTGGGGGCAAGAGTTATGTCATCTAAAGTAGCGATATGGTTAGAAAACATGTCTTAGACTATTAGGCCCAAATACAATAACTTCAGTTTTATCTGAGTTTAGAAGAAGAAAATTATACGTCATCCAGTCCCTTACATCTTTCAGACATGCTTGTAGTTTGATTAATTTATTTGTTTCATCAGGTTTTCATAGATAGATATAACTGCGTGTCATCAGCGTAGCAGTGAAAATTTACAGAGTGTTTTCTAATAATGTTGCCTAGGGAGACATATATAGAGTAAAGAGTATTGGTCCTAATACAGAGCCTTGTGGAATTCCATAACTAACTTTTGTGTATGTCGAAGATTCATCATTAACGTGAGTAAATTGGAATCTATCTGATAGATACGATTTAAACCAATTTAGTGCTGTTCCTTTAATTCCAATTACATGTTCTAGTCTCTGTAATAATATTCTGTGATCAATGGTGTCAAATGCAGCACTAAGATCTAGCAGAACTAGTATAGAGACAAGTCCGTTATCTGAAGCCAGAAGAAGATCGTTGGTGACTTTAATCAGTGCGGTTTCTGTGCTATGATGAACTCTAAATCCTGACTGAAATTCTTCAAACAAGTCGTTTCTGCGCAGGTGGTCACATAATTGCTTTACAATTACTTTTTCAAGTATTTTAGAAATAAAGGGGAGATTGGATATTGGTCTGTAATTGGCTAAGACATCTGGATCCAGACTAGGTTTTTTAAGTAGAGGTTTGATTACAGCTATCTTATAAGCCTTTGGTACATATCCTGTTTGTAAGGATAGATTAATGATATCTAATATGAACTTGTCTAATAAGGGTAGAGCATCTTTGAGCAGTCTAACTGGGATAGGGTCTAGCAGACATGTTGTTGGTTTAGATGCCATAATAATTGAAGTTAGTGCAGCAGGGTCTATGGGCACAAAGCAGTCTAAAAGGGACTGAGGACTTACTGATGATTCTAATTCTGTTGTATTTGTGGGGAGGGTCTGGTGAATTTTATTTCTAATAGCTATGATTTTGTTTGTGAAGAAGGTCATGAAGTCATTGCTACATAGCGTTGAGGGAATACTAATCTCAACTGAACTATGGCTCTTAGTCAGCCTGGCTACAGTGCAAAAAAGAAACCGGGGGTTGTTCTTGTTTTGCTTTATTAGTGATGAATAATAAGCTGTTCTGGCTTTACGGAGTGCTAATTTGTATAAGTATAAAGTCTTTTTCCAGGCTAGGCGTGATTCTTGTGAATGAGTGGAACGCCACTTCCTTTCTAGTCTTCGTGACGCCTGCTTTAAATTGCGGGTGTGCGAGCTATACCATGGAGATCGCCTGTTCAGATTTACTGCCTTCTTTTTTAGAGGCGCAACACTATCAAGTATTGAACGTAAAGACGCTGCATAATTATCAGTAAGGTAATCAACTTGTGCAGGAGTACAGTTAATGAGGCTACTCTCAGTTATATCAGTACATGTTGAAGTAAATGATGAAGGGATCATTTCCTTAAATTTGTTCACAGTGTTTTCAGATAAACACCTACTGAAGCAAAACTTCTTTCTAGCTGCCGTGTAGTCCAATAAACTAAATTCAAATGTTATTAGGAAATGGTCAGAGAGAACAGAATTATGAGGAAATACTGTTAGTTTATCAATTTCAATACCGTATGCAAGACAAGGTCTAGGGTGTGACTAAAACAGTGAGTGGGTTCATTTACAATTTGAGAGAAACCAATTGAATGTAATAATGAAGTAAATGCTGTGTTGAGGGAGTTACTGTCAGCATCTACATGAATGTTAAAATCGCCCACTATGACGACTTTATCTGCACTAAGCACTAAGTCGGCTAGAAAATCTGAGAATTCAGTCAAAAATTCAGAATAAGGGACTGGAGGACGATACACGATAACAAATAGAAGTGAATTTTGAGTTTTCCAACTTGGGTGTGAAAGTCTCAGAGTAAGACTCTCAAATGAGTTATAACTATGTTTAGGTCTAGGGTTTATCGGTAAGCTTGAGTGATAGATTGCTGCTACTCCTCCACCTCGGCCTGAGCTTCTAGGAACATGATAGTTAATATTACTTGGGGGGGTCGACTCATTTAAACTAACATATTCTTCCTTCTGCAACCAGGTTTCGGTGAGACAAAATAAATCGAATTGATGATCACTTATCAAGTCATTTACTAACAGAGATTTAGATGAGAGAGATCTGATATTTAATAATCCACATTTAAGTGTTTTAGTTTTTTGTTCAGTAAGAGGAGCAGTCCTGATTTTTATTAAGTTATTATGATTAACTCCTCTTGTTATTATGATTGAGTTATTATGATTAACTCCTCTTGTGATCATTTTTAGTTTGTAAAATTTAGTTAATCGGGGAACAGACACAGTTTCTATAGGAATGTGAGGTGAATAGTAACTGATTTCTACTACTACTACTACTACTACTACTACTCTCTTCTTCTTCCTGACCACCAGAGTCATCTTACACACCACCATGCAATGCTGTCTGGCTACACTCTCTCCTACTACCACTTTACAGTCACTAACCTCTCTTAAATGACCTCGTCCTGAGTACGTCCTGTGACCTGTGTACTCCTGACTCCACTCTGATTGAACTGATTTCTTTCTCCTCAGACAAAATTCGACATAGCCTTACTCTTTGATGCTCATTCATCTGTTTATTTAGAACAGGTATTTCATGTTTTATTCTCCATTCATTTTGTTCCATAAATCTATATGCATATTCAGATATGTCCATATACTCTGTAGTTGTCACGATTTGTTCTTTGGACCCAGAAGTACAGGACACAGGAGGAAGATTATGAATGTTTATTGAAACAAAATGAACACAGTGGAGAAGGAGGTGGGGAGTCTGTTAGGGGTACCAGATATACCGGGAGAGCCAGGGGAGACTGGATGGGGAATGACCAGGCAGCAGAGGGGAACAGGCTGCGGGCGACGATGATGAGCAGACTGACAGACCAGACAGGCAGGCAGAACAACAGGCGAATTGTGTTGTGCAGGCAGGTTACTTGAACACGGCTTGAGGGAGAATGGCGACTGTGCAGGCAGGTTACCGGAAGACTGAGTTGCAGACGAGTTGAGACTGTGCAGGCAGGTTAACAGAGGGATTGCTTGTAGGTGAGTGGTGGAAGACGGCTTGAGGGTGAGTTGTGCCAGAAGACGGTTTGAACGTGAGTCGTGGCAGGCTGTGTTGGCAGATTGATCGAGGAGCAGGCAAGCAGGTAAACAGAGTACAAAGTCCAAATGTGAAATCCAGTGTGGCAAAAATTCTCTGGAGGACTGCAGTGCAGTCATGTGAAGAGAGACAATCTGGCAGAGAGCTGTGGTGAAATCCAAGTATAAGTAGGCAGGGGGGAACAGGTGAAACCAATTGAGGATAAACGAGGGTGGTGAAGTTGGCAAAGTGACAGTAGGCTTGGACAGGATGTGGAGAAAAACGGGTGACAAAATAAGAGTCCAAGGGAGGTAGTGGAGCTGAGGGATTGAGTCATGACAGTAGTTGTAGATAGAATCATTAAAAAGAGCTGGTTCTGTGTAGTGTGATTTCTTCTGAGAAAAGAGGAAAACTCATAATAAGTTTTAATAATGGGTTTAATAAAGTCATACCCTATTTTTTCTTTAATTTGGTCTCTTCTGTTTAATCAAAACGACTGATTACTTGACCACTGACTGTCTTTAGTGAACAAATATATAATTATAGCTTGCTTTGGCCCCACTTTGAGGAATAATCGAAATCCCACTGTAGCATCCCTGGGTTGATCAAAAGGCTGGACCTGAGCTGCAGTCTTTCATGCTGAGGTAAATGTGTTTCTCCAACCAACCCCCCAGAGAAAGAACAGAAAATTTTGGTTTTTTTGTACTCCCCTACTGAAGTGTAGGCAAAAAAACAAAAACAAAAAACAAACACATCTTTTTCTGAGGATTTCAAGCCCATTATCACTGACGAATTAACATTTCTGGCTGACACCCCAGACATTAGCATTAATCTGCTAAGAGCAGGGAAGGCCAAAGTCCGGCCCGGGGGCCAATTTCATCCGGCCCTCGGCAATGTCAGTGCGCAAATGAGGAGTTGCGCATCAGATATTTCATCTCTGGCGGAAGAGTTCGGACAGCGCTTTCGGATTTTGCAGCTATTGAGAAGGAGATCGTTGTTTTTTCCACGCCTTTTTCCGTGGACACAGATGATGTTCCAGACCATTTGCAGCTGGAGCCCATTGAGCTGCAGTGTGACGCCGAGAGCCGCAGTCTCTCAAATGCTGAGCTTGTTTGGGTCGACGTATTTGTGTGAGAAGACATCCTGAACTTAAATAAGAGCCGTGTGAGGACACGGCTGACGGACTCTCAGCTGCGAGACACCTTGCGCATCAATACCACTGCCTTTGAGCCAGACCTGGCCTTTGTGCTGCAGTCCAGATCTCATTAATGCAGACATTTGTCATTTACAGTAAGTCTCATTTTTGTTAAGATCAAAATTGGTCATAAATTCAGACAAGTTGTCAGTTTTCACTCCAGAATAAACTTTTAAAAGTTCAATTAACATTTATATTTACTGATATGTCATATTTCAAATGAGTCCTGCAAACGTGGATAGGTCTATGGTTTGCTATTTTCTCTGTTAGTTTATTCAAAAGTTCTGTGAACATTAAACAGCCATGGTGATATGTTTCAGGTTTCAAATGTAATTTGCACTCAACAGTACAATTACTTCTGTTTGGGAAAAAAAGTTAAGTGAATATTCAATTACATGTGATATGCATGTTCAAATGAACCAAAAGACATGCTTAAGATTGTTAAAATTAAAATAAGGCAAATGTGAAACAAAGAATGGCTTGCTAAAATTTGTTTTAATATATTGTTTAATATATTGTTCATATCTATCTATCTATCTATCTATCTATCTATCTATATATATATATATATATATATATCTGTGTGTGTGTGTGTGAGTGTGTGTGTGTGTGTGTGTGTGTTTAAATATATCGTGAACATCAGCCAAGGTCGGCCCCCCCCACATTTTACCCCATCAAATCTGGCCCCCTTTGCAAAAAGTTTGGACACCCCTGGCTAAGAGCCTCCACAACCAGGAGGGTCAACCATCCCTGGGACTATCAGTAACACCAGTAAATTTCCCTTATCAGGTTCTGTCGGCCGAAGAAAAGGGGGACAGGTGACAACTTTCATTTAGAGTTCTAACGCTAAAAACAGATATAAGTGAATCACCAATGTACACCACTGTGTTCAGGAGAAATTATGCAAAACTTTGATGCAACACTGGTCATGATAGACCGCAAATTCACGTAGTTGTAAATGAGCGAGAGTTTCATTCAGGAATGACAATAGTGTAACACAGCACAAAATTTCCATCCTTTGGAATTTATAAGTGCACCCCAGAATACCCTCTTGGGTGCATTATTAAATTAAATAAAATAAAGCTGATTTACCATGAAATATGACAAAAGGCTGACTTAAGTTAATTAAAGCCAAATCCTATTGTTTACATAACTTGGTTTTTCAAGAATAATATTTTAATCATAGCCTGGTTTGGCTTAAATGAACCTGGTTCCCCTTAAAGGAATATACATTTTTCTGCAGTACTATCAAATTGCATGTGCTGCAAATTGCTACACCACATTAATATTAAGATGCCTGTCGCGTATCGCTACAATGGTTAACCGTATACTCCAGTCCGGATGCCGTAAGAAAGGCCTCCAATATCACGGCTATTATACAGTAGGTATTTTTGGTGGACCCAAAATAAGAGACTGGAGGATGCAAGAAAAGAAAGAAAAACCAAGTTTACTGAATAATGAGATGATGGAAGTGGAGTGCTACTGCATAGGGCTGAAGGGAAACTACGGAGGGATGAGAGGTCGCCTAGGAGAAGAACAGAGGGTAAGGGAGGGGAGACAATATGACTGACTTTTGTGTTAATGATGGGATGGAGGAGGCGATCTTGGGAAGGAGATAATCAGCAAGGAGCAGATGAGGTTAACGGCAGAGAGGGCGAAGGAGAAAAGGCAACACAAACTGCAAAGTAAGAAATTAGAAAACAAAGTACCAACAAAAATGGCTAGCCGAGAAAAAAAGACATGCGGGGAAACCCTCAGTGATGCCTGTTGGCTAGGCGTAGATCTAACTTGAGGGAAAACAACACAAAATCTTCTGGGCATTCAAAATAATCAAAAATAGAAACCAGAGAACATAAAAAAAAATCACAAAAACCCAGAAAACCCCCCAAAATCTAAAAATCATCTCTCAGGTAACTTTCTAGTAAACAAAAGGCAGCAAGGGAATAAGGCGCCAGAAAAACAAAACACTTACAAACAAGAACAATGTGGGCAGCGAAAAGTATGAAGTTGTTCCAGCGAGGAGAAGCAGGTGAGTGGGGCTTAAAACAGGGAGACAACAGGTGGCCTGAGTTAGGTTGATTCAGAGCAACGGAAAGGAGCAGACTAAGACCGAAAAGGCGGAAAAGCATAAACAACGGTAACCAGAGCAACAGTGGTCGGAATGGACTCATGACATCCAGTGCCTGGTGGACTGGGAAGGGTATGGTCTGTATCAGCACAGTTGGATACTCACCCACTTCATCTTGGACCCCCCCTCTCAAGTCACAGGGCACACGTCTGTTACTTTGTTAAAGGCAGGGTTACACACTGGACAATTCTTCTGAGTCTACCACAGAAATACTGACACCAACTATTCACACTCCCACTGGGGTTTGACGAATGTGGTGTTTGGTTGAGCAGTTGCTGGTTTGATCCCTAGCTTCTCTGGACAATGTTGTAGTGTCCTTGACCAAGAGACTGAACCCCAGCTTAGCTGCTCCCGGTGAGTGTTGGCCAGCTGCAATTGGAACTCCCCCATCAGTGTGTGAATTAACAAACACAATATTTCTAAGTTGATAAAACACAATCATGAGTAGAGTGATAAAGTGATGTAAATAACACGTGAACCACTGGACTTCTGATCTCAACAAATATTTAAATAGAATCAGGTGTTAGCTATAGTCTTATAAACTAAACAACTCAACTTTATTTTATTTTAACAACAATGTAGGTATGGTTTGGTGCTACCTATATAGCCTATATAGCTACCCAGAGCTAACAATATGCTTTTCACATGTAGTATGTTTTACATACATTTGTAAAATTTTGACATTATGGGGTACAGAGTATAGATTAATAATAATAAATAATAATAATAAAAAAATAACAATTGTTACTTCAGGTTGCTACATTGGAAAACTGAAAAGAGTTGAGGGGATCTGAATACTTTCTGAAGGCACTGTATATACAGTATGTGCTTGGTTGAGTAGGAACACATTTCCAATCAAGAAGACAGATGACCTGACATAACATAACCTTTGATTAAGCAAGCATGGACCTTCAGCAGAAGGTAATTAGTCAGGCATTATATTAGCAGGGTAAGTCAGGTCCAGAATAGTAGTAATAAATATATTAAGGACATATAAATACTGTATATTCTCAAGATATGATGTATTGCATTTCGAAGCATCATCAAAAATCTCCTCTCTCTTTTAGGAATGCCCTGAATAGAAACGTACAGCTAAACATAATCCGCACCTGGGAGTGACTCAGTTCATTATTCATAATCAGATTCTATCCTGACAGTTGGGTCAAAGGATTCAAATTAGTAGTAGGTGGCCTAACAAACCCAGGTTTTTGTTTAAATCCTCAAATAAAATATGTGTTGTTCACATCAGAATTACATTTATATTTAGTAATTTGGCAGATGCTTTTATACAAAGCAACTTAAAAGTTAGACAGGCAAGCAAAAATCTAAGCCAAGGAGAAAACATCAAAGCAAAGTCCTATAAGAAGTGTTTCTGTTTCAGGCGATTAATTTTTTTTTACTTTAGTGCTTAGGAAGATTTGGAAGAGGTCTGTTTTGTGCAGTTTTTTGAATATTGGGAGTGAGGTTGCTGTGCATGCAGAGTTTGAAAGCTCTACCATTGTGGGATCACTGAGCCAGTCATGACAGTGATCAGTCATGAGTAACATGAGTCCTTTCTTCTGATTAAAAATGACCATGCTGCTGCATTTAAAAAAGACAGGTAGAGCTACTGTGCAAAAGTTTTAGGCAGGTGTGAGAAAATGCTGTAAACAAAGAGTGGTTTCAAAAATTGAAGTGTTAAACATTTATTTGTATAAATGAACAAAATACAGTGAATGAACAAAAGAGAAATCTAAATCAAATCAATATTTGGTGTGACCACCCTTTGCCTTTAAAACAGCAGCAATTCTTCTAGGTACAGTTGCACACAGTTTTGGAAGGAACTTGGCTGGTAGGGTGTTCCAAACATCTTGGAGAACTAACCACAGATCTTCTGTGGATGTAGACTCTCACATCCTTCTGTCTCTTCATGTAATCCCAGACTCATACTCCTACAAAATCCCTGACTTTTTGTAACAGAAATTTAAATGCTGTAATTTGATTATTTTAATAAACCATGTAACTTCGATGATGTTACTCTCAGTTATGCTCAAGGAGTTTGTGTGTTTGCTCAGACACAAGAAAAATAAGAGGGAACATTTTATAGGGATAACAGTACCCATCAGGCCGCTTCTGTGGTGTGACCACTCTTGAAGTCAGACTGTTTGACATCACAGAGGTTGTTCTGGGAAAGAAAGTCTGAGAGTTGATTGAAGACTGCTCATTCCAGGGTCTTGACCAGATATGGAAGACGAGAGACAGGTCTATAATTCTTCACAAGGGCAGGGTCAAGAGAAGGCTTCCTAAGCAGTAGGGTAATCTGGGCCATTTAAGTGCCTGTTATGAGAGATGTGTTAATGATCTGTGTAATGGCTGGCATTAGCGTGGGTGCAACAGCTAGAAGGAGAGTGGAGGGGATTGGATTTAGGGAAAAGGTTGTTGGATGATTAGAGATGAGGAGGGTGGATACGATGTCCTCAGACAGAGTTGAAAATGAGGAGATCGATGCACTGTTGGATGGAGTTACCCGGATGTCATAAAATAGAGGAGAGAACCGGGAGCTGATGGCTGCCACTTTTTTAGTAAAGAAGTAAGCAAAGCATTTGACTATAAATAAATTGACTTCATTTGTAACATGTAATGCTGGTCTTCCCCATGAAGCATGAGAGCTAGGAAAATGTAATTTAGACTAAAATGGAATAAGTAGGTTATTATTTTTAGACACAAGAAGCATGCAGGATGTTAGTTGGGTGACTGCAGTTGGTAGTGCAGTCGTCCACCAATTTTACAGTTGTTGGTTCGACCGTCGAAGTGTCCTTGAGGAAGACACTGAACCCCAGCAGCTCCCCCATCTGTGTATGAATGTGTGCATGACTGTGAGTGTGAATGGGTAGATAAGAAGCAGTGTAAAGTGCTTTGAGTACCAACAGGTAGAAAAGCGCTATATAAGTCTAGACCATTTAGTTGTGACAATTTTGTGGTTCCATGTGTCTTTCCTCACTGAACTGAGCATGGAGTAAATTCTCTTATCCACTGCTTCTTATTCCCTTGTGTCTGCTTGGACTTGACATCTGGTGGTTTACTCTTAATCTGTTGGATGTGAAACATTAACTCACACAATGCCTCCCTCCCCCAAGTGTTTCACCCTCTCACCACTGACCAAGGAACACAAGCAAACACCAAAGTGATACTCCCTAACACTCCATCAACCTCAGGCATTATGTGCTGTGTGTGTATGTCTTCATGGTTTGTGTGGGACTATTACTGCAACCATTCAGCAAGCACCACTATGCAACAGTGTTTTTTTAAAAAGTGAGTTGACTGTTATTCAAAGTCAACTAATAAACAGACATTACATGTACAGACTAATGAGATAACACCAGTTCTCTAGGGAATCTCTGGCCTATCCAGATTGTGACAAAAGTGTGCAAAAGGTGTGTTAGAGTTGTTGTAATGCCTCTGAATGAATCTAGCACCTATTACATGATGGATTATAATCCAAACATCTGAAGTGTCTGAAAGTTTTTGCATGGCACAATACTTTTGTATATGTTATGTGTATTTGACTGCTTGATTATAATAGGCTCCATTTTCCAGCATTAGTTTTTTTGTAACACTGAATCTAATGGAAAAACTCCCATGTGTGCAGAAATAATTTAACATAATTTTAAGATAAAAAATATTTCATCTTTAGGCCAGAATAATGTGTTTTATTTAGGACAAAACCTCACAACTAAATGCATATTACTAAAAGTGCTGATGTGGTGCCAAGTGAACCAAAATGGAATGCCATGTACAATGAGTACATTATCCAGCAGGTCCAGTGAAGAAGAAGAACCTTTCTTCATCACATATACAATTGCACTTACATTGAAATGTGTCCTCTGCATTTAACCCATCCCTCTGGGGGGAACAGTGGGCTGCCACCATCAGTGCTTGGTGCTGGGTGTCTTGCTCAGGGACACAGCTGCTTGGAAGGCTGGGATTTTCGCAAACCAGGTTTTCATCCCACTCCGTTCGTATACCATCATTGCTCTACCCATTGAGCTACCAGGTCACCAATGAAGAACCAATGGCACAGCTGTGTTTCTTTGGTTGGAAATTACCTCTATAGATTAAGTATATGGTATTCAGTTCAGTCAAGGAGGGACCAGATCTGATCTAGGTTGAGGTTGCTTCTGGCATTCAAGGTATTGTCCTTTTCTGATTTTCTCCTAACAATGACTAGGACATCAATCGTGGGGATGCTGGTGAAGAGGAATATTGAGGAGAACATTGAGGAATGTGACATTAAAGATTAACATAATTTCATTCGTTTTCTATGTGGTGTGTCCAACTAGTGGTGTTAGGATGGTGACCAAATATTTCACAATGTTGTAGGTAACTGTGTTAATGCTACTGACAATGGGTGCTCCTTCCTTGTGAAACAATTTGTGATTTTAAGTGAGAAAATTGCTATATAAACAAAGCTTACTTACTTGGTATCTTGGGAAGTCAATGCATGCAATGTGTGACTCGAATGTTAAATGTGGTGGTAAAAAGGTGGTGGAAAAATTATTACAGAGAGGTTGGCATTTTATGTAGAAATTAGAAATACCATGTGAGCTTTTTATAGTGGCTTCAGAAGGGGAAGAGGAACTATGGACTTACTCATCTGTCTAAGTACTTGTACTTGTACTTGTGCCATGCACGGACCGTTCACTTTAACATACATGTAGGAAGTCACGTACGCCTTGACCCAGGGGTGTGACTTGTTTTACAAATATCTACTGTAACAACATGGCTACATTGCATCATTTATTGTACACACACAATAGCCCTTTTTATATTCCCTTACAATTTTCCCCTTTTGATCTCCTTTAGGAGATCACTCTCCTGTGAATGGTTTCATCTCCAGATCGTCGTCTCGATCCTTCTTTCTTGGACCTTCTCCTATGTACTGATTGAGAACCTCTCACCCAGAAACACCTGCGATTCTGAGGGGTTGGTGATTCCGCCCCAATAGATATCGACCACGGGATCAGTAGCATTAGTTAATAGCCAGTTCCTGGACCCGGTGGATCGCACCTGGCAAGGGAGACTCATCCCATCAGGTAAAGTCACCACAGGGCCACCTGGGCCACACAAGATGGTTGCTCCTAGTGTTATCAATAAGTCTCTGCCTAGGAGATTGACAGGCACACGTGGAGAGATCACAAATGGATGGCATATTTGCTATGGTCCCACCTGCACCAACAGTGGGACCGAGAATGGCAGTATTTCATTTTCCGCAGAAAACCCCACAACTCGCACTTTGTTGTCAGACATCAATTTGTCAGTCAATGGGACATTCAGGGTGAATTAAGTTTCTCCAGTGTCCAAAAGAAAGGGCAAACTGTCCTTTTGAACTGTTACATAGAGCATGGGGTCTGCCCATCCCCTGTTCTCTGGCGTTCTCTGTGGGCCTCGTCAGTAGCCTTCCCACACCTCACCATAAGGGTGTGGCTCTTCCACGGACGGATACTGTCCGCCAGGGGCGGACTCAGGATTGGGAGCGATATGCCGTCCCCCTCTCGGTCCTGTGCCTTTCATCTGATATCCATGATAAGTTCCCCGGCCTCTCACAGGACCTCCACGTCCAACACCCATGGGGGAGTCTCTAGCCCAATGTCCCTGTTAACCACAGGCATGACAATATCCGGGAACGCGGTTCCATCCGCCCCTGCCTCTGCCCCATGCGAGCAGAGGCAGTTACCTCTAGTACCTCATTACCTCTAGTTCCTCCACCCCATGCCATGGCCAGTTGCGGTCCGTGGCTGGGAGGAGGGTTTCGGACCCAATCAGGTTTTGGATGTAAATCGTGCAAATCTCCTAAAGGAGCAGCAACCACCATTTGTTTTTCTCATTTCTTTTTATAATCATTAACTTCCTGTCTGGCTTTTCCTAAATGCAGCTTCAGCAGCTGCTTTTTCAAATCTTTCTTCTCTTCCTCTTCCTTGTCTGCCTCCTCCTTTGCTCTCTGTAAATGATGTACTAAATGTTTTTCCCAGGTTATCCATCATGTTATGTCTCACCTTCTCTGGCAGGCCCTCGACCAGTGCTCGCCTGAACCACTCCATCTGTACACCTGACCATGGCATCTCGCCTGTTTTGTTTCTACCTACACCTGCTAAGCCCACTTCCTGTAGAGCAGGAGTGGGCAACCCATGCTCCTCGAGGGCTGCAGCCCTGCAGGTTTTCCAACTATCCCCTACCTGCTGTAGAGCTAGCATCACAATGGTATTGTTGTACACATGAAGAAACTAGCAATGCAGCCATATGTCTCAATACACAGCGGAGTCTAATTATGGGTGTGCTCTCTGAAAAAAAATATATAATGGAGAACACATTTACATTCAGCATTTCATGATATTCTGAGACATACCTGTTTGTATCTGCAAGGTAATCATTGTGGCATCCAGTGATTGACATTGCTCTGGGTTTCATATAACAATAGGCACGGAGGGCAAGGTTGTGTATATTCTTAGCTGCCTGTAACAAAATCTAAAAGTTGCTGTGGACTAATAGGTTGGTTCCACAAAAACAAATTTTTCTAATTTAGAAAGGAATGCATATTTTATAAGCTCTAGCAGAGTATCAATCTCTGCCACATGGCATCAGCAGTGGGGATATTGATTCAGTTTATTTTCTCATCTCAGAGTACTATTGGTCTGTGGCACTGCCTCATGCTGTCCTCTTTCTGTGGAAGAAAAAAAAGAGTAGTTATGAATAATTCTATAGACATTCCCCTTGTTTGTTTATATTGAAGGTGAATTAGACACGTAGCTTTACGTTTTACCCTATTGTTTTACAAACCACTCGCACACAGCCTATGCAAACAGACAGTGGGTTGTTTCTCACCACTGTCAGTTACATGTGAGCTTCATATGAAGTTCTGTTAACACAGCATTAAGACTCAGATGTGGAAGAGCTGTCAGCAACCATGAGATGGAACAATGTACACACCGCTGCAAACAACATGGGCTGTCAGCACCCCTCACCGATCCAGAACCCAGTAAATGAGTCATTTTCTTCTGGCTATATCTGTTTATCTCATGTGGGCCAGTCTGCACTAAGATTGCACTTACATGTATGTATGAAAAAAAGGGAAACACTGCAAAGGCAAGTTCTTTCTATCTGGCAAGTTTCAGCCTGGAATAATCTGCAGAATGTTTTATCTGGTTTTGACCTGCTCTCTGCTTCACTCTATTAAACAGGTTTGTTCAGCATGGCAGCTAAATTACCAATTAAAAAAATATGCCTGTATGTAAAGTTTAATATCTAAAATCGTGAATGAAGCATTAATAAATTTGATGTGTTTTGGTTTTTGAAAAACAGTACGTTTTCTGTACATTTAACAGTTTTTGTTTTTACTGCAAATTAATTCTACTGTAAATATGTTTTACTGTAAATCCCCAGAGAGGATTTTTTGGATTCTATAGTAATCACTTATTTCTTTTTTGGAAATAATAATCTCTGGTTGCAGTACATTTAAGTTATTTTCCAAAGCAAATATTTCCAAATTGATGTCTTAATTCTATTGAATCTATTTGGAGCCTTTGACACTGTAAACCATCGGATCCTCTTGTCTGCATTCTTAGACTTTGGCATCTCTTGATCAGCTCTAGCCTGGCTTTAGTCTTACTTGTCCTACTACTACTCTTTCGGCTTTTCCCATTAGGGGTCGCCACAGCGAATCATCCTTTTCCACTTTACTCTATCCTGGGCATCTTCCACTCTGACACCAGCTAACCTCATGTCCTCTGTTAGAACATCCATATATCTCCTCCTTGGTCGTCCTATCGCCCTCTTGCCTGGCAGCTCCATCTCCAACATCCTTCTACCAATATATTCACTATCCCTCCTCTGCACATGTCCAAACCATCTCAATCTGGCCTCTCTGACTTTGTTGCTAACACAGGCAACGTGCGCCGTCCCTCTGATGAACTCGTTCCTTATTCTGTACAACCTTGTCACTCCTAAGGAGAACCTCAACATCTTCATCTCTGCTGCTTCCATCTCTGCCTCTTGTCTCTTTCTCACTGCTACTGTCTCTAACCCATAGAGCAGAGCTGGTCTCACTACTGTCCTGTACACCTTTCCTTTGAGTCTTGCTGACACTCTCCTGTCACACAACACTCCTGACACTTTCCTCCACCCACTCCAACCTGCCTGCACTCGCTTCTTCACCTCTTTTCCACACTCCCCATCAGACTGAACTGTTGACCCCAAGTACTTAAACTCCTGCACCTTCTTCACCTCAGCCCCCTGTAACCTCACACTTCTACCTGTATCCCTCTCGTTTACACACATGTATTCTGTCTTACTACGACTGACTTTCATACCTCTTCTTTCCAGAGCACACCTCCACCTCTCCAGCTGTTCCTCCACCTGCTCTCTACTCTCACTGCAAATCACAATGTCATCTGCAAACATCATTGTCCAGGGAGATTCCTGTCTGACCTCATCTGTCAACCTGTCCATCAGCATAGCAAACAAGAAGCAACACAAAGCCGATCCTTGGTGTAGTCCCACCTCCACCTTGAACTCCTCTGTCTGACCTACGGCACATCTCACCACCGTCATGCTTCTCTCATACATGTCCTGAACTACTCTGACGTACTTCTCTGCCACTCTCGACATCCTCATACAGTACCACAGCTCCTGCCTCGGCACCCTGTCATACGCTTTCTCTAAATCCACAAAGACACAATGCAGCTCCTTCTGACCATCTCTGTACTTTTCCATCAACAACCTCAAAGCGAAAATGGCGTCAGTGGTGCTCTTACGGGGCATGAAACCATACTGCTGCTCACAAATCTCCACCTCCTTCCTAAGCCTGGCCTCCACTACTCTTTCCCACAACTTCATTGTGTGGCTCATCAGCTTTATCCCTCTGTAGTTGCTGCAGTTCTGCGTGTCACCCTTGTTCTTAAAGATCGGAACCAGAACGCTCCTCCTCCATTCCTCAGGCATCTTCTCACTCTCTAAAATCCTGTTAAACAGACCTGTCAGAAACTTCACTGCTGTCTCTCCTAGACACTTCCACACCTCCACAGGTACGTCATCAGGGCCAACAGCCTTTCCGCTCTTCATCCTTTTCAGAGCCTTCCTCACCTCATCCTTTCTAATCTCTCCTATTTCCTGCTCCACAACATCCACATCTTCCTCCCTTCTTTCCCTGTCATTTTCCACATTCATCAGCTCCTCAAAATACTCCTTCCATCTTCTCTGCACACTCTCCTGGCTTGTTAGCACCTTTCCATCTCTGTCTTTAATCACCCTTATCTGTTGCACATCTTTCCCATCTCTATCTCTCTGTCTAGCTATCCTGTACAAGTCCTTCTCTCCTTCCTTCGTGTCTAACCTGTCATAACAGCTCATCGTAAGCTTTCTGTTTGGCCTTTGCCACCTCCCTCTTCACTCTGCACTGCACTTCCTTGTACTCCTGTCTACTTTCCTCAGTCCTTTCTACATCCCCTTCCTTTTAGCTAACCTCTTCCTCTGGATGCAGTCCTGTACCTCCTCATTCCACCACCAAGTGTCTTTATCATCTTTCCTCTTTCCAGATGACACACCAAGCACCTTCCTACCTGTTTCCCTGATTACCTCTGCTGTAGTTTCCCAGTCATCTGGAAGCTCTTCCTGACCACACAAAGCCTGTCTCAACTTCTGCCTGAATTCCTCACAAGTTCCTTCATTCTTTAGCTTCCACCACTTGGTCTTCTTTTCTGACTTTCCTCTCTTCTTCTTCCTGACCACCAGAGTCATCTTACACACCACCATGCGGTGCTGTCTGGCTACACTCTCTCCTACCACCACTTTACAGTCACTAACCTCTCTCAAATGACCTCGTCTACATAGGATGTAGTCCACCTGTGTGCTCCTACCTCCACTCTTGTATGTCACTCTATGTTCCTCTCTCTTCTGGAAGTAAGTGTTAACTACAGCCATTTCCATCCTCTTAGCAAAGTCCACTACCATCTGTCCTTCTGGATTCCTGTCCTTTACACCAAACCTGCCCATTACCTCCTCATCACCTCTGTTCCCCTCACCAACATGCCCATTGAAGTCTGCTCCAACAACCACTCTCTCTCCTCTGGGGATACTCTCTATAACCTCATCAAACTCACTCCAGAATCTCTCTTTCTCTTCTAACTCACAGCCAACTTGTGGAGCATACCCACTGACTATGTTCACCATCACACCTTCCATTTCTAGCTTTAGGCTCATCACCCTGTCTGAGACTCTTTTCACCTCTAGAACATTGTTCACAAACTCCCCCTTCAGGATCACTCCTACTCCGTTTCTCTTCCTATCCACACCATGGTAGAACAGTTTGTATCCTCCTCCAATACTACGTGCTTTGCTGCCTTTCCACCTCGTCTCTTGCACACACAATACATCTACCTTCCTTCTCTCCATCATGTCTGCCGGCTCTCTACCTTTCCCTGTCATTGTTCCAACGTTAAGAGTCCCTACTCTCAAATCTAAGCTCCTGCCTTTCCCCTTCTCTCTCTGACCACAAACCCTTCTACCTCCTCTCCTTCTTCGACCAACAGTAGTCCAATTTCCACCGGCACCCTGTAGGTTAACAGCACCGGTGGCGGTCGTTGTTAACCCGGGCCTCGACCGATCCGGTATGAAAGTGGTATGGATGACTCGCATGGTTGTACTTGGCAAAATTTTACGCCGGATGCCCTTCCTGACGCAACCCTCTCTATTTATTCGGGCTTGGGACCGGCACAGAAGTTACTGGCTTGCAACCCCTGTGGCTAGATTAGTCTTAATTATTTAGTCTTACTTGTCCTAATGAACCTTTAAGGTATTATGGCAGGGGCTTCTTTCTAACTCTCACAGCCTCTCCACTGGTGATGGATGTGAATCATTCATTCACATGGCTTTGCTTATCACTTCTATGCTGACGACACACAGCTCTTCCTGTTCTTTCCACCAGATGAGTCCACTGTCTTGTCACACATCTCAGCCTTTCTCTCTGACATCTCGACTTGGAAGAGAAAAAGACATCTTCAGCTTAACCCCTCCAAGCCTGAATTTCTTGCCTTCCCAGCCAAATGATGAACACCACCACAAGTGGGCAAAGTCAGCACAGAAATTTTTATAGATTAATGTGTTTTTTGATCTTCATCACAGGACATTTTAATTTATCTGCCTAAATTGGAACACATTTTTGTAATATAAATTAAGCATATAGCTGCCTTTTTGAGATGCAGCCTTTTGAAATGCAACTACATGTATATATTTGGTTTTCCAATTTTAAACTCTTCCAGATACGTTTTTGCATGATTTGTTCATACATTCTACGCTGTATAAGCTTAGTCTTCAGTATCCAGACATATGCTCTGCCTGTCCCTCTCATTGCACGTCCATGTTTTTTTCACTTCACATATCATTACAGTCATGGGTTACAGTCATCTGCGAAGTGCTCTGAAAACATACGCATGCAGGGTGAAAAACTAATAGTGAATAGTAATATTAGTAGTAAAAGATAAACCGTTATTCGTCCCACAGTGGGGAAATTTACACAATACAGCAGCAGAGAATTTGCAGTGTACAACAAAAAAAGACCATCAATACAGTATATACAATCTAAAATGAAAAAAAAAAAAATCTCACATATGTCCACAATCATACAAGTAATTGAAAAATTGGTAATTTGTCTTGCATGGTTTGAAAACTGTTTTAAAGCTGTTATGGCCAAAAAACTTTGAAGCAAGTTAAAAACAAGAGGCAACACAAAATGATCATTGAGCAATTTAATGAACAATTCAGCAAATGGAGCAAACACTGGCTCACTAGGAGCAGCTCTGAATGTAAAGTCTGACAGTAGCTGGGAGAAAAGACCTTCAATATCACTCCTTCAGACATTTAGGATGTCACAGTCTGTCACTGAAGGAGCTGCTCTGAGATGACACTGCGTCGTACAGGGGGTGGGAGTCACTCTCCAGCATGGATGATAGCTTGGCTACCATCCTCCTTTCTCCCAATTCCAGCACTGTGGCTGAGAACATCACAGAGGTATAAAAGGTCTTCAGTAGTGCTTCCTGCACTCTAAAAGACCTTAGTCTCCTTAGCAGAGTCTGCTCTCTCCTTTCTTGTAGAGTGCATTTGTGCTCTGTGACCAGTCCAGTTTATTGTTCAGGTGAACACAGGTATTTGTAAGTCCACTCTCTCAGTATCCATTCCCTGGATATTCACCAGTGGAAGAGTGGAGTGTGAGCACCTGCGAAATTTCACCACCAGCTATTTGGTTTTTCCTGCCTTGATTTGGAGATAGCTCAGCTGACTTCGCTATCCTTGCTTAATGTGCATCTTCAGCTATACAGCCAGCTTAACACCATATTTTCAACATGTTATCCTCCAAGGAAGAGACAGGGTGTTGTAATTTGGAATTTTTATGTTGAAAATATTTCTTTGTAAAACTACATAAAACAACAAAATACATGAAAAATACAATAAAATGAAAATGTGTAATTTCTGTTTGCAAATCAAATGTATATTAATAAGATGTTGTTCATATATGCTTACACTCCCCTGTTGCTCTAAAATGTACTGCTAGAATAGAACAAAGAACAGCAACTAAAGTGCGATCATTAAACCACATTACCACCACCATCAAAGCAATGGAATTTTCCACATACAAAAATCTAAGTATAATCCTATTCAAAGTTTTCCAGTTACAGAAATTGTCATACAAACGTGTTAATATAAATGGAAAAACATTGTAACTGACAGATAAAGCTATTTCTTGTAAATTTCAAAGGAAGGATTACCAAGATTGTCATACTGACAACTTTCCCTGTTAACCTGTGCAGCTAAAACACTTTAAGGGCAGCAGTAAAATACTCCTTTCAATGCTTCCCCTGCATTTACCACCAGAGAGCAGTAAAGAATAGTTTATCCATTTCATGACACTTCCCGCCTGGCATTTGACAACTTAAACCAGTTACTTGTTTAAAAAACACTATACAAAGAAACACCACCAACTTATTGACCTTAGAGTTGGAAGATCTGAAACTAAGTGACAGTGTGCTTAACATCCTGCGGGCAAAGTAGTAACACCTTAGAAATACTTTTGACCTTCTTACATTCACTTTCCTTACAATGCCATGTTTGCTGGGAATAGCTTTGACAATGATTCCCATCGGCCACTGATTCCGCTTAGACTGACTGTCATCAGAACTATGTCTCCTTCCTTGAGATTTGATTTCTTTACACGCCACTTCCGCCGATGTTGTAGTGTGCTTAAATACTCTATAGGCCACTTGGCCCAAAATGTCTCCACTAAGGCCTGAACTCTCTTCCAGTGGTTTCTGGAGCAGATCTCCTTTGGAAACTAAGAGTCTCTCCTCAATCTAACTCCAGCTATGTTGCTGACACAAAAAGTAGGTGTTTCACCTTCTTTTTCCATGCAGCTTTTTGCATGTGACACACTTGTATATGTAGTTGTAAATGCATGAACTGCACCTTAAGTAAAATGTCTCCCTTGATGTTTAACAGATTCATGATGATGACGACAAGCAAAATTGCCATGTGATGATGACCACACATAGTAATAACTGGATAGGCCTCAAAATTTTCAACATGTGCCTGGTCAATCCGGCCACCTATTCTCAAAACACTGCCCAATTGAACAACGGCAAGCCACTGCTTTGGTGAGTGAGCGCCACGTTGAAAAGCGTTCAAACCTCCTTAACCCTAGCATGTTATCAATAATTTGTGTGATGAGAGTTGTTATCTGTGAGCGAATTTCAACGTCAAAATCTGGATCCAGTAGATTATATGTCATCTCTTCTACAGTTGTTATTTCCGCACTCCCTGATTTGGTCAGGAACACTGGGCCTGTCAGCCATGTAGTGTGTGCTAGCTCAGCAGCTGGGACAGATCGGGCACTGTGATCTGCAGGGTTTAACTCAGAGGATTCATAACTCCACTGTTCAGGTCGTGTAGATTTACTCTCTACAACATCAAGAAGATCAGACCTACCTCTTTGAGTACATGAGGCATTGATCATATCTCGTCGAGATTATTTGCAACACGCAGTTGATGGGGTTACCTGCATGCATGACCAAAACCCCTGCAGATGATCCAAAATGCGGCAGCACGCCTCATCTTCAATCAGCCAAAAAGGACTCACGTCACTCCGCTCTTCAGATCTCTGCACTGGCTTCCTGTGGCTGCAAGGATTAAGTTCAAAGCTCTGTCTCTTGCCCACAGAGTGGTCAACTCAACACCTCCGGCTTACTTAAACTCATTCACTCAGGTCTACAACCCCTCTCGTCCGCTGCACTTGGCCAGCGAACAACGTCTGGTAGTCCCAGCGCAACACAGAAGACACCAAGAAAAACTCTCCAGCTCAGTAAGCAGGAGCTGCTGCAACAGGCTGCCACTCAGAGTGGCATCTATCTAACTAACTACACCTATCTATTTACTATTGATATTAACACAACAACAGCAAACATTACTAATTATAAAATATTATAATACACAAACTGCCACAAGCAGTTCAAACCATGTGAAAACCCAGCAAAGCAAATACACAGCACAATAAAGTGACTTGTGTCCTACGTCCTCCCTGCCATTGTTGTTTAACAGCGCGACGGTGACTTGGTGGCTGTCATGTGACAAATGAACGAAAGAACAATCCGTATGAATGACTTGTGAGAGAACTGTAGTACTTAATAGTTCTGTCACGTGACAATAGAACGAGGACGGACGCACAGCTCAGTGAGTTGTGAACGAATCATTTCTGTTTCCTGTCCTGCTGACTGAGCTTATGCAGCTGCTGCCATGTGGCGAGAGAAGGTACCACAGGAAAATGAACGAATCGTTCACTGAGAGGACACATTACGCCCAAGTCATTTGCAAGATAGTTCACATTGAACGAATCTCTCACGAACGACACATCACTAATTCCTACTACAATACTCCTTCCAGACTGTCAGAGAGTAGAAATCTGTAACAGCCAGTGGAAACAGTGTTTAAGTGTGAACTGTTCAGTCTTTGAAAGTCTTAGTCTTCAAGTGTTTCCCTACAATTTTTTGGAACAGCTGTGTCTGCCAATGTCTCTTATAAGCTTAGCTGTGTAGTGGATTGATGAGGATTTAAATGTCCAGCAAGTCAAGCTAGAAGCTCAGTAGTTTAGTTCTCACTACTCTTCATTGGCAAGTACTAAAATCTAAGTATTTGAACTCAGTCTGGGAAAAACAACTTGGAACTTTGCTACCTGACGCCATACACACTCCATGCTTAGTTCTGATAATCTGCAACATTAATTCATTTCCTGCTGGTTTTTAACATTTTATCAAATATTTCTATCTGCCCCACCATTAATGTCTGACTGTACATTTCACTTTTGGCATGAGCCTTAGCAATAACAGAATACCTGTGTGGGCGGATGGTGTAGATCCTGAAAGATGCAGGTGTTTACCTGGCTGAAATCTGTGGACTTACATATACTATGAGGTTAATCACCTAGGTCAGGGAATCTTAGTCTCTTCTGATTCATTTATTTTTATTATTATATCTGGAGTCTCCAGTCACACCATTGTGATGAAAAGACATGGCTGATTCAGTAGTAAAATTTTTTAAATAAGGTATACTCAAGACGGCTAAGGGTAAGTGTACATTTTGAAAAAAAATTGTGATGACAAACTAAAAATAAAAGCCCTTTTCCAGTAAGAAATTAGCTCAGCTGCAGGGAAAAATAGCCGCAAGACTTGTATAATAATAAGAAACATTTAAACAGATTGTTTAAAGAGGCCATTCTCCTTAAACGTTACCACTAATGTTGTTACAGATACCAATAAGCTACTTAATTCCTGTCATATTACCTGTGATTAAATATAATAGGTATATAAGTAGGTGACAGCTTTTTCAGTGTAATGAAGGTGCATCTCACGTCTTTGTCATACAACTTTCAAACAAGATGTCAAACTGTCAAACAGACTGCTGCAGAAATGTGCACAGTGAAATTCTGATAACAAAGTAAAAATGAACCTGGGCATAATCAAGCTATTTCAAGTGACATTACAAGGCTATCACCAGCCGCTTAGAGTTAGCTTTTATGATAGAGGACGAATAATCAAGCAGGTGAGATAAAGACAAAGTAATATATCATCAGACTACTGGGCGCTGGGGTTTCTGTGTCACAGGGTTTTGGAGGGCCCCTATACTTCAATAGGACGATCCATCATTTAACTTTCTAACAAGGTAAGGGGATTTAACGTGAAAGATAACATAGGTGTAGTGTTATCGCTACCTCTCAGAGACCTTTGCAAGAGCTGATGGGATATGCTCCCTTATCTATCTCCAACATAAAACTGACCTCAGCATGAGAGCAGCAAAAAGAAAGTGTTCAACACTCAAAGTAATTACAATTAACAAACAATTAACATTAGGTACATAAATGATTGGAACATTGTAGGATTTGGTTGGTGTATTCTTTTTGTAAAAGAATGAAATAAGGCAGTTTTACCATAACATGAAATAAATAAGAATCTCTGACAAATACAAAAAAAAAAATCATATATAATCTTTGAAATATGCATCTAAAATCTGATTAGGGCTGTTTTTATGTTGCAAGTGGAATGTTTGTACTAATGTTTTATAACATTTAACAATAAAATGTTTTGTAAAATTATTTCTGATTTAGCTTGTAATAGGACGCAAACTCTATGCTCCTGCAAGCCAAACCATAACAGACCTCATTGAAAAAAAAATCGGAGATACGACCGGTATCATGAAGTTATGTTCTATTAACGATTAACCCCTTATGTTCAGGGTACCTGAGGGATGTTGCATTACAATGACAGTTATGTTCAATTGAACATATGAACACCAACTAGCTGTATTATTGATGTTGGAGATTGTTAATTGTATGCAAGTCATGTTTGTTAATTTTAAGCTAGTGAGTTAAATAAATAAAACACAAGTCTCTTTACCTGAAAGAGTTTCATTGAACTTTCCGTTTAGAAAGTTAACAGGAAGATAATCCTAATTCCAAACCAAGAAAAGAAATTTACAACAACAACTACTCATGGATTAAGAAAGTGAGTAACATTGCTCTTCTCATTACAGGCTTTGTAAAGTGCACATTATAAGAAAAACTATAAACATCTTTCTGTAAAAAATGCTAAGGTGCAAATAAAATATTTTAAATGCCTACATCTACAAAAGTAGGTAATTAGAATGCTTAAAAAAAAAAAAAACAATGACAGCGTAATAACTGTACCATTTGTATTAAAATCTGCAACATAACATTACTCCAGAGCTTGGAGTGGCTGAATAAAACAAGACTTACACAGCCAAAGTTAACCTCTCTTTAACACCAGGTCCTGTAAATGTAATCTCTAATCAACCTTAATTATGAAAGATTTGAAAACATTGGCAGCTCCCCATACTGCAGACAACTATTCATGTCATAGTTTACATGACTGCAGCGCTTGAGTTTTTTTTTTGTATTCTTTTTTCACAGCCTTTGTAATTCAAATTTCAAAGAGCAAATTTCTTACAAGAGTCCTAAAATTACACTCCGATACATCCAATACATTTAATGCAGTTGAATTCAAAAAGCACTGTATAGGTGACATTTGCTTATGACTGAAATGTTCAATCAGCAGGAATTTTCAAACGTTTCCAAGTTATGTCTCCAGTGAATATTCCAACTTTAACCTGTAGTAATTACAAGCAGTCCAAAAACCAAATATGCTTTCCCCCCCATGTATTTCCTATATTAAGAGTCAACATTATGAGTTGAAGGTCCTGGTGTTATTATTCGTAACATTTGGTTTTTAAGGATTTGCACTTTAATTGACAACTCAAAGTATGTATTTTTGGGATAGCTCAGGTTTAGACAGTAGATCAGTCCAAGCAGAGCAGCACATCCACATCTCTCATATTAGATTAGATTAGATTCAACTTTATTGTCATTGTGCAAGGTACAGGTATAGAGCCAATGAAATGTAGTTAGCATCTAACCAGAAGTGCATAAGTGGCTTATTTACAACAATAAATATCAATGTAATAAATAAAACAGAGATAAATATTAATATAGTATTCAGATAAATATGGGTTGAATATGGATAGAATAGACAAGGTGTAAATGACAAGTGGACATAATATAATACAAAGGTGCATATGGTAGTATTGCACAGGTAGTGTAAAATATATTACAGCCGTGTAATGATATGGTGCAATATGCATTAAGTAGTGGTGTAGAACAGAGAAAGTGGCAATGCAGTGATTGTAAACATTATACGTTATTTGTTCAGTGCGTACATTATTTGTTCAGTGCTTGTCATATCCTTTGAAAATGACAATGCCAACATCATCAAATAGATCAGTAGATTCTGCTCCTTCGTGTTGCACACCATATACTCCCAAGACCTTGCTCATTCCGTCTTGCTGCTTCCTGATCAGTATTCTCAAAACAATGGAAAACTGTATTAATTACAATGTCAAGTTTCAAATGATGTCAAATGATATATATAAGAGCACACAGATAACTACACAAAGCCAATCATGGAGAGCAAGAGACAAGAGTAGCTAAATGAATGTGTTCAGTGGTGATTTCATGATCATGGAAGTGAAGGATGTTTTAAGTAGGCCAAAAGAAGCACCAAATATGTTTTAATTACCGAATGTAATTATGTTTAGAGCAAATTTTAAACCCAGAGTCCACAATAAACAAATACAAACCACATACCTTGTCATGGCTGCCATGATGACAAACGGACTGCTGCAGAAATGTGCACCCAACCTTCTTTTTAAACTCCCTCATTAGTTGTCTGGAGTAGTGATCCAGTTGGGACATAAAGGCTGACAGGAGAGGTACTGTAGTGATGCGTGTGAATTCCGCATTTACTTGTAGCTTAATACAGCAAAAACAAGTACATATATTTCAGGAGAATATTGACACTGTACCTTTTAATATTTATCAACTTGACATTTTTCCCAATCAATTTATCACCATCATTCATCTCCCTAATATTTAGAACATCAAACAGTTGATGTTTGGGGGAAATTGAGGGGGTTATGAATTGTATGAACAGGTATGCAAAACAGGTGCAAAAACTAGTTTTGCAATATCCTTCAAATACAAAATCACCTGCCAAGCCAGTTCATCATCAGGAACATGTAGTCCAACAATGAAAGAAGGTAGTTGAAGGAGACCCATTTTTTTGTGGATGTTGACTCCTATTGTGTGTTTGCTTTTAAAAGTTTCTGGTAATAAATGAGGGTGATTTGTTTTATTTACCCCTTTGTATGGAAATGATTGAATAAGAAAATTAAGGTGCTCAACAGCGACCAAGTTATTGGACAGAGTCACTTCAATCCACTGTGCTAGTTCTATAGCAGGGGTGGGCAACCCTGCTCCTCGAGAGCCGCAGCCCTGCAGCTTTTCCGTCTGTCCCCGCCCTACCCACTGCTGCTCCAGCTTCTAATTGACTGAACACACCTGATCCGGGTAATCAGCAGTGGGTAGGTAGGGGATAGTTGGAAAACCTGCAGGGCTGCGGCTCTCGAGGAGCAGGGTTGCCCACCCCTGTTCTATAGGAACTATGCCTTCGAAAGGGCCAGGGACAGTGTCTGGAGGAAAATCACATACCACAATAACATGAGACAAACTATCAGTTAAAACACAAACACTTCTTACACCACAGCAGGTTACTCCTTCCTGAGCTTTGCTGATGTGAAGCTGAAGAACTTCCTTTGTCCTTTGGAGTCTCTGGGAACTAAAGGTGGCTGACACGTCAGGCGAGTAGGGAAAACAAAACAAAAAGTAACGATGCAGACGTATTCCAAAAAGGGGAAAAGGTCAAGAAACAATGTTCAGAGCTCCGTCATAAACAAAGTAGCAAATAAAACATCAACGTTAACACAGTCCCAAACAAAAATACCAGACTTGCACAAAACCCAATAAATATTCTCCAGTAATTACAGAGGGAGTTTGTTCACTTACGCACCAGGATTTCCCAGAGGAAAACAGAGAACTTGGTTACAAAAAAAACATCTGGCAGGGAAACTCAAACAAGGGAGAAAAACCTTAAAACAGCAACACTGGAGACACAAGAATTCACACGGGAGGTCAAAAATTTGTCATGGGCCACTTCGGTCACTGTTGCCCTGGTTACCGTTGTTTATGCTTCTCCGCATTTTCTGTCTTACCCTGCTCCCCCCTTTGCTCCTAATCAACCTAACACTGGTCACCTGTTGTCTCCCTGTTTTAAGCCCCACCTCACCTGTTTCTCCTCGCTGGATCAACTTAATTCATTCCTCTACACACATTGCTCTCGTAAGTCTCTACACTCAAAAAAATAAAAGGTTCAATGAACAAGATTTTTATCATAGCACCTTAAGTGCATCTAATCCAATCAAGTAAATAAAGTATGTCTTGAACATGTTATTTCAACACTACATATTGTTGTGGGCACAAATTGATTGAAACATGTTCATTCAATTCCTTAGCATTTTATTGTATCCAAATGTTAGTTTTTTGTTAGTCTAGTATATTTCTATTTCACTCTACAACAGTAAACCTCTTCAAGACAACTAGTTAAGTTCTTGTCAGTGTTTCTAAATTCACTATTGTTAAATAAAGTAATATGGTTTTTCGTAGTTTTCCTATAATGTCATCTTGTCTCAATCAGATTTGTTTTACACAACCGCAATAGAAAGCATGAAATTAACAAAGACTCACTAATTTACATAAAAGCACAGAAAACATACACCAATTTAACATTTTATTTCCATTTCCGTTTCCACATTTTTGTTTACCACCAATACAATCTTGTATTGCCCAACATAAAAGTGAACTTACAAATGAAGCAAGATAAATGCTAGAATGCAACAAGTTTTTCAAGTTTTAAATGATATCCATAGACCTAAATGCCTTTATAACAGTTACCACTGTACACTCGTAAAAAGTATTCAGAAGTTTGTAACAACTGCTTCAGTCCATATTGTACTCTTTTAACAGACTTCCTATTTTAACATTTCTCCAGTGGAGGAAGAAAATACAAAGAAACACTTTGTTTGAAACACATTTGTTTTAACTTTTAGCAGTCTTATTTAAGCTCACAGTCGAGACATCTATGATGAATTGTGCCAAAAATAACAGCTTTCCACATACACGAAGAAAACAAATCTTGCAGAACTCCAGAAAGCAGTCTTGTTTAAGCTCACCTACTCCTGAAACTTGTTTTTGAGGAACTGTACTATGGATGGCAGAGAAAAATTTTCTGCAGGAATCAAAACATGCAATTATGTTGTGGTGGGCAGCATACGTCCAAACATCAAATTGGTCCAAATAAAAGAGCACAAGTCATTGCGATGTTCCCCAAGTGCCTGACATGTTTCAGAACTTAAATTAAGACGCTAAAGTCCTGTGGGTAATCGTCAGGCACCATCCTTCAGTACCATGTACACTCCCCATCACAGCTTGCTCCATGGGACTGTGTGTTAGGATCTGAACCCTGTAGGAATGAATACAAAAGGAGTCATGTGAACAAGAAATATAATATTAGGCGCAGCAAGATGCAGAAAGCAAGATGCAACAGTTAATAAGAGCACCTTATAGAAAGCAAACATTCAGAGATAGTAATGAAATAAAGACAAACATAAAATTTAAATGAAATTAATACTTTTATACCATTAATATAAATACTATTAATAATTAAGTATTTACTGGATAACTATTCAGAAACCTATGCCCTCATTCCATTTCCACCTCCTTGTCTAACCATAACATAATGACCACCTGTGCAATCTAAGGCAGCAGGTCTGCATGAATTGTACTTTTACTAGGTTATATTTTCTCAGTTTTTAGGTTGAAAAGGTGATAATTCTTCTATTTTTTCACTACTGAGATCTAAGTGGGTAGTGTAGTTGTACTGGAGTGCATTGTAAGGTTCTAATGTTTTAGCCACATTATTAATTTTCCATAGGGTGGTAAATTCTGACTACGCACTCCAGAACAACTCCAAAACAAAAAAAAATCTGAACTTCACAAATGACTTAGCAAAACTTCAGGGTATATGAAATGCAAACTATTTTCTCAGTAACTTACCATATATTCCTTGTCAGTGACAGATTGTTCTTATGGTTTTGATTCAGGTAGCCTTAATGATGTAAGCTGTTCTGATATGTATAGTGTCATCCTGTAGAGTTAAAAGGTTAAATATAAGAAAAGGCTAAAACAAAAAATTGAGAATGATGATGTAAGCTTTATTTTTAAAAAAAATACACAACACAAACCTTAGAAACAGTGATCTCAAAGTATCATATTTGTCTTACAGCTGCCCCAATGTTGCACCAGGAGATGTCCATTATTCTGATGAGTATCAATTATTGAAGAATGTAGACAGTAAGGTTACAGCATGAACTCCTTATCATTCTGAAAAACATTAAAATAATTTGTCACCAATTAGTATCGTAAGCAATTTGTTAAAAAAAAACATTGTCTTTAAACCTTACTGTACATGTATGAATAGGAGGACCAATAATAAGAAGGTAGTGTTTTAAAGATTGATGCTTTATGATGAGGTTGATGTTTGACAAAAGGTTTCCTGTATATCTGGCAGTGTTTACTGAGTTTATAATTCATGACATGATATAGATTACTTGATCTCTATCCTGGTTATCAAGGACCCCTGCCCTGCCCCCTCCCCTATGGATTAACCAAAATGGACAGAGGCTACAACAAGCTAGTTCTTGAGATGCAAAATGTCATGTCAGTCATCCTCTGGAGCAATGAGACTAATGAGGTGAGAACGATTAGTTTAATCTCCACATTTATACTTTAATTTGGACAAATTGTTAAGGTTGTCAAAGTGAAGTTTTTTTAGACGTGCAAGCTCCACTGGCATAATTCCCTCAAGCAGCTTTCTGTGCAGCCCATGTCTTTAAAAAGGTACATAAACAATTTAATTATAGACAAAGATACTGATGGCCACTTTTGTTATATTGACAGATTTACAATGTTTTAATAATTTTATACCTACAGCTGTCCTCTGTAACAATGCCTGCATTACCACGTACATATCACTGAAAGGGAAAAATCTTTTGTTAGTGTTTTATGAAAAAATACCATGTATAATATGCACACAAACAGAGCAGAGTTTTTGCAGCTCTAAAAGAAAAAAAATTATATATTCACTTCATTTCCACCAGGCATAAAACATTGTACACTGTACCTATCATAACTTTCAGTTACATTTATCAGGACATTACAGGGCATTTGATTGTATGACTTTTCATTTTTCTCATTGTGTGGTATTCAGAAAATCCGTAAATTGAGATGTTTGGATGTAAGTGGCCTTATGTACACACATGAAGAGACCCCGTGTTATCAGACTGCATTAAGGTTAGCTTCACTGAAAAGTATCGCTAAAGATTTACTCAACACGAATATGCGGCGTTTCGGCACCAAACGTTTGTCAGTGGACCCGAATTATACCGTTAAATAGGGTCAAAGGTTGAGGTTACTTTACGTCTATGTGTAGCAGAAATAACTTTAACACAGACATTAAAAAAACAACTGGCTAGGATTATGTAAGGAGCTCGGTTAACAAACTCGTACAGAGGGAAAAACTGTGTTCAATTTTGACAAAACAAACCTGCTAAAAAAATCTCAAGAAGTGTCCATTAACAATTTTTACTAATCACCAGTCCCACAGTAATAATTACAAACAAGTATATTTTGTACTTACCACTAAGTTCAAAGATGTCTAGCGATGAAATACAGGATTGAAATGCACAACTTCCTCATCAATTTTAAATTCCCGCTTCTTCAACCTTCGGATTTCCGGGGTTGATGATCATGCGCAGTAGAGACTCGTTGTTTTGAGGCGGTTCATTCTCATTGGATGAACAGGTGCTGATCTAACTCACCTGAATTTTATTTCACTCGTTTCCAACAAACAAGAACGAATCGTTTAACATAACGAAACTTGTTAGATTCTTGTACGTCAAACATCATTGTATTTTGCAAATCCAACACTCCACTTTTGGACTTTTTTGAGTGTATAAAGCTTGATTCCCTTGTTGCCTTTTGTTTTTCAAGTTAAGTTACCAGTGAGAAGATTTCTGTGCTTTGTAGACCTTTTGGTTTTTGAGTTTTGTTCCCGGCTTTCTATTTTTTGATGATTTTTGAATGCCCGGTAGATTTTGTGTTTTTTCCTCTGGTTTTGTTTTTGCCTCGCCAACCGGCAACACAAAGGTTTCTCCGCTTGTCCTATTTTTGGCTAGCCGCCTTTTGTTGATACTTTGTACTTTTTGTTACCTTTTCTCCTGTGTCCTCCTCGTCGACAACCTCACCTGCTCACCTCACCTGCTCCTGGCCGACCCTTCCCCTTCTCGTGATTGCCTCCTCCCCTCATCTACACCGTAAGCCAAATTAAGTTACCTCAAGTCCATCATTTCTCTGCCTCCCCTACCCTCTGCTTTTCTCCTAGGCGACCTCTCACCCCTCCGTCGTTCCCTTCAGCCCTGGCCAGTAGCACTCCACTTCCATCACCCAACGTTCAATAAATTTGGCTTTTGTGTTTCTATTTCTGCGTTCTCCAGTTTCTTTTCTGGGTCCTCTAACATATGTATAGTAGTCGTGATATTCTGGCACCGGAGGGCAGGGAGACAGGGTATATAACGAGAGCGGCAAAGGTGAAATGAATAGAAACTAATGACAGGAAAGAGAGGTAAAAGAGAGCAGATACCACGGCAACGCGTATCAGCGTCGGTATTATGACATTCCTGCTCCTGAATGTCAGTAAGCTGTGCTACACAAAATCGACAACAGTATTTGCTCAAGACATTCTCTACAAATCCTGCTAACCCATGAGCCCCCAGATTATCAGCAATCACAAACTGTACTGTGGGTGATAAAAGACCCCAAATGTGGAACGAAAACCCCTAGCTGTTCTAAGGTGACCAAATTAAGGAAAAACAGTGTTCTCTTAAAACCAATTGCTTTCACATTTTGCTCTTACTTTTGCACAATAATGGTAGGTAGATAGAGGACAGGGCTGAACTGCCAGCAGTAGGTAAATTACCTAAAATCCATTAAACTGCACAAAGTTTGTTTCCTCTGTGAGATTCCCAATGGATTGCAAACTTCAAAGTAATCTATGTACAAACACAGAGAAAGATGTATATCACTCTCTGAAAAAAAAACATTGTTTTTGTAGTGGTCACTACCCTGAAAAGATACATATTGGTTTACATTTGCAGAATGAGGTGCATGATTCCAACAACTTTGTCAACTGTATTGTTATGACTGAGCAGCTGTTATGTCACTAACCTGCCTGTTACGTCCCGGCCAAGGGGAAAACCAGGACGCAACACAATTTGAGACTCCCCTCTTCCCAGCGCCCAGAAACCACCAGAACAGGTAAACTTAAGCCCACAAGGTTTATTGTTCGTCTCGTTAGACACAGGTTCACAACTTCAGGGTGGGTCCAGCCAAAAATAACAAACTAAAAGAACTAAACCGGCTAGCCTGTTCTTACCTAATCAAACACAAATTAAAACAAATCATACAATGCACTGACCTATTCTCCTACCCCAAAACAGAAGAAAACTGGGATTCAAAGAAAAAAAGGCTAACCATACCCTTCGCATAGATTTTGTGGCACGAGGTACAGTAAAGGGAGTTTTTCTTCTCCACTGTTGCCTATGGCTTGCTCAAGGGGGATTTGTTGGGTTTCCTTTAAATGTTTGTATAGTCTTGACTTTATTATGTAAAGTGCCTTGAGATGACCTTGTTGTAAATTGGCACTATATAAATAAAGTTGAATTGAATTGAATTATAGAGTAAGGGAACATACTAAAAGCTTTTGTTAGACCTTGCCTCTAATATATACTCCACAGGTTTCACAACTTTAAAATGTTCCTTGTAATACTGATGTATTGATGATGGGCCTAGTGGTCCCTTTTTAGCTAAACCTTTACCTTAAGGTATATTAGTACATATGGCATAACACAGCTCATTAATTACCAAGTGATCAATCTGGCTATCGTGTTTTTTGAAAACATCAACAGCTGTGCTGCTTAACAGAGGCAGTGTTAAAAAGAGTGCAAATCTGCCAGTAACTCATCAACTGCAGAAGTTGGCACATGCGACAAAACTTCCAGTTTTAAGAAGACAGATGCCAATTTTCAACTTATTGTGTACTGCAGGTTTTCATTTTCTGTGTAAGAGTATAATCTATGACAGCCTAAATCAGAAGCCACTTCTCTAATATCGACTGATGGCTTTTCACATAATTGGTCCTCAAAATTTGCATCATTATCTTTCATAGTCCCAACTATTAAAGTTCTCTATTGTGTAAGTGGCATGCTTCCTGCTTTTATGGGACTTAAAAGTAGCATATACAGTATGTTTGTCAAAAGGAACAGTTCTAAAACATAAGTCCCTGTTTCATGTCACTGTGAAAAGTACTCTCTACTGGACAATAAAAAACTTTCAGGACACAAAGAGCATGTAAACATTAACAGCTCTGCACTTTTTATATGTAACCCATCAATGTGACAACAGCTTAAATTACTTAAAAACACCACTGAGTTTAGGCACAAAAGTTTTGGATCATTGAGTACATTTAGTATACACTCAATGAAATTTGTGCTCTATGTTTAACCTTTTTGCCTAGGGAGAAAGGTGGCAGCCACAAGGCAAGACTCAGGCAGCAAGTGCTGAGTGTCTTGCTCAAGGATATACTTGCTACATGGAATGGGATTTGAACCCAGAGATTTCTGCATACAAGTTTGATGCCCTACCCACTGACCAATCTGGCTGGCAAAATGCTACATAATTAGGGTTAGTAAAGAGATCATAGTCTGGGTTAAAAGAGTGTTTGATATTAAAGAACCATCATCTTCTTGGTACACTAGAGCTGAAAGGTTAGTCTCTTGTCCTGGATTTTGTGACCCAACATTCTTCCCTAGGCAGACAAAATAATAAATACTAATACAGACTAATTCCTGCTGTCAT
The DNA here is from genome assembly GCA_033026295.1 of Channa striata. Taxonomy (NCBI): domain Eukaryota; kingdom Metazoa; phylum Chordata; class Actinopteri; order Anabantiformes; family Channidae; genus Channa; species Channa striata. The sequence continues at coordinate 21,765,708 of CM065170.1, forward strand.
GTCTACTCTTTGTATACCCCAAGGTAAATTTGAATATACAGTAGTTTACTCAGAATTGCAAAAAATGTGAAAATGTAAACATAACCAACTGCATTATGATGTGGATCACTTACAATTGAAGTAATAACACCCTGTCTGTTAACATAATCAGTGCATTGTTTTCTGTGTTGCTTCATGGCTACAAATAAAATACCTTGACTATGTTTGTTTAAAGGAACTGCACCAGGAACTTGAAAAAGGGTTACATATTGTCAATCAGCTTAAAGAATAGTGTATGGGATAAGAGGGGTAAATAAAAAAACATATATAAATGACACAAATGCAGGAAAAGTCTAGATGTCTATTTGTTCTAGGCCACAAACCAATGGGAAATAATATTTCAAGCATATATGTAAGAGGAGTTATTTGTCCAAGTCCTATTCAGTTTCCACATCTGTGTCCAATTAATGTGATTACAAATCTTTAGTTCACTCTCTAAATAGGCCAACTTTTCCAGTAGTCCACCACAGAAGAGATACTCTCATTTACCTTTTCTTCCTTTATGCCTCTCAAGGACAGAGCAGCAAGTAGTAGATAGTGTTCCGCAACCTGATCTATATTCTAGACAGGCACTATATAAAGAACAAATTGGTTCTTCTGTAAGTCTGCCTGCTCCAGTCCCTACAAAACTTGTTGAAGCTTTCCACTGCAAGCAAGTGTCAGATAATACAGGCTGTTGGTAGAAGTGAAGAAGTCTGGGCACAAACTCTGACATCTCCTTAATCATATAAAGGCTGTTTCACTGCTCCTGTTGCTGTATTCTTCTATCTACTCAATTGATATTGCAATACATTTTTTCTAGCATACTTGTTTGATATCATCATGTGTAATACCAAATGAAATGTTTTGAAAATTCCAACCCGCTCTCCGATTTGAATCTTATGTTCACTGTGTATTGTGCAATAAAGCACTATACCAAGTTTCTGAGGAGATCGTCCTGTTTTTTTTACTTCTGTTGAGTGACATGGACTGAGTCTATGCTGAGTGAAGATTGCTTTGCTGTACAGATTTGAAATATAAATACATCAAAACAAGCCAAGTTGACTTTGTCTGTACATTCATAAAGTAAAATTGATTTTCATTCAACTATATTTCCAACTTTATTGAAGATATTTTATCAATCAATATCTAATTGAAGCCATAGGCTTAGCATTAGCAAAGCATAAAGCTGAGCTGCTTTAACAGCGATTGTGTACAATGGACAGTGGAGAACATGATTTGAATTTTTAAAAATTATAAATTGAGACTCAGTAACTTTAAACAGCAACTGGTCATTTATTGCTATTAACTGAGCAATAAATGGTCAGTTTGCTTAAGCAAACTAAGTGATAACATTAGCATTTTAACTAACCCAAGTACTTAGTTACATTTCTTATAAATGTGCATTTAAAAACAAAAATTTGCATCCTTTTACAAATAATTGTTTTGATTATGCTACTTTTACTAGAGGACATTATGTTGTTTTGAAAAATATTTTTACCCACAATTTCATTAAAAACAATAAAATGATAAAGTATGACGTTCTTAATGTTTACATATGTTTAAAGGAAAATCCTCATTGTTATATTGGTACTAAAATATTCAATATAAAGATTAGAATTTATATAGCTCCTTAATTAGAGATGTAATATGGGGGCAGAACATATTTTATTTGCTGATTAATAAATTACAAAGCTCCTCTTCCACTCATTCTTTCTTCCATTTAAAGCCTGTATAAGGTACAATCTCATCCAAAAACATTGGAACAACAAGTTCAAATACTCTTTGTGTTGTACATTGAAAATATTTACCTAGATCAAAAAGATCAGAAACCTTTATTTAATTAAATTTAATCCGAAGTAGATACATTTAAAAACACATAACAAAGTACCCATTTTATTAGATCATCTGATATTTAAATTACTGGAGCATGTGACTCACAGGCATCTTGGAAAAGGGCCACTTATACAGCACATTACAATGTAGCTTCTACATTCACACTACTAGGAGCAACTTCATCATGTGGCCAGAAGGGACCAGGGATCTAACCACTGACTCTGTGATCCGTGTATAACCAGCTTACCAACTCAGCTACAGCATCTTCTGTTACTGTCTATCAGGTGTTTCCTGTTAAATAAGTCTTTACTGTCATGTGACAGTAAAGACTTAAAGACCACGAGTAAACCATGCCATTTTTAACTTGAGGAAACAATTAAATCTCAAGGGAGGCAATCAAAGGGACTGCACAAATGTTTTGCATAGCCGGTTTGGAATGTCTTGAAAACCGAAATCACTGGCGTAATGAACAACATACACAGAAGGAATTGAGCTTAACCTTATTCAAGTATCTAAGATGCTTTTATTGCTTGAAAGCCAAACAAATCTGGAAATGTAAGCCAACAAAAGTTAAATAAAATAAACAGGAAGTTGGACTATTAATATAATTGTATGTCAGGATTCTGGACTCTATACTCCTCCATTCTTTGGCTGGTTAGCGGTTGACTAACCAATTGCCTTTCATTGTCATTACCCTCGCTTGTTTGTATTTAAGTGGTTGTGTTGAGTTTTTGGGTTGCTAGTGTGTCTTGGTTCGTTCTGCTGCATCTCCCTAATCATGTTCAGCCTTTCCCGATCTCCAGCCCTTGATACTGTTGTTGTGTCTGTTGATAGTTCTAGTAGGTTTGCTAGTCTCCTAGTTGAGAGTGATTTTTACTGTTTTAACGTTAGCCTCCTCATTTTGAGTGATTATCTATTCATTGTGTTAGCCTCTCTTTAATAGTGGTTTTGGTTTAAAGTACTTGCTTCCTCACTAGAGTGATTTTTTTATAGTCTCTGCCTGTGAGTCATTATAATATCAGTACTACGTGTGATAGTTAATAACTGTAAAGGTAATTCATGTGTTGATAAACCTTTTGACTCTGTGTGTCTCAGCTTCTGCTTTTGGGTCCTCTAATTACAATATCTAGTTACAGTAACCATTAAACTGGATTAACATACAAAACTTGAAATACAGACATAATAATTTATAATGTCTGTTTTTCAAAATTTTACATAGAAAAATTATTACATTTGGGCCAACTTTTACACAGCTGCTAGAAACGGTCACCCCTTAATATCTGAGTCAGAAAAACAGATATTGAACAGCGATTGAGACTGCAACACGTAATTGGGATTAAAGGAAGTGCACTAGGTTGATCCAAATCCAAATTCTATCAGATAGTTAGATAGATTCCAGTTTGTTAATGTTAATGATGAATCTTCCATGCACACAAAAGTTAGTTATGTTTCACAAGGCACTATACCTTAAGGCAACTTTATTAGAAAACACTCTAACAACCTTTATAAGTTTTCACTGATACTCTGATGACACCCAGCTATATCTACTGTATTTATGAAACCAGATGAAACTCAGTATGACTTTGGTCCGTGACAGCCTTATCCATATAAATAAATTGCAGTTAAGTTCATCTCCAGCACACTACTATGAATAATGTAAATATAGAATATTCTAGCATATTCCAAGATGTTTTAAACAATATGAAGAATTTGGTGTAAATTAACATTGAATAGCCATGATATTTGGGTTATCTGCTATGTTTAATTCAATTAAATTCAATTCAACTTTATTTAAATAGCGCCAATTTACAACAAAGTCATCTCAAGGCACTTTACATAATAAAGTCAAGACTATACAAACATTTAAAGGAAACCCAACAAATCCCTCTTGAGCAAGCCATAGGCAACAGTGGAGAGGAAAAACTCCCTTTAACGGAAGAAACCTCCAGCAGAACCAGGCTCAGGGTGGGCGGCCATCTGCCTTGACCGGTTGGACTGAGTGGAAAGTGGAGAGACAAAAAAACAGAGCAACAAAAGCAACAACAAAACATTGGACAGGTTAGTGGGACCAGTAGCTGCGCACTGGAGGACACACAGCGCCAAATCCAGGGACACCTGAGGACAGGGACAGAGAGAGAGAGACAGAGAGGGAGAAAGACGACTAATGGAAAAAGAAGACACAGAGTTAATGTCATACAGTGCTGACAGCCTAGTCTTAAAAGTAGAGAGGGTGTCTGCTTCCCGAATCTGGACTGGGAGCTGGTTCCACAGGAGAGGAGCTTGATAGCTAAAGGCTCTGCCTCCCATTCTACATTTGGAAATTCTGGGAACCACAAGTAGGCCTGCATTTTGAGACCGAAGTGGTCTATTAGGATGATATGGTAAAAGAAGATCTTCTCCACAACCTAACCATATAACTATTTTAAAAGTCTTCCAACACCCACAGTGAAATCAAGGCCATATTGAGATATGAGAGAATCCTGGGTGCGCTCACAAAATTCAACCACCCATCATATCAAACCACTTATTCTGTTTGGTGTTGCCAGTGGGAAGCTGGAGGCAGTCATCTTTCTCAAGGCCAACTCAACTCACTATGTCTTAAGGCAGGGGTGTCCAAACTTTTTGCAAAGGGGGCCAGATTTGATGGGGTAAAATGTGGGGGGGGGCAACCTTGGCTGACGTTCACAATATATTTAAACACACAAATACACACACACACACACACACATATATATATATATATATATATAAACAATATATTTAAACAAATTTTAGCAAGGCATTCTTTATTTCACATTTGCCTTATTTTAATTTTAACAATCTTAAGCATGTCTTTTGGTTCATTTGAACATGCATATCACATGTAATTGAATATTCACTTTTTCCCAAACAGAAGTAATTGTACTGTTGAGTGCAAATTACATTTGAAACCTGAAACATATCACCATGGCTGTTTAATGTTCACAGAACTTTTGAATAAACTAACAGAGAAATTAGCAAACCATAGACATATCCACGTTTGCAGGGCTCATTTGAAATATGATATATCAGTAAATATAAATGTTAATTGAAGTTTTAAAAGTTTATTCTGGAGTGAAAACTGACAACTTGTCTGAATTTATGACCAATTTTGATCTTAACAAAAATGAATTCAGAGACTTATTGTAAATGACAAATGACTTGTCTGCATTAATGAGATCTGGACTGCAGCACAAAGGCCAGGTCTGGCTCAAAGGCAGTGGTATTGTTGCGCAAGGTGTCTCGCAGCTGAGAGTCCGTCAGCCGTGTCCTCACACGGCTCTTATTTAAGTTCAGGATGTCTTCTCACACAAATACGTCGACCCAAACAAGCTCAGCATTTTCTTAGCAAACACTCGGATCTCTCAAAACCTGTCCTCATCCAGCTGTCGGTAAAAGCTGGCGAGAGAAAGCTGCTGGTGCCGACTGCGGATCTCGGCGTCACACTGCAGCTCAATGGGCTCCAGCTGCAAATGGTCTGGAACATCATCGGTGTCCACAGAAAAAGGCGAGGAAAAAACAGTGATCTCCTTCTCGATAGCTGCAAAGTCCGAAAGCGTTGTCCGAACTCTTCCGCCAGAGATGAAATATCTGATGCGCAACTAATCGTTTGCGCACTGACATTGCCGAGGGCCGGATGAAATTTGACCACGGGCCGCATTTGGCCCCCGGGCCGGACTTTGGACATCCCTGTGTTAAGGAGAGACATACACAGACAGAAATTCACACGTACGGGCAATTTAGAGTAACCAAACTAACATGGATGTTGAAAAACACCTGTCTTCACTTTAAAATGTTGTGTCTGCTTGTAGCTGCTCAGCAGGTATTCTAGGCTAAGGCATCTGTCTGCAGCTAATGTGCTTTTAAACAGTTAGTCTGTGGATGTGCTTTAATTTGTTCCACATGGACACTTGAGTCCTAACACAATTCTACTTCCTTTTTGTCCAGTCTGACACCTAAAGAGACTGTCACCTAATAAGGAGCAGTTGACAAGAACCCAGGAGCAGGGATAACATTGTCTCCTGCAACATCCAATTTTGTCCATATTCATCTTAATAAAACCGCCCTTGTAACTTTGGATTAGTGATATTATTGCAGTAGCAAGAGCTTAAAGTCCCAGACAACACTGATTGATTGAGCTTAAGTCGGGCACACATCTGCTGAAATAAATGTAGCTAATTTACTTCTATAGCAGAATGCAGCACATTCTAAGATAAGAGAGTGTTATTCTCAGCTCTCCCTTCATGTACTGACTGACTAAATTATCTTTGCTATGTATTGTAAGACTGACCTTAGGTGGGCCACAGCTAGCTAAGGTCATCATGTTGAGGGAGCAGATACTCAATAGAGAGACAATGACAGAGAAATCAAGCATTTATCTTGTGAAAGTAAAGCAGTGCTGACAGGGACCAGACCACAACTGTGACACTGACTAATGCCTTTATTGAGGTCACAGAAGGCACTTCTTTCTCACACCAAGAAATGTGTAGTTGTGGGTTCTTTTTAATGTTTACTTAGGTAGTATTACCACGTTATGTTGATGAAGTTTATGCAGTTTGGAAGACTTTCTATTGTCAGAAGTTAGGTGTTTTATTTCTTGTATGGGTTTTGTTTTCTTTTGTGCCTTTTTGTTTTTCATCCTTGTGCCCTGTGTGTCCCTGTAGTTCCCCTCCTGGCCTGCTGAGACTCTCCTATGGTTCATTCAGTCTTCCCAGCCCGTCTTGTTTTCCCCTCCTCTGTTTGACCTCAGCCATCACACCTGAAAATCATCATCATCATCCACTCACCTTTAAAGCACCCTTGTTTATTTTTTTTCCTTGCTAGTGTGTCTTCCTGCATTCTGACCCTGTCTCCCGTTTTGTCTTTCCTCGACCACCAGCCTTCGTTTGTGACTAGAGTTCGTTCGTCGCCTCGTAATTTCGTGTTTGATTTTGTTAGTTGTATTGTCCTCTCGTTTGTCAATCTCGTTTGTAAGTATTAGTAAAAACGTTTGTTAGTTTATTCTGGCTTGGTTGCGTTTAGTGAGTTTTTGCTCTCTCGTTTTGTTTAATGGTTTAACCTCTAACCTTTTGTTAAGAGCGTTTTATTTTTTGGTCTTTTCCATCCTTATCCTCTTGCCCTTTGTTAAGAGCGTTTTTTGTTTTGCCTTTTCTTATCTCCTAAATTTAGTGAGTGTTTTGTTTTTTCTAGTTTGCCTCTTTATTTTTCTTCCTGCCTTTGCGGGAGCACCTTCTGTTGTACATTTGTATTTTGTTCTCGGTTTGTTGCATTCAAATAAATTTTTGTTTTCCCTCATTTCTGGTCTCCTTGTGATTTCAGCGTTTGGATCCCAGTTAGTTGGTTTCTCACATCTATGTCTGTTCGGTTGTGGCTGCCCTTCATGTTACCTTCTAAGTTCTTCACGCTTGTACCAAAAAACGTATTGCTGCTCCAGTATCCAGGAAAAATTGAACAGTATGCATCTATTGGGGTTAAAACAATGACAAAGATATATCATACATGCAATATTTAGTATATGTGGATTACCTATGGATGTGATCTGGGGATAAACACAGATGTACTATTCTAATTTATTTCAATTATACCTTTTAACAATTTTGCCTAGTTAAGAAATTAGTTTTTAAGCTTAAAAACACAAAAAATACACTTTAAGAAAACAGGCTGTGGGCAGACAAATACTGTAACCCTGAGGCAGAGAAAGAAAATACTTGATGTGATGAAGGGAAAGATAATAGTTCAACTGATGCAACACCACATGAAAAAAAATATGAAGAAGAGTTCATTTTTAGAACAATGGTGAAAACTGCTTCTACATGTGTTCAAAGGAGAAAGAATGTGAGCTGAACTTGTAATAATTTGTATGAGGGTGGCTGTAGCTCAGTTGGTAAGGCAATTGTCCACGGATCACAGGGTCATTGATTTGATTTTCGGTCCCTCCCGGCTACGTGCCAAAGTGTCCTTGGGCAAAACACTGGAACCTAAGTTACTCCTGGTGGGTCAGGTGAGCACCTCACAGCCCACCCACTGCCAGTTGGTAAGGCAAGTCGTCCATATACCACAGGTTCAGTGGTTCGATCCCCAGTCCCTGCTTGCCACGTGTCGAAGCGTCCTTGGGCAAGACACTGAACCCCCAGTTGCTCCCAGTGGTGATGAGCACCCTGTGTGGCAGCCATCACCACTGTCTATGTATGTACCAAATTACTCTGTAAGTCGCTTTGGATAAAAGCATCTGCCAAATGACTAAATGTAAATGTAAAGGCACTATATAAGCATTTACCAATATATTTATCTGAAAACATTACATACAATATACAAATAAGAAATCATTTCAAAAGAAGCCACATTTTGTAAATTTTTATCATTAGCTCTGTCACCTTACAAAAAGAGTAAAGACATGAATTCTTATGACACAGCAACAAGCGAATTAAGCTGTTTCCAATCAGCTGTTTCCAGCTGTTTAATCAAGCTGTATTAAAAATAATTTGAAATGTGTTTTTTACTAATTTTTATGAGAGATCCTATTAGATTCAGAATATATGGCCAGTTTATGTAAATGTATAAATTTGATTCAGATCTTGTGATGCAGACATCAGCAGAGCTGTCTGCCAGAGGTTTTGGGGTTTTATTTGTATTTAACTCATAAATCATTTGTTACTGCAAGGAAAAATCAGTATGGTCAGTATTAATATGAGACTGAACAAAACAAGGCAGCAGCCCATTATGAAAACAAACAGGCCAAAATGTGCTGCTTTATCCAGTCTCTTCGATATTTTGTGCTGACGTTTAATGCACCCTTTTGCATTTGCTCAAAGCTTTGAGTGTAGTTCAATGGAAATCCAGATGATTCAATATTTTATGCATAAAACAATAATGTAGAATATTAAATGAAGTGTTCTAATACCTAACTCTAACACAGTTTTTGTGTGTATATAAATTAGTTCCTATAGCGTCAAATGGTGACACTCAAGGAAAAGGTACCTGTGCCATCAATATGATATGTCAAACGATGTACAAAGTGGCACAATTTGATGCCTTAGGAAGCATCCATTATCTGACAGTAATAAAATAAAAACAGTAATAGGATAGGAACAAACATTGTCAGGAAAACAAAGGTCTATGTAGACGTTGCAACTCTCTGAGCAGACATAGTCTGAATGAGTCTATGAACTGGCTTTACAAGTCTGCCTAACCTAGTACGAAGTCTGCCCTCAGAAGAACGAGGGGGAGAACTCGACTTCCCAGTAGAAGGAAACACCAGCACACTCGAGGCAGCAGGCTGCCCCACAGATGTTATTGTTGAGACCTCAAGACAACTAACCTCTATGTCAGCATAACGAGAGACGGATGCCTCTGAGTGATGGTGATGCAATGGTTGCAAATCCGATGATGCAACATCTGAGTCAACAAACTGATCGACCACGACCCCCAAGGTGCCACAGGTAGATCAGTCACAGGATGCTGGATGTCATAAATGTGAAGAGCATCATTCTTACGAATGACCACATACACTGTGCTGGACCAGCGGTCGGCCAATTTCTTCTTACCCCTCTCCCCTTTATTTGCCAGTAGAACCCTATCACTTTGTCAATAGAAAAGCCCTTCATCTTCCGGTTGTACACCTCAGTTTGCTTAGCCTGTTGCTTCTCAATGTGTTTCTGAGCAAGGGCCATTGCTTCTCTCAGATCTTCACCCAGAGACTGAACATATTTGTCAACATCCACCGTCTCCCCGTCCAAGAGAACACTTTCAAACATAACATCGACAGGCAGGCGAGGAGTGCGACCGAACATCAGAAAGAATGGTGGAAACCCAGTGGTTTCATGGATGGTGCAGTTGTAGGCGAAAGTCAACGTATTCAACATTTGAGGCCATTTTGCCTTCAAGCGTGGTGGCAAAGCTCGGATCATGTTACCCAGAGTACGATTAAAACGTTTCGCCTGGCCATTACCCATAGTATGATATGGTGTAGTATGTGACTTCTCAACACCTGCTAACTGCAGAAGCTCAGCTATAAGCAAGCTCTCGAAGTTGGCACCTTGATCTGAATGAAGTCGGCTGGGAAAACCATACAGAGAAAAAAAATTATTCCACAACACACAAGCAACTGTTTTAGCTGTTTGGACCAGCACATCGACAGACTTATTATTCACATCCTCTGCCGACCAAAAGTCCACACAGACTAATTCCAGCGGTGCAGTGGTCACAATGGAAACCAGTGGAGCACGTGCTTCCGGCTCCGAAGCTTTGCTCAGTACGCACCTCTTACAATGAGCAACATATGACTTAACATCAGCTGAAATGGTATCCCAGTAGAACCGTTGTCTAGCAAGCCACAATGTGCGATGTTGGCCTTGATGACCAGCGTTATCATGTACTCCCTTTAACACTCGAATCCGAAGAGCAACAGGGACCACATACTGAAAAATCTTTGTCCTACTCACCGGATGCTTCGACACTCGATACAAAACACCAAGTCGAGTTGCAATTTTGCCCCATTGTCTCAATGTCTTGTTAGTTTCCTCAGACTCCCGCGCTCTCTCTCTGCGAGACGGACGGTAGCCCCTTTCTACAAAGAACCTCACTTTACTTAAAGTGGCATCCTGACACTGCATCTTCTGCAACTCCTCATGAGAGAGAACCGGCAGTGGGCTCTGACTCATCAGTGCCGGCTGCTGCAGCTGTTGAACAAACGAGACAGACCTCACCGAAACTACATCGTTCCAGCGGCCATGCACATCCAAAACAGCAGACACTTCGCTGCTAGACATCTTACCAACTAAAGGAGGCTCACCCCCACAGACAGCAGGTGAACGAGGGCCTGATTTCGATCCCTCTGCCCCCTGTGCCGCTGGCTGCTCACACGAGAAGTGAAACATATACTGCACAGTAGAAACAGAGACACCACCTGCTTCTCTTAGTATACATCATAAGGGGTCCTTGTCAGCCTATGCATCACCCTTTGTCTCGCAAAGGGCTCCCTGGTCAGAGCGTCAGCCACGTTATTCTTAGCCCCTGGAATATAATGAATGTCAAAATCAAAAGGAGCTAGTTTAGACACCCACCTGTGCTCACACGTATCCAACTTTGGCTTAGACAATATGTATTTAAGCGGGTTATTGTCCGTCCAAACTGTAAATTTGTGTCCCTGCAACCACTGACTAAACTTGTCATAAATGGCCCATTTCATGGCAAAAAATTCAAGTCTATGCGCTGGGTACTTAGACTGAGCATGGTTCAATGACTTGCTTGCAAATGCAACAGGTCGGGCTATATCACAACCATCCTGGACCTGTGAAAGAACAGCTCCTAAGCCACTGGTAGATGCATCAACGGAGAGGATGAATGGTTTGGAGAAGTCAGGGTGTGCTAACAAAACCTGATCAACCAAAGCGCGTTTCAAAGCTTCAAAAGCTTGCTCACACTCTGAGGTCCAATCAAGGGGAGTGAGTCTGCGCATGATTTGCTTTCTCTTCTTACCACGACCTCTACGTGGCCGTTTACCACCTGAGATGAGCTGGAAGAGTGGGTTAGCAATCACAGAGCAATTTTCAATGAAATGTTGGTAGTACACTACCATGCCAAGGAATGAACGCACCTTAGTAGGAGAGGGTGTAACATCATCACTCTCCATCACATCTGATCTACTCAAATGCACAATGGCATTAACTTTATCAGGATCAGTGGCAATACCCTCCTGAGAAATTACGTGCCCCAAAAACTTGACTGACCTCCGCAAAAACTTACACTTCGCTGGGGAGAGCTTTAAGTTGTGATCCTGCAAGCGTTTAAAAACCAGCTCAAGCCTCTCCAAGCTCTCCTGTTCAGCGTCCCAAATACCAACAAATCATCCAAGTAGCAAAGCAGAGACAGAAAGTTCTGGTCACCAAAGATCGTAAGCATCATCCTCATGAAGGTGGCTGGGCTATTACAGAGTCCCTGAGGCATGCGATTGTACTCATGCAATCCAAGAGGCGAAGAAAAAGCAGTGTACTGCTTATCATCCTCATGGAGTGGCACGTTGTAGTAGCCTGATGTCAAGTCCATTGTACTGAAAAAGGCATTGCCTCCCAATGCTGCCAGAATGTCTGCCTGATGAGGCAGCAGGTGTGCATCTTTGACTGTTCGGGCATTTAACCAGCGGAAGTCTGTGCACAACCTCAGCTCCCCATTTTTCTTCCAACACAAAACCAGAGGAGAAGCGTACTCACTACTGGACTTCCTGATGATCTCCTGTTCTTCCATCTCATCCAGCGTCTCTCTCAACTTCTGGTAATGTGCAGGAGAAAGCCGCCGGTACGGCAACCGAAAGGGATGGTCATCTGTCAATCGAATGCGATGACAAAACCCAGTAGCTTTTCCGCAATCCAAGTGATGCCTGGAAAACACTCCTTCATACTTCACAATCAAATCAGTCAACTTCTCCTTCCACATAGGAGCAACCTCACAATCATCCACCGACAAACCCTGAAGCTCTAAATCACTGAGTCTAACACTGTCACATCCCGCACCACCGCGTGCAACGCTCTGCGCGGACAAACTGTCATGGCTGCTGACACTGACTCTACATTTTGTTTGACTGTTTGCCCTGAGTTATCCAAAAAATCCTCCAAAGCGATGCATGGAGAGACATCAGCCACTTTAGCGTTCCTCCTCAGTACGATTCGGGATGCAGTTGGGTTAATTATCTTCACCGGGAGCCAGCCATCCCCCCACAGGGGAGTAACAATTCGGCCAACCAGAATTTTCCGGGAAACACAACTGGATGTGCTAGGCTCCACAACAACTGTACTACCCACTGACAGTTTAGTCCCTGGCGGAAGCCGACCCCTTACCACATGTTCACTCAAGGGCTCCAACGTCACCGCCTTCTTCAGCCTTAGCGTCCCCACCTTGTCAGGAATGTCATCCCCTCTCCACCTTTCCAGATTAGCCAAAAACTGCATGAACTCCCTGGCTTCTTGCTGCTGCAGTGGTTCGGGTTCACTTAATACGCGCCAATACTTGTCATTGGATTTAAACTTTCTGATGATCGGCTTGAGTAAATTAGTACCCACAACCAACTCATCCACCTGCCCATCGACAATCAAAACTGGGACCAAAAAGTCAGAGTCGAACAACCTGATCTTCATTTCACACACACCCACAGGTTCAGTCTGCTTCCCGCCACACCCCACGAGGACAATATCTGTGGAGGATACAGGGTCATCACTCAGAACTCCTGCCTCCCGCAACCGCGGTACTAGGTCAGCACGTAGAGAAGTGGCCATGGATCCACTATCCAACATCCCCCGAACCTCGACCTTGTTCCCCATCAACACTGTTCTGAAGAATCACAGTTTTATCTGACGGAGCAGATTCACAAGCATCATAAAACACTGTTTCAATATCATCTGTCATGGAGGAAGAACTACTAAGCTCCACATTGCCCTCCGCCAAATAGGAGAATTCTAGTTTCCCTGATCCGGAGCATCTGGAGTCCCTGACTGTGACTGCGTAGAGGGGGGCACACGGCAGTGTGCGCTAATGTGACCAGGTGAGTAGCATTTAAAACACAATCTATACATCCTGCAATGAGCATTAGTGCTGTGATCGGGACTGTTGCAAACTCTGCAGCCTTGTGTTCGTCCATGCGATTTGCGTTGCGGTTGACTACGGACCCCTTGAGCATTGCAAGATAAATTTCGCTCCAGTAAACTCAACAGTTTGTCCATTGAACTTTTGTCGTCAGTAACAGTGGTCTGGTCAGGTGTGGTTGTCACGTCATGCTTATAAGTTCCATCCACCCGGAAACCACTAATCATCCCCTCCTGGCATGACCCAGTTGCTGTTTGTTTTTGCACTGACACTGGGAAACCACAAACAGTTTGTACCCTCTCGAGATTATCAAGATGTTCCTGCACCTCCCTGGCAGACCATTCTCGAGGTGACCTTGTTTTGAAAATTAAAGCCAATTCCTTGTCTGGGCAGTTTCGGACAAACATGATAACTGCCTGTCGACCCAAATCAGCGGCAGGCTCTCCCCTGCTGACTAGACTCTGTTCAGCTAACTCTGCAGCCTTGTTAAGTCTGATCCAATAGTCCAGAGGGCCCTCTCCAACAACAGGTCGTACTGCATAGAAATCGGCCAGAGGCAAATCTGACTGCACAACCTCACCAAAATGGCGCCTGAGAACCGCAAAAACAATTTTCACATCGTTGACATCAGGGTTGCTACGTAACCAAACTTTGATGATATCCCTAGCTTTGCCCATGAGTCTGTTAATGACTTCCTCAATACCTCTTGTGCCACTAAGGTTCAGCTTGGAGAGATAACTATGCATTAACCCCTCCCACTCTGAAATGGAGTGCTTATCTGAGCTATCACCTCTGAAATAGGGTGGAGCATTGACTTCTGAACGCAATACTAGGTTCAGTTTAGAAGCATCAATGACAGTAGTGCCACATTGTTCAGAATGACACAGATAAATCAGTGACTTATCTGTGTATAAACTATCACTTGGGCATAAGATTTGTTTACGCAAACACCTGCTCTCCTGAAATAACTTAACAAACTAGCTAATCGCTAACTAAACCTAATCGATCTAGCTTTGTTAGCCTAGCACCTAGCAATGGCTTCTCCGTCTCCTTCTGTCTCTCCTCTGACTTGCTTTGTCTGCCACATGTTTAGTTTTTCCTCGGCCTCCTTTAGTGATAATGGTTACTTGTAATAAATGTGAGGTTATTGCAGCTCTGGAGGCGAGGATCTCTGAATTGGAAGCTCGGCTCCGCACCATGACAAACAATCCAGCTAGTCAGGCCCGGTAGCTGGTGCGGACCAACCTAGCATAGCCACTGTTAGCTTAGCCACTGTTAGCTGTTCCCCAGTAGTACCCGAGCAGCGGGAAGCCAGCGGCGGCTGGGTGACGGTTCGTAAAGCGATCTAATGCTAAACAGACGCCCCAGGTTCACCACCAGCCGGTTCACGTTTCCAATCGATTTTCCCCACTCAGCGACACACCCGCTGAGGAACGAACTCTGGTAATTGGCGACTCCATAGTCAGAAACGTGAACTTAGAGACGCCAGCGGCCATAGTCCAATGTTACCCTGGGGCCAGAGCGGGCGACATCGAATCCTATTTGAAACTCCTGTCTAAGGATAAACGTAGATACCGTAAGATCATTATTCATGCAGGAACAAATGACGCCCGATTACGCAAATCGGAGGTCACTAAAACTAATATTGAATCGGTGTGTAACTTTGCAAAAACAATGTCGGACTCCGTAGTTTTCTCTGGACCCCTGCCAAATCTGATCAGTGACGACATGTATAGCCGCATGTCGTCATTCAACCGCTGGCTGTCTAGGTGGTGTCCAGCAAACGATGTGGGCTACATAGACAATTGGAAAAGTTTTTGGGGAAAACCTAGGCTTATTAGGAGAGACGGCATCCATCCTACTTTGGATGGTGCCTCTGTCTTATCAAAAAATATGGCTGAATTTATTAGACAACCAAAAGATTGACAATCCAGAGTTGAGCCTAGGACGCAGAGATCCAGTCCTACAGGCCTCTCTGCAGTATCTTTACCGCCGTTACCCCCCCACAACTCCCACATTCCTATAGAAACTGTGTCTGTTCCCCGATTAACTAAATTTTACAAACTAAAAATGATCACAAGAGGAGTTAATCATAATAACTTAATAAAAATCAGGACTGCTCCTCTTACTGAACAAAAAACTAAAACACTTAAATGTGGATTATTAAATATCAGATCTCTCTCATCTAAATCTCTGTTAGTAAATGACTTGATAAGTGATCATCAATTCGATTTATTTCGTCTCACCGAAACCTGGTTGCAGAAGGAAGAATATGTTAGTTTAAATGAGTCAACCCCCCCAAGTCATATTAACTATCATGTTCCTAGAAGCTCAGGCCGAGGTGGAGGAGTAGCAGCAATCTATCACTCAAGCTTACCGATAGAACCTAGACCTAAACATAGTTATAACTCATTTGAGAGTCTTACTCTGAGACTTTCACACCCAAGTTGGAAAACTCAAAATCCACTTCTATTTGTTATTGTGTATCGTCCTCCAGTCCCTTATTCTGAATTTTTGACTGAATTCTCTGATTTTCTAGCCGACTTAGTGCTTAGTGCAGATAAAGTCGTCATAGTGGGCGATTTTAACATTCATGTAGATGCTGACAGTAACTCCCTCAACACAGCATTTACTTCATTATTACATTCAATTGGTTTCTCTCAAATTGTAAATGAACCCACTCACTGTTTTAGTCACACCCTAGACCTTGTCCTTGCATATGGTATTGAAATTGATAAACTAACAGTATTTCCTCATAATTCTGTTCTCTCTGACCATTTCCTAATAACATTTGAATTTAGTTTATTGGACTACACGGCAGCTAGAAAGAAGTTTTGCTTCAGTAGGTGTTTATCTGAAAACACTGTGAACAAATTTAAGGAAATGATCCCTTCATCATTTACTTCAACATGTACTGATATAACTGAGAGTAGCCTCTTTAACTGTACTCCTGCACAAGTTGATTACCTTACTGATAATTATGCAGCATCTTTACGTTCCATACTTGATAGTGTTGCCCCTCTAAAAAAGAAGGCAGTAATTCTGAATAGGCGATCTCCATGGTATAGCTCGCACACCCGCAATTTAAAGCAGGCGTCACGAAGACTAGAAAGGAAGTGGCGTTCCACTCATTCACAAGAATCACGCCTAGCCTGGAAAAAGACTTTATACTTATACAAATTAGCACTCCGTAAAGCCAGAACAGCTTATTATTCATCACTAATAGAGGAAAACAAGAACAACCCCCGGTTTCTTTTCAGCACTGTAGCCAGGCTGACTAAGAGCCATAGTTCAGTTGAGACTGGTATTCCCTCAACGCTATGTAGCAATGACTTCATGACCTTCTTCACAAACAAAATCATAGCTATTACAAATAAAATTCACCAGACCCTCCCCACAAATACAACAGAATTAGAATCATCAGTAAGTCCTCAGTCCCTTTTAGACTGCTTTGTGCCCATAGACCCTGCTGCACTAGCTTCAATTATTATGGCATCTAAACCAACAACATGTCTGCTAGACCCTATTCCAGTTAGACTGCTCAAAGATGCTCTACCCTTATTAGACACGTTCATATTAGATATCATTAATCTATCCTTACAAACAGGATATGTACCAAAGGCCTATAACAGGGGTGGGCAAACTTTTTGAGTCGCGGGCCACAATCAGTTCTAAAATTTGACAAAGGGGCCGAGCCAAGAACAGATGGATGGTGTGTTATATAAATTACATACAGGATTTGACCTATTAATGATTAATGGTTAATTTAATTACATTTCAGTTGAATAAACACAGCAGAAAAACTCACCATCAGTTTCAGTGGGAACAGTGTTGTTGATCTCTCTGTTTTGTCAGTGCATCAAAGTCTGGAGTAAGTTTTGTTGTGGCGATTCTCAGGATAGATCCGAGGTGTTCGTCAGTAATCCTGGATCTGTGACGGGCTTTGTTCATGTTCATAACACTAAATGTCTGCTCACATACATAGGTCGAGCCAAACAAGGCCAGCATCTTCTGTGCCGTCCTCCGTAGGGTTTGGAAAGGTGGCTTCGTTCAGTGAAGCATAAAAGTCGTTAAGTTTAAGAGTGTTGAACTTTTCCTTCAAGATGGAGTCAGACTGAAGATGATCAGTCCAAGTTTGCACCTCATGTGGTACTGTTTCAGGGTCTTGTGAGAAGGGACAAGACACGAGCTGAAGTGACTTTTCAATGTTTTCAAAATCAGAGAACGGCGACTGAATTCTCTGTGCAGGTCATCCAGTAATTTGCTGTATTTCTTTGCATATCGTGTCGCCTCTTTCTGAGTGTCAAGTGTGGCGAAATGAGTGAAGGATGTTCGCAACTTGTCTGGAGAATAAAGCGAGCTTAGATTTGAACGCTGTAACATGTTTGTAGTGCACAAACTGATCTTTCCCCTGCAGTTTCACATTCAGCTCATTCAAGTGTGAAAATACGTCCACAGCAAACGCAAAATCACAAAGCCAGTTCTGGTCTCGTAGCTCAGGAAATTCTCCAGATTTCTCATTGAACTCTAAAAATGCGCCGATCTCCTCTTTCAGGTCCCACATGCGTTGAAACACTTTGCCCAAACTTAACCACCGGACACGAGAGTGGTAAAGTAAGTCCTGATGATCTGCATCAATTTCCTCCAGGAACGTGATGAACTGACGATGCTGAAGTCCCCTTGCACGTATAAAGTTCACAAGTTTTACGATCGGATTCACAACATGGTTAAGCTGCAATACAGACTTGCAAAGTGATTCCTGATGGATGATACAGTGAAGGAAAATAACATCCTGTTCAGGGTTTTCCTCTTTTACTTTATCCTGGATACGTTTCAGCAGCCCAACGTTTTTTCCTGTTAAATTTGGTGATCCATCCGTCGTGGCAGCAGACATTGTCATATAAAGTTTAGGGACTCCAAGTCAAAAACTCCGTTATCTCAAAGCTGGTCATTTAGATTTTGAGCTTCTCGATGGCAGCAGACACCTTGTCATATAAACCTCTGCGTTGTTCCCTTTAGGGACTCTTCAAAAACTCCGTTATCTCAAAGCTGTCATTTATTCCTCGGATAAAAATTAGGGCATCCAGTGCAAGTGAATATAACTGAAATAACTCTGCCTTTTTGTTTAGCTGGCTAGCTATATGTTCATCAATTAGTTGCGAGTCACAGTCCGACGCGACAAACTGATTTTTTCAAACTTGCCTTGACTTTTCGGACACAGAACACCTGCAGTCTCCACCATGCAGTCTTTCAAAACTCATCGGAGAAAGGCTTGCTAGCTCCTGCTAATTTGAATGCCAGCAAAAAGCTTGCCTTGGTAGTTGACTCCTGAAGCGCAGTTTGTCGGTGAAAAAAATTTTGCTGGGTCAGTAAATTGGCTGCAAACCTCTCAGCCGTAGCTGCCCGTTCTTGCGCCGACAGCTTGCTGGCATAATTGGCATGCTTCGTAGCAAAATGACGGCTAATATTGTACTCCTTAAAAACCGCAACACTTTCTTGGCATATCAAGCATACAGCCTTTGATCGGACTTCTTTAAAAAAATATTTGGTTGTCCATTCTTTGTTAAACACTCGGCACTCACTGTCGACTTTTCTTTTCTTTGATAAACTCATGTTTGTATTTAGAAGGGGGAAAGCTTTACCGCGGGAACTGAGAAGGAGAGTGCTTTTTCTGGGAAAAGCTTAACCGCGAAGAATAGGGGGCAAATGCTCAAGCACGCCATCTATTGGGGAAATGTGGGTATTACAGGAAAAAGTAAATGAACAAAAACGATATTATTAATTTTATATTTTGATATAACTGGGAGATGTTTGGCGGGCCGGATTAAAAAGACCAACGGGCCGTTTATGGCCCGCAGGCCGTAGTATGCCCATGTCTGGCCTATAAGGTAGCTGTAATCAAACCTCTACTTAAAAAACCTAGTCTGGATCCAGATGTCTTGGCCAATTACAGACCAATATCCAATCTCCCTTTTATTTCTAAAATACTTGAAAAAGTAGTTGTAAAGCAATTATGTGACCACCTGCGCAGAAACGACTTGTTTGAAGAATTTCAGTCAGGATTTAGAGTTCATCATAGCACAGAAACCGCACTGATTAAAGTCACCAATGATCTTCTTCTGGCTTCAGATAACGGACTTGTCTCTATACTAGTTCTGCTAGATCTTAGTGCTGCATTTGACACCATTGATCACAGAATATTATTACAGAGACTAGAACATGTAATTGGAATTAAAGGAACAGCACTAAATTGGTTTAAATCGTATCTATCAGATAGATTCCAATTTACTCACGTTAATGATGAATCTTCAACATACACAAAAGTTAGTTATGGAATTCCACAAGGCTCTGTATTAGGACCAATACTCTTTACTCTATATATGTCTCCCCTTGGCAACATTA
Organism: Channa striata; assembly: GCA_033026295.1. Classification (NCBI taxonomy): domain Eukaryota; kingdom Metazoa; phylum Chordata; class Actinopteri; order Anabantiformes; family Channidae; genus Channa; species Channa striata. The sequence continues at coordinate 21,785,556 of CM065170.1, forward strand.
TTAGAAAACACTCTGTAAATTTTCACTGCTACGCTGATGACACGCAGTTATATCTATCTATGAAACCTGATGAAACAAATGAATTAATCAAACTACAAGCATGTCTTAAAGATATAAGGGACTGGATGACGTATAATTTTCTTCTTCTAAACTCAGATAAAACTGAAGTTATTGTATTTGGACCTAAAAGTCTAAGAAACATGTTTTCTAACCATATCGCTACTTTAGATGACATAACTCTTGCCCCCAGTAGTACTGCAAGGAATCTTGGAGTCATTTTTGACCAGGATTTGTCATTTACCTCACAGATAAAGCAAATCTCTAGAACAGCCTTCTTCCACCTACGGAACATTGCCAAAATTAGGAGCATCCTGTCCCAAAGCGATGCTGAAAAATTGGTTCATGCATTTGTTACTTTTAGATTGGACTATTGTAATTCTCTACTTTCAGGCTGCCCTAGTAACTCTCTAAAAAGCCTCCAATTAATCCAAAATGCTGCAGCAAGATTACTGACTGGGATTGGTAAGAGAGATCATATTTCACCTTCATTAGCTTCTCTCCATTGGCTTCCAATTAAATGCAGAATACAATTTAAAACCCTTCTTCTTACCTATAAAGCTTTAAACGGCCAAGCCCCATCATATTTAAAAGATCTCTTAGTACCATATCATCCTACTAGACCACTTCGGTCCCAAAATGCAGGCCTACTTGTGGTTCCCAGAATTTCCAAAAATAGAATGGGAGGCAGAGCCTTTAGCTATCAAGCTCCTCTCCTGTGGAACCAGCTCCCAGTCCAGATTCGGGAAGCAGACACCCTCCCTATTTTTAAGACTAGGCTAAAAACCTTCTTTTTGATAAAGCTTATAGTTGGTTATAGTCATGCTGCTATAGGCTTAGACTGCTGGGGACTCTGCACTGTGCCACTTCCTCTTCTCTTCATTCTCTCCTCTCACCCCACATCTATAATGTCACCACTGTATGACATTAACTCTGTGTCTTCTTTGTCCCGTAGTCGTCTCTCTCCCTCTCTTTCCCCCTCTCTCTCTCCCTGTCCACAGGTGTCCCCGGATTTGGCGCTGTGTGTCCTCCAGTGTGCAGCTACTGGTCCTATTAACCTGCTCAATGTTTTGTTGTTGCTTTTGTTGCTCTGTTCTTTTCTCTCTCCACTTTCCACTCTGCCCAACCGGTCAAGGCAGATGGCCGTCCTCCCTGAGCCTGGTTCTGCTGGAGGTTTCTTCCGTTAAAGGGAGTTTTTCCTCTCCACTGTTGCCTATGGCTTGCTCAAGGGGGATTTGTTGGGTTTTCTCTACCTGTTTGTATAGTCTTGACTTTATTATGTAAAGTGCCCTGAGATGACCTTGTTGTAAATTGGCGCTATATAAATAAAGTTGAATTGAATTGAATTGAATGGGTGACATGCTGAGCTTGGTCAGGGATCTCAACGGGTGACTGTGCAACATTCTGCAAAAGGCTAGTTCTAATGGAATCCCCAATGTCAGCTCCAATCTGTCTGGCCAATTCAGTTATTTGGCTAGGGAATGTTTTGTCATCAGACTGAGCTAGACATTGTTGTGATAAACTGACAGGAGACATCACTGGAGAGAACGGTAGAAGTCTAACAACATCGTCCTTCAACCCTACCGCTCCCACTTTCTCAGGACATTGTATAGAGTGTGTTAAAATTTCCTCCCCAGGTGTGGATTTTGAAAGCGGCGTACACATCAAAACCCCCCTGCCCCGTCCCACACTCATGTTTGCCTCCCTTATAACTGTTACTCAGCAAAACTACAACAAAAGAACAGCCAGTAATTGTCAGAAAAACAAATAACAGAAAAAAAATCGATTGGAAGGAATTCAAAAGAGCAAATAACACCAATCATTAAGTCCACATTCAACTATGTGACACATGGCTAACTTTCATTTGAATTAAAAAAAAAGGATAAATGGTTCTGGATAGCTGGTCCATGGATGAAGACTTCTCACAGCATCAATAACTGGAAACAATATCCGCTGCATGTTGAAGGGCTAACACCAGCCACCGTAGTTCACCAAACCGCGCCGATTGAGCAGCTCGCCTCACACCCACGTCTCGGGCCTCTCGCGATGCAGCAGCGCCGGCGGTCAGCTCCAGCCGACCAGTTGTCGAGTCACGGCACCAGTTTTTGTAGCGGATCACACTCTGCGTTGTGTTTGGTTTTAAATAAAAATTGTCCACACCATCAGCAAATTGTCTTTTTGGCCAATTTATTACGTCGCCTTCGCCAAGGTGTGCACATGGAGAAAGAGAGAAACGTATCACAGGACATTAACAAAAATGACTAAATAAATGACGTACAAAAGTTCTCAAAACTAAGTAAAACATTTGTTTTCAAAAAGAAACAACAAACAGGTAACTTAACACATTAAATTTTTAACAAAATACATAACCACAGGACGGAGCAGAGGAAACGTACCTTCGCCAAGGTGTGCACATGGAGAAAGAGGAAGTACAGCTCACAGACACGCAATACATACAGACACTTCAAAATAAAATCGTGACGGCACTTCCTGTGAAGAACTTTCTCCCCCCTACAAATGTGTGTACCCCATGGTCCCATAAGAGGAATCCCAAAAGAAGAGCAAGGGTTATCGGGAACACAAACGAAAACAACACACTTTGTCACTGCGCGACACCGGAAGTAACACTGCTCATCAAAATAAAAGTTCGTCGGCACGAGCCGTGCAATATGTGAAATCCTGCACATAATGCAGTGCAACAACAACACTCGACTACATATGGACATGATTCTGATAGCTGATGTTGCAGCTGGAATCACACCCAAACAAAATTATGGGGGGCGGTAACACTGACCTTTATCTTGTTTTGTGGAGCACCTTAAGCCGGATGTTTTATGACAGATGTTAATCATCAAGCTCATCAAACAGCTGACTGTATATTTAATAATACTTTAAGCTCAAAATGGTAGATGGAGTGTACATTTCCTTATAACTGGACTGTAACTAGATAATTTACTGTGTATGGGGTTTACACATATTCAATTGGAGAGGTAGTGACTGCTTCTGTCAAAAGCTGCTAATCAGGTAAGATGCATTCAGGGACACTACAAGTGTAGGTCACCTGTGTTGTGCCAGAAAGCAGGTTGGTGCAAGGTGTCTATTGTAATGATCTCTAACCAGTTGTAGAGGGTCTTACATTTGTGGGCAGTGAGCAAAAATGTTAATGTCAAGATCTCAATATGGAAGACTTTAGCAACTTTCCAGTTGTGCAGGGACAAGTCATACATGGGGGCTGGGTCTAAAACCAAGAAAATTTATCAACACTTAACGCATGTACAAAAAAAAAACCTTTTCCTGCTAAAGGAAGAATCCAGCAGGCACTGAAGCAGCTTTACTGCTCTCATTTGTGTCATTTAGAAAATACTTGATGGGGCAAAATGAGGGGAGGTGGCAGACCTCAGCATTAATGCCGCATTTGATACAAAGCACTGTCCAGGGATATATAAAGCTCCACAGCAGCAAAGGGGTTGCTGGTCATGCAGTTTCTTTTTTTATGCCCGTGGAAGTGTCTAGATTTTCAAAAGATACACAAGTTATATTTAATCCTGAGTCTGTGATAAAAAAAAAGCTATGTTGTACATAATAAGTTGGATTACTCACTGAAAAGCTATTGTTTGGTATTACCCTTAACCTTGAATGACAAATATGGCTTGATTATGATTGTAACACATGTTTCATGAGATAGGATGAACTGACATTTATTCTGCAGAAAGAGGTTTTTATACAGAATTGTTTTTAATGTGCCATTTTATTTGCCCGGTCAGATGAGATCATCGGCCGCAAAATCAGCTAAAACCAGTAAATACAAAGGATGGTCTTTATTATTGCCAGAAATACAAGAAAAGCTCGCTTTAGCTCGGTAAACATTATAAAAAGATACAGATTTACCCACACATATCCACACACCCATCTGACATTCATGTAACGTTGGCTGGTTCAGGTCCCCTATTCTACACTTGAGACATAAAATACAGATAGATGCATCTAGATATGACTCTTTTCAAATGTATGTGGGCATCTAATATAGGTTCAGTTAGAAAATAAAATAAAATTCCTTTTATATTTAAAACAGGATGCTTGATGTTTCACTGCAGTAAAGTTGTTTACTAAAATTACTAATTAAGCTATGCAGATTTGAAGTATGGGTGTTTTAGCTATCCAAATTTTCAGTTTTTGGTAGAATAGGCTATAATTCCCTTTCTGCACATAGAATAGATCATCTTTCAAATCTTTAGTTTTGCGTTTGTTTATATGTTTGGAGTCTGTTTGGGAATGTGGGATCATTCTGAAACATTTAAAGGTTAGTCATGACAAGACTCCAGGGAAGAGCTCATGAAGACCAGAGCTACTACCCATTTGGATTTATTCCAGACCTTTTGTCTTGTACTGTGGATTTAGCTATTGGCTATTTTGATCAAGAAGGCACAGAACAAATTGAAGACCAACAGGAGAGGCCCGCTGCAAGGCAATGTGTGTGATTCCAACAAGATACTCTGTGTGGAACAGACAGACCTGGACACCTTGGTTATTGTTCTTGGTGACTTTAACAAAGGTAGTCTCTCCCACGAACTCCCCAAATACAAACAGTTTATCAAGTGCCCAACAAAAGAGAGAAATCTGCTTGACCACTGCTACACCACCATCAGCCGTGCTTATCTCAGGACTCACTGACAACAGACCCATTGCCCTGATTTCTGTGGTCATGGTCTTTTAAGGGCCTCATTTTAATTCACCTCAAAGGCATCACAGACCTCTTTCTAGATCAGGGGTGTCCAAAGTTTTTTTGGTGAGGGCCAAATACAGAAAAATAAGCAAAGGCCCGGGCCACACACAAGAGGTGACATATTGACACATGATTACTGTGTGTATTTCTAACTCACCTATAATGTGAAGAACATTGCTCTCAGTGGGAGCAGTGATGCTGTCCTTTGGATTGAAGGATGGCTGGGATGTCAGGAGAAAGCTTGGTGGTTGAGACAGGACTTCACAGAGATGGCTATCAGTCATTGTGGATCTCAGTCTGCTTTTGTTCTGATTTAACAGAGAAAATGTTTGTTCACATATGTAAGTTGAGCCGAATAGGCTCATCATTCTTTTTGCATGGCGTCTCATCAGAGGAAACTTGGCATGATCCAAACTCTGATAGAAGTCAGGGAGGGAGAGAAGCTGATGTTGACTCTTCAGAGAATCATCACATTGCATTTCAATCAGTTCTAACTGCAGACTCTCCTCCACTTCTTCTGCATCCACCAGGAAGGGGGTCAAGAACAGCTTGATTTGTTTTTCAATGACAGAAAAATCTTGAAAACGCTGGTTGAATTCTGTCACGAGAGATGTAATTACAGAAGCATATTTCTCCTTTTCTGCCTTTGGAAAAGCAGACTTGAATTCAGACAGCGCAGGGAAGTGTGCAGCATTAAAGCTTCGTAGTTGTGTCTCAAACAGGCAGAGCTTTACACAGAAGGCTTTCATGTGCGCATACAGGTGTGACACCAGCTGTTCTTTGCCTTGTAGGTCAACTAAAAATGCCAGGTCTGCCAGCCACAGAGGGTCACTCAGTTCATGAAGAGGTTGGCCCTTCTCTTTCAAAAACTTGTCGATTTCTGATTTCAGCGAATAAAACCGCTGCAGCAAAGAGCCGCGGCTGAGCAAGCACACATCAGAGTGGTAGAGTACATCCCCGTATTCAGCATCCACGTCAGATAAGAAAGCTTGAAATTCCCTGTGGTACAGTCCTTTAGCTCGAATTATGTTGACAGTTTTTACAACAGTGTTCATCACATCGCCCAACTGGACAGTCTTGGCACACAGTGCTTCTTGGTGGATTATACAGTGCATCCTAACAGCCTTACCTCTGATCTCTTTTACCTTGACGCACACCATGGATGCCATTCCTTTGCGCTCACCCGTCATGGCCGGAGCTCCATCCGTTTTTACTCCACAGAGCTTGTCCCATTTAAGCCCCATCTTTTCAACTGCCTCTGACACAGCGTCAAAAATATTTCCACCCGTCGTTGTGCCTTTTAGGCTCATCATATCAAGCAGCTCCTCCGTACAGCAAAAATTATCATCAACTCCCCGAAAAAAAATTTGTGCGTCTGTGCTCTCATCGCATGCTATGGAGTAAAAATCAAAAGCACAAGCTTTCTCTCTCAGCTGAAGTTTCAGGTTAGCTGACAAGTCCTCGATTCTCCGCACCACTGTATTTCTGGATAAGCACACGTTGTTGAAATCCTGCACTTTTTCCGGGCACATTACTTCTGTTACTTTGATGAGGCACTGCTTTATGAAATCACCGTCTGAGAACGGTTTGCCATGTTGGGCAGTAAGTTGTGCGACTTCATAGCTTGCTGCTGTGGCGTTTTCCTGTATTTTGTTAGCACGAAAAAAAAAACTGTTGTTGAGCTTGCCGGCTAGCTGCCATTTGCTTGAATTTCTGTGCTCGTTCGGCACCTGTGTACGATGCGTAGCTCTGATGCTTGGTCTCATAGTGCCGACGGACATTATACTCTTTCATCACGGCAACATCTTCATTGCAAATCAAACAGACACACTTTCCGTTGATTTCTTTAAAGAAATTCATTCATTTTCCCACCGTGTTTGAAATCTTCTACACTCACTTGCTATCTTGTGTTTTTTCGATGCTGCCATTTCTGCTGACTCGTGGTAAATATTTTTCTTTGCTTAATTTTGTTTAGTGGAGAAGCACCTTTTCTGTGACTGGCTCCATCTAGTGTTGAAACTGAGAAGTGCAACAGAGTTGAGCTCAAGCGCCATGTGCGGGCCATATTCAATTATATTTTCAGAATTTGCTGCGGGCCAATAAAAACTGTCCGTAGTTTGGACACCCCTGCTAGATATTTACATTTACATTTAGGCATTTGGCAGACTTTTATCCAAAGCGACTTACAAGTGAGGAACAAACAAGCAATAAAATCTAAGCTAAGGAGAAGAACGTCAAAGTAAAGTGCTATCAAACAAGTGTTACGATTTCATGAGATGCAAGTAGAGAAAAAAGAAAAAGCAGGAAGGTTTTTTTTTTTAAAGGAAGAAACGGAAAAGTTCTGACCCCCTTTAGTTCAACTACAGAGCCAACATATCTGTAGACAATGCTGTAAACATGGCCCTCCACCTCATCCTCCAACATCTGGACTCCCAGGATCCTATGTCAGGATACTGTTTGTGGATTTCAGCTCTGCCTTCAACACAATCGTCCCAGCTCTACTCAGATACAAGCTCTCCCAGCTAAATGTGCCTGACACCATGTGTAGGTGGATTATGGAATCCCTGAGGGACAGGCAGCAGTTTGCGAGGCTGGCGAAGCATGTCAGATCCTGTGTCCAGGATCTGTATTGTATTATACTATTTCTGTCCATATTTCATAGTGTGTCACACATTTGTACCTTAATTTTTCTTCTGTAGATTTTGTGTTTGCACCTGAAACTAAGACAAATTCCTAGTAGTGTTAAGTGTTCTTAACTGTGGCTGGCAATAGACAGTTTTCTGATTCTGATTCTGACTTAGACACTTATGTATGAGGGTTTCTGTTACTGAAATGGTAAAACTTATAAAAAACACTAAATTTAAAACTTTCCAGATTTGAATGTCTGGTTTTAATGCTAAACTATTTCAATAAAGTAGTGAAAACTGAATAAGCAACCATTTCTTTCAGGCTCAACAATTTTCAGCTTCCTTTCTTCTGTGTAAAGTTTAAGTCAAAACTTTATATTTTTAATCTGAATTCAATAAAAGCCTCCTAGTGCTTTTAGTTTGAAGAGGCACAATAAATAAGCGTCTACCAGTGGCATTTTTAATGAAAGTGACTGCTCTGCAATGTCAACAGAAGACAGATCAATTTATTAGGTACACCTGTACAATCTAATGCAATCCAGTAAAGCAGCTCTGCCACGAATTCTCCTCCTAGAATGTTATAATTGATGATGATTCAAATCTTTGTTTTTGTTGAGGTCATAGTGGTGGTACTGGAAGTACATACTGGAATGCATTATAACAAGAGGTGGTTGTAAAGTTTTTGACCAAAACACCTAGCTGTTATTTTAAAAGGCAGGCGTTAAAGCTTACATGTGTGCAGCCATTATTGTTTGTTTTGCTTAATTGCCACTTTTCATCAAATAGTCAAACTAATTCAAAGTTGTTGAATAAAAAAAAGTCCTCGTCATTAGAAGAAAGCTCTGAAATGGAATCCATGATTTAAAGGTAAGCAGCATAGTCATCATTGCTAGCTGATGGAATCTGGTTCATGGTGTCATTCAAGCCAGTGAGACCAGATGCTTGCGGTGACACAGCGCACTGGACTGGGTCCATATGCTCATGTCGTCAAGGGACTGGTTCCCTCTTGTTACGTTGTCCCCAAACTGGTTTCCTCTGGCCATATTATGACTGCACTCTTGCTGTGATGCAGTGGATTGGTTTGCTTTGGCTCTTCTGGTTAAAGGATAACTAGAAACCTGCTTTGTTGATTCAATTTAGTTTCCTCTGGCTCTTGTAATCATATAGTTGCTCATTTGATTAACAGTGTTTCTGTGGTCACTGGATGCTGTAGCTTCAACTTCCACACAGCTATCCTCTAAATCAGGGGTGTCCAATCTTTTTGCAAAGGGGGCCAGCTTTGATGGGGTAAAATGTGGGGGGTGCCGACCTTGGCTGACGTTCACAATATATTTAAACACACACAGATGTGTATATATATGCAATTGAACATGCATATCATATCACATGTAACTGAATATTCACTTAACTTTTTTTCCCAAACAGAAGTAATTGTACTGTTGAGTGCAAATTACATTTGAAACCTGAAACATATCACCATTGCTGTTTAATGTTCACAGAACTTTTGAATAAACTAACAGAGAAATTAGCAAACCATAGACATATCCACGTTTGCAGGGCTCATTTGAAATATGATATATCAGTAAATATAAATGTTAATTGAACTTTTAAAAAATTATTCTGGAGTGAAAATTGACAACTTGTCTGAATTTATGACCGATTTTGATCTTAACAAAAATGAATTCAGAGACTTATTGTAAATGACAAATGACTTGTCTGCATTAATGAGATCTGGACTGCAGCACAAAGGCCAGGTCTGGCTCAAAGGCAGTGGTATTGATGCGCAAGGTGTCTCGCAGCTGAGAGTCCCTCACCCGTGTCCTCTTATTTAAGTTCAGAATGTCTTCTCACACAAATACGTCGACCCAAACAAGCTCAGCATTTTCTTAGCAAACGCTCGGATCTCTCGAAACCTGTCCTCATCCAGCTGTCGGTAAAAGCTGGCAAGAGAAAGCTCTGGTGCCGACTGCGGATCTCAGCGTCACACTGCAGCTCAATGGGCTCCAGCTGCAAATGGTCTGGAACATCATCTGTGTCCACGGAAAAAGGCGAGGAAAAAACAGCGATCTCCTTCTCGATAGCTGCAAAATCCGAAAGCGTTGTCCGAACTCTTTCACCAGAGATGAAATATCTGATGCGCAACTCCTCGTTTGCGCACTGACATTGCCGAGGGCCGGATGAAATTTGACTACGGGCCGGATTTGGCCCCCGGGCCGGACTTTGAACATCCCTGCTCTAAATCAATGTTTTCAAACTAAAACATTTTTTTAAATAAAAAAACCAAAAACCACAAACATGCAGTCATACAATAGGCTTAAGCCCCTTTAGACTGATTATGACTTTACATAATTTTTTTAATGGCTTACCGGAACTGGAAGAACACTTGATGAGGCTCTGTGTTAGGACCAATACTCTTTACTATATATTTGTCTCCCCTTGGCAACATTATTAGAAAACACATTTTCACTGCTACGCTGATGACACACAGTTATATCTATCCATGAAACCTGATGAAACAAATCACTTAATCAAACTACAAGCATGTCTAAAAGACATAAGGGACTGGATGACGTGTAATTTCCTTCTTCTAAACTCAGATTAAACTGAAGTTATTGTATTTGGGCCTAAAAGTCTAAGAAACATGTTTTCTAACCATATGGCTACTTTAGATGACATAACTCTGGCCCCCAGTAGTACTGCAAGGAATCTCTGAGTCATTTTTGACCAGGATTTGTCATTTACCTCACACATAAAACAAATTTCTAGAACAGCCTTCTTCCACCTAAGGAACATTGCCAAAATTAGGAGCATCCTGTCTCAAAGCGATGCTGAAAAACTGGTCATTGCATTTGTTACTTCTAGATTGGACTACTGTAATTCTCTACTTTCAGGCTGCCCCAGTAACTCTCTAAAAAGCCACCAATTAGATTGCTGACTGTGATTGCTAAGAGAAATCATATTTCACCTTCATTAACTTCTCTCCATTGGCTTCCCATTAAATGTAGAATAGAATTTAAAACCCTTCTTCTTACCTATAAAGCTCTAAACTGTCAAGCTCCATCATACCTAAAAGATCCTCTAGTACCATCTAGTATCATCCTACTAGACCACTTCGGTCCCAAAATGCAGGCCTACGTATGGTTCCCAGTATTTCCAAAAATAGAATGGGAGGCAGAGCCTTTAGCTATCAAGCTCCTCTCCTGTGGAACAAGCTCCCAGTCCAGATTCGGGAAGCAGACACCCTCTCTACTTTTAAGACTAGGCTCAAAACCTTCCTCTTCGATAAAGCTTATAGTTGGTTATAGTCATGCTGCTATAGGCTTAAACTGCTGGGGGACTCTGCACTGAGACACTTTCCTCTTCTCTTCATTCTCTCCTCTTACTCCGCATCTATAATGTCACCACTGTATGACATTAACTCTGTATCTTCTTTGTCCCGTAGTCGTCTTTCTCCCTCTCTGTCCCCCTCTCTCTGTCCCTGTCTTCAGGTGTCCCCGATTTGGCGTTGTGTGTCCTCCAGAGCGCAGCTACTGGTCCCACTAACCTGCCCAATGTTTTGTTACTTTTGTTGCTCTGTTCTTTTCTCTCTCCACTTTCCACTCAACAGGTCAAGGCAGATAGCCTTGACCCCACCCTGAGCCTGATTCTGCTGGAGGTTTCTTCCGGCAAAGGGAGTTTTTCCTCTCCACTGTGGCCTATGGCTTGCTCAAGGTGGAGTTGTTGGGTTTTCTTTAAATGTTTGTATAGTCTTGACTTTATTATGTAAAGTGCCTTGAGATGACCTTGTTGTAAATTGGCGCTATATAAATAAAGTTGAATTGAAGTGAATTGAATTAACACACTGTGGGATAAAATTTTAAAATGGGACAATTCATGCTTTACCATGCAATATTCAAAAAGTTCCTCTTCCTTTTCACCAAGGTACTGTATGAGACAGGAGATAACAGCTTCATGTCTCATCTCAATGCTTTGTCTCTGTGAACAGAATAATATTGTGTCAATATTGAACCAAGATTTCTACATAAAGAATAATCACAAAGAGCAGTGATGTGAGGACATTTGTGCTGTATATTGTATGCGTGTGTGAGAAACAGAGGCAGTAGTTTCACTACTGTTTTTAGTCTTGTGCAAAATGAGGATTTTGAAGACCCTTACAGATATTAAAGATATAATGAAACATCAACTTAGACACAAATTTGAATTTCTATTTTAACTTTGACAGGGATGTGTTTCAATACAACATATAATAATAATATTATAAAAAATAATATTTTTCAACAAGTAGTAGTTCTTATTATATAATATTACATTAATGTTATTTCTTATTGGAGAATGTGATATTTGTAACGGTTAACAGATTAAAATACCTCAGCTTCACAAAATAAAGCAGGCCATCTGTATTTGAAGTCATTGGCAGCTGGACTACCACTCACGACCTCAAGCCTTCGATAGGAAAATGCCTTTGACATTTTTTCTTGAATCACCTTAGTGTTGTTCTTCTTCTTCACCTCATTAAGAAGCTTCTGTCTCTCCATCTCTAAATTGTCAGTAGTTTCTCCATTTGGATGTGGGGGAAATTAGTTCAATTCTCCTCTCTTCGGCCTCATGCAATTTTTTGCTGGATGAGAGGTTTCCTTTTCAAGGAGTTGACATCCAGCTCAGGACATGGTACTTCACATATTCTCATTTTAGAACGGTAATTAGCCATCTTGTATTTAAGATGTTGCTGCCATCCATACATGCCTGAAAATGAGGTTCCAGGCTCCCTTAGGCAGGGATGTTTTTTAATCAGAGCTTCTAAAACTGCCTGTATTTGAAGACCAGTGGGATAGGCAGTGTAGTGGAATATTGTTTCAGCCAGTTTCTCAAGTATGTTAGAGTTCAAGCTTGGTTTCTGAAGTAAAGAGCCATCGTGTTCATAAGCCTTATTCCTTTCTTGAAGGGGGAATTCAACATCATATGAAAAGTTGGGTATCACAAAATTAGTTGGCCATGGATCTGAACGATTCCCAGGGGGCTGTGGTAAAATGATGGTGTTGGACGAACTAAATGAGGAACACTTATCCTGGAAAGACTGATCCAGTGACACAGGAGAGGAAGAAGCTGTGGGCTCATTTATGGAGGTTAGACTGAGAATGAAAGAAGCTTCTGTTTGAACAAGTTTGATTCTGTCTTTGTCCTTAACAACATCTGTTGAGGTTAGAATGAAAAATATGGTTATCAAAATCTTTGTCCATATACATAACAGTAAAATTCCCTTGGAGTTGAAAATGATCCTGTACATTTGGTAGGGTCAACTGGTGAATTTCAGTCTCTTCAATAATAACATGTAGTTAAGTTATTGCAGACATCACTACAGCTTTGGGCAAGAAGAACTGCAAAAGAAAACAAAAGACATGATTAAGTATTACAACACAAAAATTATATTTTTTTAGAAGCAGAGTACAGGTTTTTAGCACAATTTCCCCTATTGCTAAGGTACATCTAGAAGGGAATACGTTAAGATGTCAAAACCCCAGCAACACTGAAAAGTGTTGCTTGTGTTTTTTACCTCTTCAAAAAACATATTTCCCTAAAGAGTCTATTATTAATGTATAAAAAAAAATATCCGTATAATAATACAAGGACTCAAATAAGTCCTGATAAGGTGTCACACAACATTTCACAAGCCAGTTTAAGACTCATACTTTACCTAGTTTGACAAGCAAATGTGGTGTTTAAGAGAGACCACTCGATCACCTTTCATTGTACAGGTAGACAACGGGTATGTGTCAGTGAGTTGTGACTGCTCAACTACTTTGACTATGCCTGTATACTCCAACTTGAAACATCTAAAATGCTCACAGTACCATGCACTTTGCACTTTCACTACAAACACTAAGCTGTGATGGAAAATAATTATTTGCAGTATTCCAGCAGAGTCAGGCAGCCCACCAGTGGAGCCATATACCAACATCATGCCAGTACAGTAACAAGTCCCCTTGACACTCTGCTTTGTTTGTCATATGAGTAAATGTCTCTTCAGAAAGTTTCTTTGATATAAATTCTTATGTCTTCTCATTTACAACCTCTAATGGAACTCTTGACATCTTTGAGACAGACACAGCAGATTTCTTGACTTTTGAAGCATGCAGATGATATGCAAACATGAACTGCAATCAAGACATTAAAATGTTACAGAGGCAAGTCTGTCTCACTACCCTCTTGTAGAAGTGATGCTTAGCTTCAAACCTCATTGTCCATAAGGACACAAGTGGGCCAAATGCTTTAATGAGCTGCGGGTAATGCTCTACAAAATGGTGTTTTGGAATAAGTTTCCTTTCTGGAAAAACACTGTTAAATCTGTGTCTATGCTTAGCAATCAGACTGTCTAGGTGACCTATGCTTTCATCTGTGTGGGTAGGTGACAAAACCAACTCAACAACATCTTTGAGTGTCATAAACAACTGCCATGCCTGTTCCTGCTCTGGTACTTTGGTGCCAATCATAAGTGGAAGCACCAATTGTTTTGAGGGAAGCAAAGTTTGGTGGTATACCTTGGGGACAAATTGTACTGTCTTTCCACTTATAAGAGAATGTTTGATAATTTGATTGAGCACTCTGAAGGAAAAATATTTTCTCTTTATCAATGTATCTAAACACAAAGCCAGTTCTACAGGTACAATACCCTCAACAAGCAAATCATGAAGTACACTGGGGGGGGGGTAACTAAACATTTTCAGTCTTTGAGTGATTGCACAATGCCTTTAACTCCACGGCTATGGGTGTTACTAGCCAAAGTTGCTTCAATGTCCAACAACGAACCCACCGACTGAGTGCCCAGCAAGGTTGTCAGTAATCACAGAAAATAAAGTAAATTGATGATAATGTAGACCTTAATACAGATGTAATATCTGCCAACACCCAGTAGATACCTGTTACCTTAGGCTTCTTACGAGAGGTTCCTAAAGGATTGCATATTTCAAAATTATCAGAGTAAGGTTGAAGCGAAATTATTAACTCCTCTCCAGATAGAAATGTGTTTTGCTTGAAGTGGGAACCATCACAAAAACTAGCATACTACTCTGAAGAGTGACAGTCTTACACTTTTCAACACATTCTCCTGAATGTCACCATTACTTAGAATTTGTAACAATAATGGCACAATTGGTACATATGGGATTCCTTCCCTCTTTTGCGTCAGGTATATACTCCAATGGTTCAACAACAGAGAAATGTTCCTTTAAGTACCTACTTCTCTGGTATGCTGTGCCAAGGGGACCTGGTTCACTTAAGGCTGTGTTCAGAGGATTTAACTGGCCAGTGCTATTTACCAAATCTGTGATCACACATTTTCAACAGTGCAGTTATGGTTTTCTAATTTGTTACAGACAATATTTTTGATAGCAGTTGTGGATGCTGAGCAACTAATAAAATGAACCTCCTCCACAATCTCATCTATACATCTACTGGGCAAATTGAAGATGCAGTCCAATTTAAATAACAACTAACCAAGCAGATCAACAATAATTTTAACTAAATTGTCACTCTCTTTGACAAGTGTTTAATCAAAAGTAGTTTCAGCTGTGAAACAACTACTATTTTCTGTTGCCTGACTTGAATGCTCGTGACATAGAGAAGGTTTAAAATCTTCAAGGCAGTGAGGGTTGTGCTTCCTACTTTTACGTGAAGCAAATGTTGAATATATATTAATACTGTTGTCACAATCTTTAAAAACACAATCAATAGTTTCGTGCTTTTTCAGATGATTTCCAAGGTGTTCAAAATATTGCCTCTCTGTGTGAAAACTGAATCTGAATTATATACTAGACACGAAAATAAAACAATTTGCCCTAACTTTACATTTTAGACTATATTTTTTTGTAAATCAAAAGGGAAACAACAAGAGCAATATTAAAAAGGATAATAAACATTACACTTATTTCAAAAATAAACTGCGGGAAGATTGGTTTGCTCTTGGGATGAAATTGAGTCTATCTTTTAAAGTTGCTTATTAGGTTCCTAAAGCCACTTTCACGTTGACATTTTCTTTTGCAAATATGTCTGACAGGATTAGAGACAATGGGGACTTGCTCAGTGACCATCATACTGCACATCAAAAGTTAATTATTTTATTGAAGCTAACGAACTTTCTAAATACCTTATACTTACTGGACATTTTCAGTAATTAAATTATTTCTATCATTACATTATACATTATAGCTGACATACAGGTTAGCACTGGGTCACATGAAAAATGTTTTTAAATGTTTTCAACCATCCAAATTACACTATAAGTGACTTACTGTGATATGTACACTTTCATTATTATGCACAGCACCTACATATTAATATATGTAAAGCAGAAAGGCAATGACTTCACTTACTTGTACACAGCAGATAAGACAACCATGCAGAACAATTTCAACCATTGTGGTGAAATTGCGGGAATCCTGTTGTGTTCAAGGGCACATGCATGGATTCAAATGCCCTAAGCTTTTTCCTTAAAATTTACTTAGTATTTCTCTCTTTATGTGGAGTGACTATAAAACATTTAAATAGTCTAAGGAAATCGCTAATAAAACTTACTCTCCCTACACAGTTAATTTATTACATGAAAAAAAAATCTAAATATTTAAAATCTTACATAAAAAATTCAAGTTCTCACTCAATCTTAATGTAACAATGTAGAAATTATGACATTTAGTTTAATATATATTACTATACCAAAAAGTCATTTTTTTTATGCATGGGAGCTGCAATTCTGCTGCTACTGCCCACATTTATTAAAACATACACTGTAAATAGTGACAACACTTTGGATACTTTTTATCCAAGTATATGACATGTGTTTGACATTTGTGAAGTTACACTTCTAATGATAAGTCTAACGTTATAAAGTACTACTAGTAACTACTAATATCAAGAACCGTAGCTTAAGAGGAAATTTTTATGGAAAAAATTGACAACTACTCCTTCCAGATACCTCGGGGGTAATCGGTAAAGAAGCTTGCATCCAGGATGTCTTTGTAAAAGAACTAAAATAAATAAAGTAGGAAAGCCAAAATCTCATGCTGGGTCAAAGGCCAGGGAGATAAAATTTGTTTTAAGCTTTGATTTAAAAATAGCCAGTGAGGAGGCCTGTCTAACTTGCAGAGGCTGTCATGAGTCCACTCTGGTCACTGTTTCCCTGGATACCGTTGTTTATGCTTCTCCGCATTTTCTGTCTTACCCTGCTCCTCCCTGTTGCTCCTAATTAACCTAACACTGGTAACCTGTTGTCTCCCTTTTTTAAGCGCCACTCACCTGCTTCTCGTTGCTGGATCAACTTCATTCATTCCTCTACACACATCGCTCTCGTTGTAAGTCTCTCTGTCGCCTTTTGTTTTTTCAAGTTAATTTACCAGTGAGAATATTCATGTATTTTTGTAGACTTTTGAGTTTTGTTCCGGGTTTCTATTTTTTGATGATTTTTTTTTAATGCCCGGCAGATTGTGTTTTTTCCTCTGGTTTTGTTTTTGCCTTGCCAACTGGCAACACGAAGGTTTTTTCCGCTTGTCCTTTTTTGGCTAGCCGCTTTTTGTTGATACTTTGTTTCCTAATTTGTTACTTTGTACTCTTTGTTACCTTCTCCCTGCGTCCTCCCTGTCGACAACCTCACCTGCTCCTGGCCGATCCTTCCCCTTCCCGAGATTGCCTCCTCCCCTCATCTACACCGCAACCTCTCACCCCTCCGTCGTTCCCTTCAGCCCTGGCCAGTAGCACTCAACTTCCATCACCACAACACTCAAACTTGGCTTTTTCAATTCAAATCAATTCAACTTTATTTATATAGCGCCAATTTACAACAAGGTCATCTCAGGGCACTTTACATAATAAAGTCAAGACTATACAAACATGTAGAGAAAACCCAACAAATCCCCCTTGAGCAAGCCATAGGCAACAGTGGAGAGGAAAAACTCCCTTTAACGGAAGAAACCTCCAGCAGAACCAGGCTCAGGGTGGACGGCCATCTGCCTTGACCGGTTGGGCAGAGTGGAAAGTGGAGAGAGAAAAGAACAGAGCAACAAAAGCAACAACAAAACATTGAGCAGGTTAATAGGACCAGTAGCTGCACACTGGAGGAGACACAGCGCCAAATCCGGGGACACCTGTGGACAGGGTGAGAGAGAGGGGGAAAGAGAGGGAGAGAGACGACTACGGGACAAAGAAGACACAGAGTTAATGTCATACAGTGGTGACATTATAGATGTGGGGTGAGAGGAGAGAATGAAGAGAAGAGGAAGTGGCACAGTGCAGAGTCCCCAGCAATCTAAGCCTATAGCAGCATGACTATAACCAACTATAAGCTTTATCAAAAGGAAGGTTTTGAGCCTAGTCTTAAAAATAGGGAGGGTGTCTGCTTCCCGAATCTGGACTGGGAGCTGGTTCCACAGGAGAGGAGCTTGATAGCTAAAGGCTCTGCCTCCCATTCTATTTTTGGAAATTCTGGGAACCACAAGTAGGCCTGCATTTTGGGACCGAAGTGGTCTAGTAGGATGATATGGTACTAAGAGATCTTTTAAATATGATGGGGCTTGGCCGTTTAAAGCTTTATAGGTGAGAAGAAGGGTTTTAAATTCTATTCTGCATTTAATTGGAAGCCAATGGAGAGAAGCTAATGAAGGTGAAATATGATCTCTCTTACCAATCCCAGTCAGTAATCTTGCTGCAGCATTTTGGATTAATTGGAGGCTTTTAGAGAGTTACTAGGGCAGCCTGAAAGTAGAGAATTACAATAGTCCAATCTAGAAGTAACAAATGCATGAACCAATTTTTCAGCATCGCTTTGGGATAGGATGCTCCTAATTTTGGCAATGTTCCGTAGGTGGAAGAAGGCTGTTCTAGAGATTTGCTTTATGTGTGAGGTAAATGACAAATCCTGGTCAAAAATGACTCCAAGATTCCTTGCAGTACTACTGGGGCAAGAGTTATGTCGTCTAAAGTAGCGATATGGTTAGAAAACATGTCTCTTAGACTATTAGGCCCAAATACAATAACTTCAGTTTTATCTGAGTTTAGAAGAAGAAAATTATACGTCATCCAGTCCCTTATATCTTTAAGACATGCTTGTAGTTTGATTAATTTATTTGTTTCATCAGGTTTCATAGATAGATATAACTGCGTGTCATCAGCGTAGCAGTGAAAATTTACAGAGTGTTTTCTAATAATGTTGCCTAGGGAGACATATATAGAGTAAAGAGTATTGGTCCTAATACAGAGCCTTGTGGAATTCCATAACTAACTTTTGTGTATGTCGAAGATTCATCATTAACATGAGTAAATTGGAATCTATCTGATAGATACGATTTAAACCAATTTAGTGCTGTTCCTTTAATTCCAATTACATGTTCTAGTCTCTGTAATAATATTCTGTGATCAATGGTGTCAAATGCAGCACTAAGATCTAGCAGAACTAGTATAGAGACAAGTCCGTTATCTGAAGCCAGAAGAAGATCGTTGGTGACTTTAATCAGTGCGGTTTCTGTGCTATGATGAACTCTAAATCCTGACTGAAATTCTTCAAACAAGTCGTTTCTGCGCAGGTGGTCACATAATTGCTTTACAATTACTTTTTCAAGTATTTTAGAAATAAAGGGGAGATTGGATATTGGTCTGTAATTGGCTAAGACATCTGGATCCAGACTAGGTTTTTTAAGTAGAGATTTGATTACAGCTATCTTATAAGCCTTTGGTACATATCCTGTTTGTAAGGATAGATTAATGATATCTAATATGAACGTGTCTAATAAGGGAAGAGCATCTTTGAGCAGTCTAACTGGAATAGGGTCTAGCAGACATGTTGTTGGTTTAGATGCCATAATAGTTGAAGTTAACTCAGCAAGGTCTATGGGCACAAAGCAGTCTAAAAGGGACTAAGGACTTACTGATGATTCTAATTCTGTTGTATTTGTGGGGAGGGTCTGGTGAATTTTATTTCTAATAGCTATGATTTTGTTTGTGAAGAAGGTCATGAAGTCATTGCTACATAGCGTTGAGGGAATACTAGTCTCAACTGAACTATGGCTCTTTGTCAGCCTGGCTACACTGCAGAAAAGAAACCGGGGGTTGCTCTTGTTTTCCTCTATTAGTGATGAATAATAAGCTGTTCTGGCTTTACGAACTGCTAATTTGTAAAAGTATAAACTCTATTTCCAGGCTAGGCGTGATTCTTGTGAATGAGTGGAACGCCACTTCCTTTCTAGTCTTCGTGACGCCTGCTTTAAATTGCGAGTTTGCGAGCTATACCATGGAGATCGCCTTTTCAGAATTACTGCCTTCTTTTTTAGAGGGGCAACACTATCAAGTATGGAACGTAAAGATGCTGCATAATTATCAGTAAGGTAATCAACTTGTGCAGGAGTACAGTTAATGAGGCTACTCTCAGTTATATCAGTACATGTTGAAGGAAATGATGAAGGGATCATTTCCTTAAATTTGTTCACAGTGTTTTCAGATAAACACCTACTGAAGCAAAACTTCTTTCTAGCTGCTGTGTAGTCCAATAAACTAAATTCAAATGTTATTAGGAAATGGTCAGAGAGAACAGAATTATGAGGAAATACTGTTAGTTTATCAATTTCAATACCGTATGCAAGGACAAGGTCTAGGGTGTGACTAAAACAGTGAGTGGGTTCATTTACAATTTGAGAGAAACCAATTGAATGTAATAATGAAGTAAATGCTGTGTTGAGGGAGTTACTGTCAGCATCTACATGAATGTTAAAATCGCCCACTATGACGACTTTATCTGCACTAAGCACTAAGTCGGCTAGAAAATCTGAGAATTCAGTCAAAAATTCAGAATAAGGGACTGGAGGACGATACACGATAACAAATAGGAGTGAATTTTGAGTTTTCCAACTTGGGTGTGAAAGTCTCAGAGTAAGACTCTCAAATGAGTTATAACTATGTTTAGGTCTAGGTTCTATCGGTAAGCTTGAGTGATAGATTGCTGCTACTCCTCCACCTCGGCCTGAGCTTCTAGGAACATGATAGTTAATATGACTTGGGGGTCGACTCATTTAAACTAACATATTCTTCCTTCTGCAACCAGGTTTCAGTGAGACAAAATAAATCGAATTGATGATCACTTATCAAGTCATTTACTAACAGAGATTTAGATGAGAGAGATCTGATATTTAATAATCCACATTTAAGTGTTTTAGTTTTTGTTCAGTAAGAGGAGCAGTCCTGATTTTTATTAAGTTATTATGATTAACTCCTTTTGTGATCATTTTTAGTTTGTAAAATTTAGTTAATCGGGGAACAGACACAGTTTCTATAGGAATGTGGGAGTTGTGGGGGGGTAACGGCGGTAAGGATACTGCAGAGAGGCGTGTAGGACTGGATCTCTGCGTCCTAGGCTCAACTCTGGATTGTCAATCTTTTGGTTGTCTAATAAATTCAGCCATATTTTTTGATAAGACAGAGGCACCATCCAAAGTAGGATGGATGCCGTCTCTCCTAATAAGCCTAGGTTTTCCCCAAAAACTTTTCCAATTGTCTATGTAGCCCACATCGTTTGCTGGACACCACCTAGACAGCCAGCGGTTGAATGACGACATCCGGCTATACATGTCGTCACTGATCAGATTTGGCAGGGGTCCAGAGAAAACTACGGAGTCCGACATTGTTTTTGCAAAGTTACACACCGATTCAATATTCGTTTTAGTGACCTCTGATTTGCGTAATCGGGCGTCATTTGTTCCTGCATGAATAATAATCTTACGGTATCTAAGTTTATCCTTAGACAGGAGCTTCAAATAGGATTCGATGTCGCCCGCTCTGGCCCCAGGGTAACATTGGACTATGGCCGCTGGCGTCTCTAAGTTCACGTTTCTGACTATGGAGTCGCCAATTACCAGAGTTCGTTCTTCAGCGGGTGTGTCACTGAGTGGGGAAAATCGATTGGAAACGTGGACCGGTTGGTGGTGAACCTGGGGCATCTGTTTAGCATTAGATCGCTTACGAACCGTCACCCAGCCGGCCTGGCTTCCCGGCTGCTCGGGTACTGCTGGGGAACAGCTAACAGTGGCTAAGCTAACAGTGACTATGCTAGGTTGGTCCGCACCAGCTACCGGGGCCTGACTAGCTGGATTGTTTGTCATGGTGCGGAGCCGAGCTTCCAATTCAGAGATCCTCGCCTCCAAAGCTGCAATAACCTCACATTTATTACAAGTACCGTTATCACTAAAGGAGGCCGAGGAAAAACTAAACATGTGGCAGACAGAGCAAGTCAGAGGAGAGACAGAAGGAGACGGAGAAGCCATTGCTAGGTGCTAGGCTAACGAAGCTAGATCGATTAGGTTTAGTTAGCGATTAGCTAGTTTGTTAAGTTATTTCAGGAGAGCAGGTGTTTGCGTAAACAAATCTTATGCCCAAGTGATTATACACAGATAAGTCACTGATTTAGAAAACAAGAGCTACGATTAACCAGTGAACAATCCTTCGGCAGAGACCCGAAACAGTGTGAAGAAACAGGAAGTGACGCAATACGCTTACCGCAGGAGGAGTCCAGGTGAGCTCCATTTTTGTGTTTCTATTTCTGCCTCCTCCAGTCTCTTTTCTGGGTCCTCTAAAATATCTACAGTAGTCTTGATAGATTGATCCGGCCACCATGGACCCAGCTGGAGGCGCAGAGTAGAAGCTCAAATTAGAGGGCGCGCTGGCCCAGCATGACACCAATCTAGCAAAGATCCAGGCTGATCTCGGTTCTATTTTTCAACTGCTCCAGCAGGTAGTTTCAGCACCTCCGTTTTCCGATCCTCCTCTCCCTCCGTTGCACCCCTCCCCATGTCTTCTAGCCAAACCCAGACCTGCCTCGCAGGACTTTTGTGTTGTGTACTCATCACCATTTTCAATGACCGTTATTGTATATTATGAACTGCACTGACAATAAACGTTTTGTCATCCGCCATAACTGGACCTGTACATTACATGTACTGGTTACAGAACCTCCCTTCTCCTATCTGTACTGCCCCCCCCCAAAGTCTTAGCTCTCCTCTTTACTCTTTCTTTTGTACCCTCCCATCTCTGTGTACCCTTATCTCCAAAGTAAAAAACTGAAATAAAAAATAATTTAAGGAAACTAGCTGACAGTGATTTGACAGACATTTACACATATAGAAAAAGACTGAAGTGAAGAGAATGTTAATTTAACCCTACTCTTATGACATAACATGAATTAGTAAATATTGCAGATTTAGGAAACTGATTTTATTATTTTGGCCACAGAATAGTCTGAAACACTAATTGTTGAATAAATTGTGATATAAATGATAGTGAAAACATGTAACAGACAGTGCTCATTAAGGAATTCAATTGGGCAAAAACAAATTTTCTTACAGTGCAAGTCTTGAAAAATGGAGTAGAATAATCCCCAGGATCTCTGGTAGTCTGATGTCTGTTGACTTAGTGGTCTGGAAGATAAGGGACATAACTAAAGATATTTACATGTATTTAGCAAATACCTTTTAGAACAGATTCTCCACAGATTTCATGACTTTATTGCAAAAGTAATGGAGAGGAAGACAGTAGCTGACATGAAAGGAATGACAGAGGACTGGTGGGTAATGTATAGAAGAAGAGAGCAAATGAGAGAAAAGAAAAGATGTGACAAAAGGAAAGAGGCAAAAAACAAAGGGAAAGGAGAGGAACAGAGAGGGCAGAGCAGGGGTTAGACTGATGTAGACAGGCCAACCTACCTTTGTCTGGCGTAAAAGCTCAGCCAAGATCTGGCTGGTGAGGCCTTTCTTTTTTAAACAGATCCATCAATTACATCAAAGAAGTTCACTTGCAGTGTTTCCCCCACCACACTGTGAACATGAAACATAGAACCATGTATAAGAGCAGGATCAAATGATTACTATTTGATTTTAAAAGATGCCTCTGTGCTTTTGTTGCTGCAGACTGATACATACTGCGTGCGTGCACACACACACACACACACACACACACCCAGTAAAGGTTATTGGGGGCAATGCTTGCATCAAGGAAGGATAGAGCCTTCTTATAAACTCATTTAGCAAAATGTTCAAAGAAAAGAAATCCAATACTGAAAAAAAATATTTAACAAACCATTTTGAACATACACACAAGGCCTTGAAATCACTTTTGTAAACACTGAATACAGTCATAAAAATTTTGCTTTTAGTGAACAGAGCTGACCACTGATACACAATCTGGCTGATATCAGGCTTGTCTCTGACAACTTCTTATACTTGAAGAGCAAATGCAAACAAAAGAAAGAAGTAAACGTAGCAGTAGTTACAGTAGTTAAAGCATCGTTTCTCTTGCTCACAAACAGACAAATTGAGTGATAAAATAGCAAAGTCAGCTAACTTTACAGGTGGAAAAAATGCCCGTCAAACATCAGATGTCATCAGTTCCTGTGGAACTGATACTTCCACGGCTCACAGACAACGTCTCCACAAAACAACACAGAGAAACTTGTGTCCGCTTACTCAGCCGTAATATATAAGTGAAGCGGGAATATGAAATAACTTAAATGTTGCATTTACTTTGACATTCCGATCATGCATTGCCTTAAAAGCAATGCATGCAATGCTAAAAATTGCTATTTTTAAGTGATTAGACCTAAAGTTATTCACACATTGCATTACATTGCAATGCAAGTATATTCCACTACCAATTAGTATAGCATACTTACATTTGATAATAAAACATTAAACTTTAATTAATTGTGCACATTGTACTTGACTGTTTAGTTAAATATGATGGTCAGGCGTACAGTGTACAGAATAATCAACATTAATACTTTAAACCCAACACAGGTTATGTTGTAGTCATTCTGTAATAATAATCACAGGCAAACACACAAGTCTGTGAAATGTTAAGACAGGAGGAACATCTCACCCCTCTACTTAGCAGTCCTCCCCTAAAAATCTTGGGTCAGCACTAACAAATATGATTCCCATCTCCTCCTATCACACACACTTTGATCCTGGAAGACCAAAATTGTTTCGGTGCTATAAGATACTTAAACGCTCCTGACACTCACATATAGAAACTTTGTTTCCTTTATGGTTTGTGCCACAGTAGGGAGCAAAAGGAGAAAGTGAGACAAGTCAAGCAGTATCCCCCAAAGGAGGTCCTCAACCCCTGCATCTTGAAATATGCAGTAATCGTTTTTGTTGCTTATTACTTGGTTGAGAGTGCTTGGGGAGAGAGATAGAAAAAAAGAGCCAAAGAGATAAAGAATGACAGACAAAAGTATTATGGCGCATGTTAATTGGAGGTGCAGATGTTATAATGTATTCAGAATCTTTGAATTGAACACAACTGCAGTGACCTATGTTGTAGAATTTTTCTGTCTTCCTTAGTCAGACATTAGATTTTTGAAGAACTGAAGACAAAGACTCAACGTGATGAACCATCTCAATTTAATACATGCCGGCACGGAGAAGAGCCCCTAATGTCTGCTTCTAACTTGTTACTTCCAAACCGCTTATACTTATACTCAATCTCAACAAAGGACCCACCCTCACAAGAACACAAATGTTGAAAAGTATTTACATACAGTGTTCAGTCATCAGTCATTTTCTCTTTGAAGTCATTTGTTCTTTAAGATGGAAAACGTTTTACAGTATCTCACCCACAGGGTCCATGACCCCAGGCCCACTATCTCTTACATTCTTTTGGGCCATATAACAACAAAGTACCTGAGGTGTTGTTAAGCAGTCCTCTATATGTGTTACCCCCTCTGGCTTCTTGTCCTCCCTATGATCCCATTGATGAGTCCATCTGTTTTCTAATTATCTAACCAGTGACTAAATTTACCCAAATTTCCCTCACACCTCAATAAAACATTACAAAGAAAGGTCTGCAATGATATTGAATTATGCTTTGAGTCAATTGTGCAATAGGTGTCTTTTCATTTCCTTACACAGAGAAATTCCTTTACAGCAATCTACAGCAGCCCATGCAAAACTGATCTTGTTAGACCTAAAACAACAACCCATCATTTAATGACACAGGTTTTTATATTTCAGGTTAAGGGGTGGTCTGCATGCGCCCTCCATGCTGGTTAACTAATTTATCTTGTTTTACATTGTGAATGAGTCATTCATATTAGTGCTGGCTCTCACTCAAAGGGAGGGTGCAGTGGTTTTATCCAGCTGCTGCAGGAATTGATTAGCTTCGCACAGAGAGTGAGTTGGCAGCATGCAACATAACCATGCAAATGTGAATGAATGTTTGTCTCATGCTGGGGAGCTCTGAGGGGAATGCAAGTACTTGTACAAGTACTTTCCTGCATAGCAAACACTCCTAGTGATTAGCTCTTCTATTTTAGCAACAAAAAAATATACAAGCAGTATTCTTTGCAATGCAAATGCAAAATGCATGGTGTTGCAATGTCTGAGCTGAAAGTTTGTGCTGTGAATCGTCTGCTTAGCGAGTCAATCATGTTTGTGACATCAGTCTCAGTGAGAGAAAAAAGACAGAAAGGTGCTTTTAATTTTTTAATTTGCTTTTGCTGCATCATTATGACAGTGGCTTGGGCCTTCAGGCACCCATCACAGATGCAGCCTGTTGTTTCAGTGAAATAAGTTGTGCTGTGCTGTCGTACCAGGTTGTGTCTGAATGCACAACAACTCCCATCATTAGTCATGTTGAGCCAGCAGGGCCCCCAGTGCAGTTATAGTACTAATGACACAAATAAAATACTGGATAGTTTCTTTTTAAACATGAGCCTGAACCAAGATAAGTGTCTGTTCAGTCTCCAAGTCAGCAGCAGATAGATCTCCTGAGATCCTGATATTGGCAACAATATATATATGTATGTATATGTATATATGTGTGTGTATGTGTATATATATATATATATATATATATACACACACATACATACATAATCTGCTAGTGCAAGTCCTGATACTCAGGACAACACTTGAGGAGTTGACAATATTAACTCAAAGACAGAGACTTGGAATATAACTAAACTCACTCACAATATTTAACAATATTAACTCATATAGTGTGACTGTGATACTCAGCTGAGACTCCTGAAGTAATAACCATATGAACTCAACGGCAGAAACTTAAACCATAGCAAAATCCTTAGCTACTCAGACTAACACTCAGCTCAGACTCTTAAGGTAATAACAACATTAACTGAAAGGAAGCGACTTAGCCAATTACAGACCAATATACAATGTCCCCTTTATTTCTAAAATACTTGAAAAAGTAGTGACAAAGCAATTATGTGACCACCTGCACAGAAACAACTTGTTTGAAGACTTTCACTCAGGATTTAGAGTTCATCATAGCACAGAAACTACACTGGTGAAAGTCATGTACAGTCTTCTCTTGTATTCAGATAATGGAGTCTCTATACTAGTTAGTCTCTATTAGTTATTAGTTCTATTAGTATTAGTTACTCTATTAGTTAGACTAGTTAGTCTCTATAGTAGTTCAGTGCTGCATTTGACACCATTGATCACAATTCTTTTATTACAGAGACTGGATTTTAATTGGGATTAAAGGACCTGCTGTAATGGTTATCGTGACTGGATACTGTAACTATAGAATCTGAGACACACCAAGAGTGCATAAGGTTTATTAACATGTGAACTTCTGAAACAGTTATATAATTATCATACAAAATACTGATAATATAATACTATAGCACAACAATTTCCCTTTGAAAAGAGCAAATGAAGTGGTGAGGCCCCTTGGTCACAGTCCTGCTGGTGGCTTTGGTCATTGGCCATTCTAGTTCCCCAATTATAAAGTGGTTCCCCCATGACAAATAGCTGGTCGCTACACAATATACTGAAAGGGCATAAAAATCAACTATCCATTTTGCTAAAGTGAGAAACACCACCAAAACTGCCTTTTAAAAGACACCATTTTCAAATCCACATGGCATGTCAGAAAATAGCTTCCATTCTTTTTATAAAAAGGCCCACCAGAAGGTGCTGTCCCACAGTCTTCGCTTCAAGACATGGCATGTCAAAAATAGCTTTTAAGTGAACCCTAATGGTAGAAAAAGCCTTCAACATATCCTTTAGAAAATTCAAAATCACTGCCGCAAAACACTGATATAGAATCTGCTGCTGATCAGTACACCATTTCTCAAAATCAGCCATTTCCTACCATAGAGAGACCTTGTTGAGGAAGCCATAACACTCTGAATGGTATCAACAACAATCTAAGGGAGTCCCACAGTATTCATGTGGAACCACTCACGGGGCTGAAAGATCTCCACCCATGTTTGACAAAGCAGATCTCTGTGAATTTATGGGGGCCAAGGTTCCTGGTAGAGTAGCCAAGTTGTCTCTGCTAGCCAGTGTCTTCATGGCAAATTTGGGGATATAAGAATCACAGCTGGGCCATCCTGCCATACCCTGGTCAGTGTCGGAGAAGAGCCACTGGGGGAAGCATACAGAAGGTCAAGAGGCCAGAGGTGAGCTAGTACATCTCGTCCCAGAGTCTAGAAGGGAGAACAGATGGCTGCCATTAGCACTCTCATACCAGGCTTTAACAATCACTCTGTGTGGCAATGTGTTAATGTGAATAACTGTATTTGCATCAGCGTGGATCTATTAGGACATCGTCGTTCGTAATGAAAATGCTGAAGAGGCTGGTAAGATGTTATTTTGGCAGTTGTTAAGAAATTTAAAAGTAACCCGACTGTGAAATGGCTTTGTCTAAAAGGGAAATGTTGTACATTTTTATCAGGAAACACCGGCTTTGGGTATAGTTTGGTGCAAAGCCAAGAGGCTCAAGTAATTAGCAAGTTTTTAAAAAAAACATCTAAATATAAGAGCAAATGTCATGTAAATGGTGCAATTTTTATCAAAATTCTGAAGAAGATGCCATGCGCCACCAAGTTGCATGAGCCGAGACATTATGTTAGAGTAAGTAAGATAAAATTAAAAATAATAAATAATAATAAAAAGTAATAGTTTTGACTTTATCATGTATTTTTCAGTTCCAGACAGCGAATTTCTACAATGAGGAACTAGCTTTGCTGTAAACATTCTGGTGAACCCGAGGGCCTGAATTCAGCCCCCCAGAGGGATGTCAACTCCGGAGTTGTCCATCCACCTGTAGATAGAGCTGCTAAAAGTTGTAGCAAGCAAGATGGAGCTAGCGAAGCAGTAATCTCCATCGGCACAAAGGATACTGTGGGGCCGGAAACCAGTAGCCTATGTTCTGACACGTGGGCTCCCGACTAACCCGTTCAGCTGTGACGAGAGACGCCATCAGCTAACAGGAAGTTAGCCGCTAAATAGAAGCTAGCAACTGGACCTCGCCGAAGCAGGTGTAGTTTACCCACTTCTACGTTTTCCTCTACTTACTGTCATGAGATGGTAAGAGTTTTTAATTTGAGAATTAAAGAGTTTTTATATACATAGCAACTGTGATAGTAACCAGGCGTTATGTAAAAGTGACAGATTCAAATCAAAGAAGCCGGAGGAGGTGCTACTGCACATGTGTCAGAAGACAATGTGACGAAGCCTAGCTGAATGCCTGGCACATGCTAGACCATCTGCAAAGGGTTGTGTGTGAGAGTTTTGAAATTATGGGCGAAATTTTTGTTCGTGGCAACCGTAATTAAAAAACAAAAGATGCAATAGATGTTGATGATTGTGAATGTAATCTTTTGTTAGATAATATAGAATATTTGATACATTTATCTGATTCAACGCCAACATCGTCTTTAAATGTGGGAGGAGACTCTGATCATTCGGAGCTAATAGAGGGAATAATTAATGGTTAGAGAGAACACCTAAGCGTGCTGATGCTCCATCATTGAGAACTGTGACTACAGCTGATTTTGATAGATTACACAAATTATTGAGAGGTTTGCTTTCATCTGAGAATTCCACAGAATTTCATGACACTGATTCAACACAGAATCCCTAAGTGTAATGACATTATTTTACCACTAGATAGAGCCAATGAGTTGTCTGATGCTCCTGACAGATTTAGATTGTAAGAAGGGTTTAAAAAAATCAAAAAATAACCTTCACATTTTGACTTATTAGAGAGTGCTGTAAACTTTTGCAGTCATTACAAGGTTCAGACACTAGTTTGCGTCAATTAGACAAGGATTTTGGTCAAAATCAAACACTATCTCCTCCAGATTCTTTTTAAAATGTTAATGAAACTCAACACTCCACCTCTTGAAAGACAAATCAGCCAATCCCCACAATAGAATCGAACCCTAATAACCAGGAGTATATTAATAACAATGAAAATGTAGGAGATAACACAGCAGCTGCCTCCTCCTCTAGTCAAAACAGCTCTAACGTGGTTACCTGTGCTAAATGTAACAATTTTGAAATAAGCCGCTTGTTAAATATAGATGAAAGCGACAATGCTTTGATCTGCAATACTATTTCGATATTTATGGAAATTTTTATGGTACTGTCATAGATGATTTGACTGATATTGTAGAAGAAGCTTTAAACTGGTGCAATGCTGGTGATCTTATACAACTCGAGCTGTGTGGTGATATAAAATGGATCAGAAGTCATTGCACTAGTGTCTGCAGATATGGATCTGACTCTGTTTCAGTATTTATTAGAACGATTCAATCCAATTTTTCTGTAGCTTGTTGTTCAGATAGTTCAAAATCCTCGGGGTGGCACTAAGTGGTTGCTACAAAAAACATTAGACTGTGAAATTCTTAAAAAGAATCTGAAAAGTCTTTACGTGGTAAAAAAACTAAGATAACAGGCTTTGTTTCGCCCTGAAGCTGACGCATCTAATATTTCT
Source organism: Channa striata (assembly GCA_033026295.1). Lineage (NCBI taxonomy): Eukaryota > Metazoa > Chordata > Actinopteri > Anabantiformes > Channidae > Channa > Channa striata. The sequence continues at coordinate 21,815,733 of CM065170.1, forward strand.
TAACATAACAGACGCTGAGGCTGAAAAAAGGGGGAAGGTTCAATCAGCAGTGGGTTTATCTGACCAGACACCTGTGAGTTTCACAGACGTTCCAAAATTTGAAGATGTCACACATAACAAAATTGTGGCGGTCAAAAAAACTCTGAATATCTTCAAACTTTGGCCCCTAGAAAGAAGGAAACTCTATTTTTTATGTTTCTCCATGAGAATCATTACTATGGGACCAAAAACCCCAGAGCATTCATAGGTTCAAAATATTTGTACATGTATTGTTACAAAGGTGACACTAATCATTTGTGCCATACCTTTGAGGGTCATTGGAAAGTCTGTTTTACAGGAGACTGCAGACAGGGGCACCCCTCCAGTGTACAAAGCGTGGTGTGCGGTGATTGCAATATAAGGTGTGCCTCAGAGTTGTTTCTGGCACGCCATAAAGAATTGAGGCTGTTTTCCAGGCCAAAACTCAAGCAAGTTTGTGTCAAATGCATAAAAAAATGCATGAATTGTTCCGGACTTTATACATTACTCTGATCAAAGATGGGGAACCACACAAATGTCCAGAGTCAAAATACCACATTTGTGGTGGTGTAATGAATATCGAGGATCAAATGTGTTTATACAAAATTGCCTTTCACTGGAAAAATTTGACGTTGTCCCTGAAAAGAAAGTAATGTTGTATGACTTTGTTAAGTACCCCGATAAAAATGGTGTGCATGTGCCCCTTTATGTAAGCGTAGAAACAGGGAACATGTCTAATCAGAATGTTTTCATCCAGCATGCCCTGGTGAGAAGAGCTTTAGGCCATCAAGTTTTTTTCAGGTCACAAACTCATCTGTTACAACCTTTGAAGAGTTGTACAATCAGACCCAAGACAGGTTGTCTAAGCTGCATTGTGTTTGTAATGTGAAACTCATGGTTATGAAAGAACATGAAAGAGTTCCTGAAAAGCTATAAATCGCTTGAACCTCTCTCGCCCAGAAAAGTGCTTGTACGGTGGGTGCACCTGCCTTGTGACACTGAGATATTCAGGGAGTTATGATGAGACGGTGAATTATGTGGACTTTATATAGTTTTAACTTTATGTAAACCACTACTGCTTCTATCGTGTAGGTCATCCTGAAATAATTTTCAGACTTTAAGGCTGTAGCATCTTACATTTCATCAAAGCCAAAGTGTATCTGCCTCGCAGTCTGTTTTTCCCCGATCTGCCTTATAGGTCTACCAGAGGGAGACTTATCTTCAAACTCTGCAAGACCTGTGCAGAGATGAACCTGCGAAATGACACGTTTTCGCACAGCAATGAGGAGAGGGCCTTGTCCGGTGTTTGGATCACCCCAGAGTTTGTGAAAGCTCTGGAATACCTTCCGACATTTCTCAGGGAACCAGGTGGCTACCCATCAAACGTCACAGATGCGGCATGTAGGAAAAAATACATATAGGAATATCATAAATAACAGGGCAACTTATTTGACACTTATTTGAAAATTAAGATCAAGTCCGGCAAAAAGACAAGTCCCTAAACTATGCTTGAACGTGTTTTGGGGTAAATTTGCCCAAAAATGTGATATGACGCAGACGGAGGTCATTGATGCAATTGAGCTGGGTTCGGACTCTATAAAAGAATTTGTTTTAGCACTTCCCAAAAGTTAAGCCTATCAGACTAGGAGGGGTAAGGTGGAGATGAAAGTTAAGGGTATAACGTAGTCTTTTGAGTGTTGTAAGAACATAAACTTTGATTTTGTAAAGAACTTGGTGGAGAATTACATTGTGAATCCGGGGGAGAGAGAGCAGAGTTTTGATGCACAACATAGATTGTGATTAAAAAGTGTTTCAGTTGAGAAACACTTTGAACAATAAGAGATTCAGACATTTTGAAAACATGTTTAAAGAACAAATGACGGGGTTCACACAGTCTTTGTATAATCTTTTATAACATTTCACAAAGTTTGACGTTTGATAAAGTCATTTTCCTCATCTAACAAATTTAGCACACTATTACGGGATTGACTCTGTGAAAGAAAAAAAAATGCAATGCCCGGATTTTGTAGTTGCCTATCACAATAATATATGAAATGAGATCCTCGTTGCAGAAAATGTATAATTTTGAGTCTGAGGGTACTATAAGCTCTCGAGACTCAACCCATATGAATCAAAAAATGTTTCCACACCGTTCTCTTCCACGGTCAGTGCGAGCCAATGTTCCCCCAGTAAGTGGCTGGGATATGTGTTTACGATAAAGTACGCGGGTCTCTTAAACATATGCGTAGGTACTTTATCAGATGCCCACACACCGTGAAACAGATCTCCTAATAAATGCTGTAGAATGTTTTCCAGCTGAAGCCCATTTATTTTATAGTTAATAGTAATCCACCTGGACCAGGTTTCTTTTAGAGTCAATTTCGAAAATGGAGTCAAAGCAGGCGCACACAATTAGGCTTGTGGTATCAGGGGAACTCTGAAGCACATTTCAAGGTGAAGAGTGCCCGTCTTGACAGTGTGGAAAGACGAACCACTCTCGTCAGGGGCGAGATTAAACGCAAAAAGTGTATAACCTTGGGTAAAATTGTTTCTGTTGAAACATAAAGGATAGTCTTTCAGGTGACGAACCGTAGATGAAAATAGATTATAATATTCTCTGATTGAGAGGTTGTTCTTAAACTGAGGCTGAAAAGGCTTAGCTGGTATTTGATGTCCGTCTTGACATATAACTAGATTTTCCAGACCACAATGTATAAAATTAAAAGGATTTAAGTTACTGCACCACGTAAAGGCCTTGTGGTTTACCAAACCTAGAACAATGTATTTGGGCAATGTGCCCAAAAATAAATTTTCCCGGGTACAGATTCTTGAATTGGCAGGGATGGTAAAAGTTTTCATGTTGATGTGTGAAAGAGAGTACAGTGCTTTGTTTTTACTCAGAGTGGATGAATGACTTATGCACAAGGCAGGCGCTTTCTTGTTACTTTCTTCACAAACAGACAAGCTCCCAGCACTTGGAGCCTGTAGTCTATGCTGGCTGCATGCACGAGGCAGAATGCGTTGCTAGCTCTTGTGAAATAAAAAAAGGCCTAGCACTTGAAACACTGATTCAGCACTAAATGTTGCTCTCTTGGTAAATCGTTTAATGGGCCCATTTGTAACCACGTTACGCCCCTGTCTAAGGGGGTAAGAGCACAACATACAAGTAAAAGTGAGGTGGTTCCCTCCCCGGTCCCCAAACCAAAATCCACAACAGAAAGTGTTCGTATAAACACTGCAATTTATTCTATAATACAGTGATATGGTGAAACTCAGGGTGAATCAAGGCCAAAACAACAAACCTATGAATCTACTTCCTGATGACATTTTTGATGTTTTATGGACTCTTGACAGTGAGGAGGAATGGTAATCCCTCATTCCATTTTTTTCCTGATTCCAAACAAAATGTCTTTAACATAGACTTTAACATTTAAAAAAGTATGGGACAGGTGAAATTTTTGATGTTTTATAGACAGTGAGGATATGGCTTGAGCAAAAAGTATGGACATGAAATTTGAACCTTGATCTGTTTGGATGGACTTTGGTAGGCCAAAGGTAAAGAAGAAGTTTATGAGGGCTTTAATAACAGCTTTTGTTTTGAGTGTGCGTAATGGAATGGCCTCTGGATAAAGGATTGCTGCGAACATCAAGGTCAGAAGATACTGATTACCGGATTTTGTTTTTGGAAGTGGACAAACACAGTCGAAAATTATATGTTTGAATGGTTCCCCTATTACTGGAATAGGCTGGAGGAATAACCTGGTTTGGTTTTCCACAAAACTGGCAGACATGACAGGTGCGGCAATACCTGGCAACATCGGCTTTTAGGCCTGGCCAAAAAAAGTAACGCAAGATGCGCTGGTAAGTCTTTCTTATTCCTAGAAGACCAGAAAAGCTATCATGGGCAAGGCTGAGTATTCAAGGGTGAAATTGGGCACAAAAATCTGCTGAACTCAATTGTAACCCAAGTCACCAGTCAGAGAAGGATGCCGATTGCGCATTAACACACCATTTTCAATAATATAAGCACAGGGATCTGTGTTGTCAGAGCTGGCAGATGGGTCAGTCTGTTGCTCATGGATAAGCTCAGTTTTCTTTACATCAAAAGGCAAATCAGCAGTAGTAGGCAACACATTGGTGATTACAGACTTTTCACAAACGTCTAAGTGTGGCTCAATTTTTTAGAAACATTTGTAAACAAGTTTGTATCAGTCAAATTCACAATGTTGTCAAACTTGCGCATCTGTGCGCATGCAACAGAGCAATGGGATATTATATTCATATCTAATTGCATATTCCCACTATATAGCCTTATCCATCTGTAAATTTCTGCTCTAGTTAACAACAACCTCTATAGTATGTTCATAGCATCTGTAAATATTATCCATAATTTCTTGTGTACATATTTTCTAGAGGTAATTTATAACCTATATCCTGCACTTGCTGCTTATTGCACTTCTGGTTAGACATAAACTGCATTTCGTTGCTTTGTACTTGTACATGTGTAATGACAATAAAGTTGAATCTAATCTAATCTAATCTAAGCAGGAAACACAGAGGGCGAGCTGACAGCAGCGGGAGCAGAAAAAGATGAGTTGGCGATTTTCAATTACCTCGAGGTTTGGAAAAACTTTCTTCCTGCTAAATAATTTCTGAGTATTAGGGCTACTCCTTGTACGGGTAATCGCAGCAGAATTTCAATTTTTATGGGGCCAGAAACCAGCGAAGAGCTTAAAAAGAAGGAACCGCAAAAGTACTCACCAAAAAACGGCAAAGCACTTGATAAAATAAGCGAATGGGTGGCTCCAGTGTCCCGCAAGATACTAATGGGCACCTGGTCTTTTTCATCCCCTGTGAGACTAAACCTTCTAAAATAAAAGACTTGTAGCTCTCATCAGGTTTATTAGTGTCAGAGTCAGTTTTGTAATTTGTTATCAAACCTCTACTTAAAAAACCTTGTCTGGATCCAGGTGTCTTAGCCAATTACAGACCAATTTCCAATCTCCCCTTTATTTTTAAAATACTTGAAAAAGTAGTTGTAACGCCATTATGTGACCACCTGCGCAGAAATGACTTGTTTGAAGAATTTCAGTCAGGATTTAGAGTTCATCAAAGCACAGAAACCGCACTGATTAAAGTCACCAACGATCTTCTTCCGGCTTCAGATAATGGACTTGTCTCTGTACTAGTTCTGTTAGATCTTAGTGCTGCATTTGACACCATTGATCACAGAACATTATTAAAGAGATGAACATGTAATTGGAATTAAAGGAACTGCACTAAATTGGTTTAAATCATATCTATCAGATAGATTCCAATTTGTTCATGTTAATGATGAATCTTCCACACACACAAAAGTTAGTTAGGGATTTCCACAAGGCTCTGTGTTAGGACCAATACTCTTTACTCTATATATGTCTCCCTTTGGCAACATTATTAGAAAAGACTCTGTAAATTTTAACTGCTACGCTGATGACACGCAGTTATACCTATCTATGAAACGTGATGAAACAAATCAATTAATCAAACTACAACCATGTCTAAAAGACATAAGGGACTGGATGACTTGTTGTAAATTGGCACTATATAAATAAAGTTGAATTGAATTTAATTAATTCTGGTGCATAAGCTCAACCTCACGAGTTTTAGTCTCCAAATCGACCTCTTTAAGGCGAAGAGCGAGCTTTAGCTCCTCTTTATCAATACCAGCCTGCAACAACCTTAAGGGGTCTACACACACAGCAGGTGGATTTGAGGGAGACTTCGCTTCCCCCGCCACCGGACTACTGAGGGCTGACTGGGCCATGGCAGCCGTCACTTCCATGTCTGCTTGCAACCTCTCAGGTGTCATGAACTTCTGTTTAGGCTTAATCATAGTGACCACCCCTACTCCTTATTTCTGCCTTTCGTGCATTTAAAGGCACAGAGACATAAAAAAAAAAGTGGCAATTAAAAACAGGTCTGCTTTGGTGCATCGCTGCAACTTGTCAAGGGTTGGATGTCTTGTAAACTCATCCATATCAAATTCCATACTTCACCCCCACACATCAAAAGCAATAAGAACTTACCAAACAGACGAAGATTGAACGGCGACGAGAAAAAGTAAGGATGAGCCCCCACTGTGTGTTATGCCCCTGTCTAGGGGGTAAGAGCGCAACATACAAGTAAAAGTGAGGTGGTTCCCTACCCGGTCCCCAAACCAAAATCCACGACTCACTGTTCGTATAAACAGTGCAATTTTTTATAATACATTGATATGGTGAAACTGTCCCATCTGCGTTGGTAATTTTCACCCTTAAAAACAACAGCGTATCTTTCAGGTCAATGTATTTTTCCCACTCCGTTGCTATGTAAAATGCAATGGGGCCTCTGTCTGTGTAGAGGAGATGGGAGAGATTACTACGTATTGTTTGTCTTCTACGCTCATTTGTTTCAGAGGACATGAAAACGATGGCAGTCTGACAGCACATATTCCGATGATTTCATGTAAGAGCGCACCGTAAGAGCGTTTTCTAAAATATATCAGAGCTCTTGGACCTCTGTCCTGTACGACCGCCTTTGGATACGGCATTCTTTTTTCAACATAATTTCTTTTTTTTTTTAACTCCCTGTAAATGTTCACTCGGAGGGCCTTTCCATGGTCTTTTGGACAGAAAAAAAATGCCTGACATGCATTTCAGTGTCTGCTTTGCCTGTGATCTTATTGACAGCCCTGCTCAACAGATCAGTCGCTATGTTTTTAGCAGCTGAGGAGAGATGCAGTTCAACCACACTGGAACCTTTTTTCACCAGCGGCATGACAATCCTTTGCCATACCGCATAGTCTTCTCATTAAGAGTGTATTTTGTTATGGTCTAAGTTTCTGCCTTTGATGATGGTATTGTTATCTCAAATGTCTGAGCCAAGTGTAATAGTCTCAGTAGTTAAAGTTTTCATTATAGTCTAAGTTTCCGTTTTTGAGTTAACATTGTTATTATCTTAGGAGTCTGAGTTGAGTTTTACAGTTTCAGTAGTTAAGGTTCTCGTTTTAGTCTAAGTTTCCATCTTTGAGTTTGTATTGTATATGCTATGGCCTCAGTATATGAGTTAATGTTCTTAAATCTTTTGAGTGAGTTTAGTTATAGTCCAAGTCTCTGTCTTTGAGTTTATATTGTCATCTCTTCAAGTGCTAAGTATTATTGTATCCGTATTTTGTGTGATAATTATTTAACTGTTTATAGAAGTTCATGTGTTAATAAACCCCCTACACTCTTGGTGTTTCTCAGCTTCTGCTTTTGGGTCCTATAGTTACAGTATCCAGTTACGGAACCTTTACAGTTTTTTTCATCAGAGCTTGGAATAGCTTGTTGTAAAACTCTTTTCCTAGCTCCATCTGTATAAACTGAGGAATTTTTTCATCAGTAAAAGCTCTGGCTGATTTATTTTTAATAGGTCTTACGTAAGCTTTTTTAAGAAAACACTGATTACAGTCAACAGAAATTTGTATCCGTTATTATGAGGCGCTAATGCCTGGATGTCACAGAGATGGCCTGAAACTGTTTCAGAGGACGAGACACAAAAACCTTTCTTCGAGAAAAAAATGTCCTTATAGGTTTGTGTAAAACAATGTTTAATTTTATCGACCTTTCATTTTTGCTAGTTTCCCTCTCTACAGCTTTATGAAAGCCACACCCCCAAAGCTGGAACTTTGCCGGAACGTAAAAGTTTTTTTTCATTTGAGTTTCAATTTTACGAGACATCTTTAACCTTCTTTACAACAAACAATGTATGTATAAATTCTTTGATTACACTCAATACAACAAGACAAACATTCAATTCAATTCAACTTTATTTATATAGCGCCAATTTACAACAAGGTCAACTCAAGGCACTTTACATAATAAAGTCAAGATTATACAAACATTTAGAGAAAACCCAACAAATCCCCCTTGAGCAAGCCATAGGCAACAGTGGAGAGGAAAAACTCCCTTTATTGGAAGAAACTCCAGCAGAACCAGGCTCAGGGTGGGCGGTCATCTGCCTTGACCGGTTGGGGTGAGTGGAAAGTGGAGAGAGAAAAGAACAGAACAACAAAAGCAACAACAAAACATTGAGCAGCTTAGTGGGACCAGTAGCTGACTACGGGACAAAGAAGACACAGAGTTAATGTCATACAGTGGTGACATTATAGATGTGGGGTGAGATGAGACAATGAAGAGGAAAGGAAAGTTGCACAGTGCAGAGTCCCCCAGCAGTCTAAGCCTATAGCAGCATGACTATAACCAACTATAAGCTTTATCGAAGAGGAAGGTTTTGAGCCTAGTCTTAAAAGTAGAGAGGGTGTCTTCTTCCTGAATCTGGACTGGGAGCTTGTTCCACAGGAGAGGAGCTTGATAGCTAAAGGCTATGCCTCCCATTCTATTTTTGGAAATTCTGGGAAGCACAAGTAGGCCTGCATTTTGGGATCGAAGTGGTCTATTAGAATGACATGGTAAAAAGAGATCTTTTAGGTATGATGGAGCTTGACCGTTTAGTTTTATAGGTAAGAAGAAGGGCTTTAAATTCTATTCTACATTTAATAGGAAGCCAATGGAGAGAAGCTAATGAAGGTGAAATATGATCTCTCTTACCAATCTGTCACGGTCTCGGCGTTGATCTGTGTTGCCCTGGTTACAGTCCTCTGTCTCTCTTCACCTTGCTCTCCTCCCCTCTCATTAGACTGATACGTTTCACCTGTGCCACTCCTACTTAAGCCCTGCCTGCCCATTTCCCAGTGCCATATTATCATTTATGTCTTGTCCCAAGCTACGCAAAGTTCTAAGTTTTTTCTAAGTTTGTTCACCTTGCCAGAGCCATTTCTGCGCCTCAGTTGTTCGACTACACGCCTTGGAATCCTGCCCTTCTTTACCACCACTGCTAAGACGACTCCAGGAACTTCCTTGAGTATATTTCTTTTGTTACTTTTCAGTCAGAGCTCTTGACTTGTTATGTTTTGTTACTTTGTGCCTTCTTTCCTCCCTGACACTGTCAGCCGCCTTTAGTTTCTTCATGCAATCACCTCCACTATACAGAACCCGTCCGTCATCCTGCCAGCTCTCCACATTTCTGTAAGACCCTGTTCATTAATAAATAATAAGTTTTCACTCCATTGTCTTACCCTCACTCACCTGTCTTTCTCCCCTTCAGATCCAACTAGTACTCCTATGCCGTGAGCCACCCCGGGTGTTCCTACCAGCCGAAGCCTATTGTGTCATTTCATTTCATTCTTCAAACAATAAATCACTTTCTTCCAATCCCTTGTTCTTGTATCTATTTGGGTCCTCTAAAAGAACTGCGATACAATCCCAGTCAGTAATCTTGCTGCAGCATTTTGGATTACTTGAAGGCTTTTAAGAGAGTTACTGGGGCAGCCTGAAAGTAGAGAATTACAGTAGTCCAATCTAGAAGTACCGAATGCATGAACCAGTTTTTCAGCATCGCTATGAGACAGGATGCTCCTAATTTTGGCAATGTTCCATAGGTGGAAGAAGGCTAGAGATTTGTTTTATGGGTGAGGTAAATGACAAATCCTGGTCAAAAATGACTCAGATTCCTTGCAATACTACTGGGGGCCAGAGTTATGTAATCTAAAGTAACAATATGGTTGGAAAACATGTTTCTTATACTTTTAGGCCCAAACACAATAACTTGAGTTTTATCTGAGTTTAGAAGAAGGAAATTATACGTCATCCAGTCCCTTATGTCTTTTAGACATGCTTGTAGTTTGATTAATTGATTTGTTTCATTGGGTTTCATAGATGGATATAACTGCGTGTCATCAGCGTAGCAATGAAAATTTACAGTGTTTTCTAATAATGTTGCCAAGGGGAGACATATATAGAGTAGGTCTAAGAGTATTGGTCCTAACATAGAGCCTTGTGGAACTCCATAACTAACTTTTGTGTATGTGGAAGATTCAACATTAACATGAACAACATGAATCTATCTGATGGATAAGATTTAAACCAATTTAGTGCAGTTCCTTTAATTCCAATTACATGTTCTAGTCTCTGTAATAATATTCTTTGATAAATGGTGTCAAATGTCTAAGATCTAGGAGAACTAGTATAGAGACAGGTCCATTATCTGAAGCCAGAAGAAGCGCGTTGGTGACTTTAATCAGTGCAGTGCAAACAAGTCGTTTCTGCGCAGGTGGTCACATAATTGCTTTGCAACTACTTTTTTAAGTATTTTAGAAATAAAGGGGAGATTGGATCTTGGTCTGTAATTGGCAGACTAAGATCTACCTGACACCTGGATCCAGACAAGGTATTTTAAGTAGAGGTTTGATTACAGCTACTTTATAGGCCTTCGGTACATATCCTTTTTGTAAAGATATATTAATGATATCTAATATGAACAATTCATAAACATTTTAAAATACAGTATTAAAACAGGGGTAAATATATATATAGAAATAAAGATCCTCAGGCAGGAGTAATGAGAAAAACTTTTGATAACATCTTATTCTTTGAAAATGGTTAACTAACTACATGTAGATCCATAAGTAGGAGTAATGGTTGACTCAAGCACATCCTATTTAATGAATATACAGCATTCACTGATTCAATATCCTTCCACTCCCAAATGTCCACAGCCTACTGGATATTTTCAATCTTTGACATACAATGCCCAACTATTTTGTCTTGCATTTCACACAGCACATAGAGTACTTTTTCAGATTGTTTTAGGTCTTGCAGAAATGTTTCTCCGGCTTTTCTAACCTCCACCTCCGATGTGACAATGTATTTCCATAGAATCGGCTTTTTAGGATCTTTACTTTGTAAAACCATCGGCCTGAAAGTCTACTCTGAGTCTCCCAAACGGCTTTCAACAGACAATTGTTTTCATCATCAGATTTCTTCGTTACATCTAAATTCATTTCACTACCTCGATACATATGAAAGTGTTTCTTTAACCCATTCTGCTAAGACTCAGTGCTTGAGTCCTCGTTGTCTTCTTCTTCCTCACAACAACCTTTAAGGTATTCTGCAATTATGCATCTCATTACACCCCAGTCACTGACTGTAACAGGTGTTGTCAGTGTGTCTGGAGAAAAACTCTCGCCTTGCTGCAGCTGGTAAAAAAAACAGCTCCAACGTGGAATACTGACAGACATAACCAACAGAGCCCATTTCCAACTTCAGTTCTCCACATAAGAGGATGCTGCTGGCAGTCTCTTTATAAGACATAGATGCAGGGTCATCTTTTGGGGGCCTTCCATAATGCCAAAATTCACTCTTAATGAGAAGAATAACACAACAGGAAATATTTCTTACAGAAGAGATTAATATTACAAACAGAAATTTACTCTAAACAAGAAGACTAACAAACCTACTAGAAGTATCAACAAACTCACAAAAGTATCAAAAGCTGAAGATCAGGAAAGGAAAACACAATCAGAGATGTAGCAATTTAATGCAACTTGTGTAATTTGATATTAATGCAAAAGCATAAATTTCCTCGAAATGGGGCACCAGGTCTTCCAAGCTGAATCAAGCTATGATAAAAATATTACCTGAACCGCCGATGGTCCACAGTAACAATAGAATTAAGTAAACAATAGATTTTGACCCAAGATCAGTCTTTGTCATGAGTTCTTTAATATTTGAGTAACTTTGTCTGTTTCTCTGAAGAAAGACGAACGCAGAACCAGTTCTTTTCAATTATTTATTAATCTATAACTACAGAAAATATAGATAAATGTGAGTATGCATATGTATATATGGAATAAATAGAATAAATAAATAGACATCAAAACATGAAATAACCAATTCTACGGATAAATGGACTAGGAATGTGTGTGTGATGATTTTGCGCTAGAGGAAAGGAGTCCAGTCACTATTTACCTCTAAGTAACGGATATTATATATACGGATTATATTTTAGAAACTCTAGAAAGAAACTTCATAAAGGCTCCATTGGTTTATCGGCAGACACCAGACTTTCCATAAAATAGAGAGAGGTATTTGTTTCTTGCCTGGGAGCTGCTGCAGGTTGTTCTGCCAAGTTAGGCGTCAATCGGTACCGATTCTTTTGTAGAGCAGAAAACTGTCTCGGTTCTGTTAACAGGCGAGCTATCAGAGCGAGGAACCGCTGTGGCTGCAAAGATTCCCGGCCCACAGGAGCGTTCACCTGGTCAGATGGCAAGCTCAAGTAACGTGGTCTGATTCTGCTAGTGGCTGAGCCGACTTACAGAGGCACTGGTTGTCCGGTCCGAAACAAGGCCGTATGGAGCTGGAATGTTGAATTTAAATAATTCAACAAAAATGGTTGATAGAAATATGGCTATTGAATAAAAATCTCGGGCTCAGTCTGGACTAATTTTGAAGGATTTTCTAATTCCAAACAAAAATCAAAGTTTGGCTTGGAGTTCCAATAGTCAAAAATGACTAACAAATACAAAAATAGGCAGGAAAGGCTTGCACGCTTTAAAAAATAGTTTCAAAAGGTACGGAGGAGAGGATTAACGACAAATTCTATAAATTCTGAAGTTGTTTAAAAGCTCGAAGTGGAAGCGAGCTGGAACTCCGCGGGAACTCTGCACAGACTCTGCGGGAACTCTAACAAAGGAATTTTAACTTTATTTTATATGATGGGGCGTCGCCAAGATTATGAGGCGGTGCTGCTAAATTCAAATTTACCATGGAGGGCAGAGCTAGTCCCTCGTCTAGATCAAATTAAACTCTTTGTTCAGCTTAATCACACAAACTCAAGTAGAGATTTCTCATCAAGCCCAAAATCTCATACTATAAAACAAAGCAACATATTACAATTGTTCTACAGTGCAAACTCCTATGGAGGTTAAAATGCTTAAAGCAACATGATTGCTGCATGTAATAGTTACTGCTGTACTGCTGCGTGTCTCATTTTAACAAACATGTGAGAGTTCTGATTAGATGAATAGATGGAATCCAATGATTATTACATGGAAAATTAGCTTTGTCTAATACCTATTAATACACAGTAAGAACACACAACAACAATAAGGAATTCAGTCATGCATTATCTGGACATCGTAGCAAATGAATATGACAAATGATCACTTTTACATGCCTAAGCGGGTGTATACAAGGTGTGCATTAATAATGTGTAGCGACCCGGCCGGTGGGCCAGGGGTGGGTACTTGGGGTTTTGTGTTTGTGTTGGTCGGCGCCGTGAGGGAAAGCGCTGTGGGAATGTGTTTATTGTGTGGGGGATATTGGTTGTGTTTACGTAGTGTTTATGTGTACAAGTGTTGGCCGGCACCGTGAGGGAGGTTGTTGTGTGTGGGAGTGACCCTCACGGTGACCGACCTATGTAAGTGCGTTTGTTCCTGTCTGTGTGAAATAAAGCTGACTGTCTCCAATCGGAGGCAGCCAATAAAAAGACAAGAACTGCGTCACCTGGTTGTCCGCCAGCATGAGGCACTCGGGGTTGTGCAGTGTATGGGGCACGAGTGACCTCCCTCCACCTGGGGTAGCGGTAGGGTCGGGTTAGCCTGCTAGTGCTCAAGCTAGCCGCTAGTTAGGTGCACCAGTTAGGCTAGGCTAGCGTAGCTCAAGCTCCACTACCCGCAGTGGCTGCCGCACACCCTGCCACGGTGTGTTCGGCGCTACAATATGTAACATGTATGTGTAATATACAGAATTAACAGAAAAATATGACATCGTGTTTAACTTTCAGACAACAAATTAATGCAGTTTAATTTCTTACTATAGACGAGTACCTTCTTTGATGAAATGACGGTATCATGTCAAATTGTTCCAAATCTGCTTCTGAACACATTGGTGGAGTTTTATGAAGCTTGATAACTGATTTGTCCCTGTTTGGGGGTTTGAATTCAAACAAAGTCTTTCTTTCTCAAGTGGTTTCACACCTCAAGTTTTATGGTTTTTTTGCAAATTCCTTTCCAGAGAGCTTTGCCATTTTGATAAGAACGTCATTGGCAAGTGAGTTAGGAGAAAGTCTTGGGTCTGGTAGATGAAAAACAGCTAAATTTATGCTAATTGCCGGAGTGTCAATTCGTGGCTTTAAGCCAGATGTGGTTTGTTTGCTTTACTCAGTTCTCTTATTAGAACTGAGGTGTTATCTGTTCCTGGGGAGGATTAGTGGTGGATTCTTTTATAAAGAAAGTTTATTGTGGGGTCTGTCTACCTCCCACTTGTTTTCAGCGTGGAGGTGAATTCCAAACTCTGTCTCTGGATGCTACAGGGAGATGCACCAGAATGGGCCAGAATGGGCCATGACACACTAAGCCCTTAAATACAAAACAATCAGCAACCAGTCGAGAAGGGGAGGAGCACAGAGTCCAGAATCCTAACAATGATGATGATGAGGATGATGAGGATGATGATGTAGCATCCATTTCTGTGTTATCAAACCTAAACCTGGGACAACAGGAGTTTGGAATTCAACCTCCACGTGGAAAGCAAGGGGGAGGTAGACTGACCCGGCAATAAACTTTCTTTATAAAACAATCCAGCTCTATCCTCCCCAGGACCAGATAACACCAAAAAGAACTAAGTAAAACAAACAAACCACATCTGGCTTAAAGCCCCAAATTGACACTCATGCCATTAGCATAAATTTTGCCATGAGTCTTTTCATCTACCAGACCCAAGACTGTCTCCTAACTCACTTGCAAATGACGTTCTTATCGAGATGGTACCAGCTCTCTGGAAAGGAATTTGCAAAACAACCATAAAACTTGGTGGTGTGATACCCCTTAGACAGAAAGACTTGGTTTGAACTCAAACCCCAAAAAAGGGACAAATCAGCTATCAAGCTTTATAAAACTCACACCAATGTGTTCAGAAGAAAATTTGGAACAATCTGACATGATACCGTCCTTTCTACGACGAGAAATGACGGAGTTATAAAATAAACGTTTTAATTCAGAATGACGTGAAAGAGTAACACGGCACAACATTGCCACCCTTGGATGGAAATTATAAATGAATCCCGAAGATATTCGTCTATAGAAAGAAACAAAACTGCATTAATTTGTTGTCTGAAAGTTAAAACGCAATGTCATCTTCTTCTGTTAATTCTATATATTAAACATACATGTTACATATTCATGCACACCTTAGTTATGTAAATGTAAGCATTATCCTGTTATATTAATCCGCTGCGATGTCCAGATAATGCGTGAATGACTTTCTAATTGTTGTTGTGTGTTCTGACTGTGTATTAATAGGTATTAGACAAAGCTAACTTTCCATGTAATAATCATTGGATTCCGTCTATTTGTCTAAATCAGGACTCTCACATGTATGTTGAAATGCGACATTGAATATTACACGCAGTAATCAAGTTGTTTAAGTATTTTAACCTCCACAGTATGACAATTGTAAGAAGTTGCTTTATTTTAGAGTATGAGATTTTGGGCTTGATGAAAAGAGAAATCTATATTTGACTTCGTGTGATTCAACCGAACAAAGATTTCATTTGATCTAGGAGGAGGTACTCACTCTCCCCTCCGCGGTAAATTTAAATTTAGCAGCAACGCCTCATAGTCTGGGCGACGCCCCAACAATATAAATAAAGTTAAAATTCCTTTGTTAGAAGTTCCAAGAAGTGCCAAGAAGCTCCAAGAAGTTCGAGGAGAGGAGTTCCACTTCGAGCTCCATCCTCAAGAAGAAATGTGCCTCAGTTAAGAAAGCTTAGCTGAAGTTGTTCAAATTACTTTTTGTCGTCAATTCTCTCGTTTGTAACTTTTCGAACTATTTTTAAAGCGCGCACGTCTTTGCTGCCTATTTTTGTATTAGTTATTGTGACGATTGCAACTCCAAACCAAACTTCCATTTTTGTAACTAGAAAATCCGTCAAAGTTAGTCCAGACCGAGCCCGAGATTTTTTTTATTGAATAGCCATATTTTTATCAACCAGTTTTGTTGAATTATCTCAATTCAACATTTCGGCTCCACTCCGGACCGGACAACCAGCTCCTCTGCAAGTCGGTTCAGCCACCAGCCGAACCAGACCACGTTACTGGAGCCTGCCATCTGACCAGGTGAACGCTCCTGTGGGCCGGAGAAATCTTTGCAGCCCAGCGGATCCTCGCTCTGATAGCTCGCCTGTTAACAGACCCGAGACGGTCCGTCCTGCTCTACAAAAGAACCGGTACCGATTGACGGCTAACCTGGCAGAACAACCTCCAGCGGCTCCCAGGCCAAGTACAAATATCTCTCTCTATTCTATGAAAATGGCTGGTGTCCGTAAAGCCAATAAACCATTGGAGCCTTTATGAAGTTTCTTCGTAGAGTTTCTAAAATATAATTTCCGTTACTTAGAGGTAAATAGTGACTCGAATCCTTTCCTCTAGCCCAAATTCATCACACGCATAACTGCGCAATCTATCTGTTTACTTAGAATTGGTTGTTTCATGTTTTGTTGTCTATTCGTTGATTCCATTTATTCCATATATCCATATACGTACCCATACTTCAATATTCTCAGTAGTTGTAGGTTAATAAATAATTAAAACTGGTTCTGAGTTTGTCTTTCTTCAGTTAAGCAGACAGAAGTCACTGGAACGAAAAGAACTCATAAACAAGAGGCTGATCTTTGGGTTAAATTGTTGTTACTTCATTCTATTGTTACTTTGGACCATCAACGGTTCATATAATATAATTATAGCGTGGTTCCGCTCATAATTGAACCTGGTGCCCCTAAATTCGAGGAAATTAATATTTTATATTAATATCAAATCACCCAAATATACGAGTTCTCGCTACAATGATGATGAAAGGCAAAGGGCAAGTGCAGGGACACACACGTAGAAAAACAATGTGTATAGAAGAGATAAGGGCAATGAAAAACAGGAGAAAAAACATCTAACTTATAAGATTACTATATCTAGACCCCTTTGTTACCTGTTATACAGTAGATAAGCAATAGAGGGCTGTAATTTAAAGTTGAGCCTCTCACACATGTAGATGCACTCTTATTTGTTACTAATTATAGTAGTTACTAAGTATTCACTAAGTTGAGGTGCAATGTTAGTAATAAGCATTCTGTGATCTATCAGGAAAAAACAAAAGCCACAGTAAAAGGCATCACTAACACCTTTACAGAGCATGAGTGAGGGCATCACAAGTCACCACTTGCAAAAAACATCATGAGCAGAAATACAGAAAGGCAAATCCCTCATCAGCAGTAAAATTCAGTATGCCATATTGCAAATTGCACAGTACAAAGTACAAACATTTGTTTATAAATAATATGTCTACCAAAGTTGTGGAAAGGCCAAAGAGGGAAAAGAAAGGAAAGGATCTCCTCAAACCATTAAAGCTGATTTATAAAGCATGGTAAAGCTCATGGCTTAGGCTGCATGGCTGGTTTTGGAACTGACTCATGTTTTTTTTAGATATTATCAGTCTTTAGCAGACCCAGAAAACAATGCAGAATAGGTAAAGGAAACGGAAGGCAGTGTTTATTATTATAAAGCAGGTGGAGTGTCGGGATGGAGAGGGGTATGCTGCAGAGGTAATCGAGGAAACAGGTAATGCTGAGGAAATCTATTAGATAGTTTGTTCATTCATGTGAGTTTGTTCATTCCCCTCTTCTTGAATTCGTTTTTTGGATCACCTTTCTGTCTTTGTTAGTTGAGATTTTTTTATTTTTTTGTTTGCTTTTGTCCACCGCTCTTTATTTTGCATTGGCTGTCTGTCCCGATTCGTCAGGTTCTAATTTATTATTCAAGTTTATCTTCAATTTTTTTCAGGTCTGGTTCACTAATTCACTATTTATCCTCATTTGTTACATTCTGCCTTTACCTTGGTCCTGGTTATCTTTATCTATTCTGTTTCTGTTTTAGGTTTGAGTTTTTCAATTGTTTTAGTTGAATTCTGCTTTAGTACTTGATTGGTGACTTGATCAGTTTCTTTCTATGCAATCACTTTGTTTGGCATATGATCTGCCACTATATGTTTTATCTTTTACCTTATTGTTTCAACTTAGACGTTTGTTTGTGTGCTTCCCTTTTGATTGTTTCCTTGATTAGATAATTTACTTTTGCTGTTATATTCCTTAGTTTCCCCATTATTTTTATTGGCTACATAGTTGCCCCCTATACTTATGGCAGTGAAGAAGCAGATATCCTATGCAGTGTAGCATCCAGAGACAGAGTTTGGAATTCAACCTCCACGATGAATACAAGGGGGAGGTAGACGGACCCGGCAATAAACTTTCTTTATAAAAGAATCCACCACTAATCCTCCCCAGGACCAGATAACACCAAGAGTCATCCACCAGAGCCAAGATGTCTCCTAACTCACTTGCAAATGACGTTCTTATCAAGATGGTACCAGCTCGCTGAAAGAACTTGAGGTGCGAGACCACTTGAGACAGAAAGACTTTGTTTAAACTCAAATCCCAAAACAGGGACAAATCAGCTATAAAGCTTCATAAAACTCACACCAATGTGTTCAGAAGCAGATTTGGAACAATTTGACATAATACCTTCCTTTCTACGAAGAGAAATGACGGAGTTATAAAATAAAGGTTTTAGTTCAGAATGACGAGAGAGTAGCACGGCACAACATTGCCACCCTTGGGTGGAAATTATAAGTGCATCCCAGAAGGTAGTCGTATTTAAAAAGAAATTAAACAGCATTAATTTGTTATCTGAAAGTTAAAACACAATGTCATGTTCTTCTGTAAATTCTGTATGTTATACATATATGTTACATCAGGGGTGTCCAAAGTTTTTTTGGTGAGGGCCAAATACAGAAAAATAAGCAAAGGCCTGGGCCACACACAAGAGGTGACATATTGACAAATGATTACTGTGTGTATTTCTAACTCACCTATAATGTGAAGAACATTGCTCTCAGTGGGAGCAGTGATGACGGCAACATCTTCATTGCAAATCAAACAGACACACTTTCCGTTGATTTCTTTAAAGAAATATTCATTTTCCCACCTTGTTTGAAATCTTCTACACTCACTTGCTATCTTGTGTTTTTTCGGTGCTGCCATTTCTGGTGACTCGTGGTAAATATTTTTCTTTGCTTAATTTTGTTTAGTGGAGAAGCACCTTTTCTGTGACTGGCTCCATCTAGTGTTGAAACTGAGAAGTTCAACAGAGTTGAGTTAAGCGCCATGTGCGGGCCATATTCAATTATATTTTCAGAATTTGCTGTGGGCCAATAAAAACTGACAACCCTGTGTTACATGTTCATGCATGCCTTGTATACAGCTGCTTAGTTATGTAAACATTATCCTGTTATATTAATCCGCTACGATGTCCAGATAACGCGTGACAGAATTCCCAATTGTTGTTGTGTGTTCTTACTGTGTATTAATAGGTATTAGACAAAGCTAATTTTCCATGTAATAATCATTGGATTCCATCATTTATGTCTAATCAGAACTCTCACATGAGATGAGACACTAACTATTACCCGCAGCAATCATGGGTTTTAAGCCTTTTTACCTCCATAGGAGTTTGCACAGTATAACAATTATAATATGTTACTTTGTTTTATAGTATGAGATTTTGGGCCTGATGAACGGAGAATTAGTTCAATCAAACTGCGAAAGAGATCAAACCAATTCTAAAGAATTTAATGCGAGAGGAGGGACTTCTCTGCTTTTGGGTTCTATCCGTTACGGTAACCATTACAGTAAATAAGGTCTTAAATTTTTTCTGCGCACGTTTTTATTTTTTTGAACAAAGAATATTGTATTTTCTTTTACTCTTTAACCAGTGTACTGAGCAACACTCTCACATGACGTTAGCTGAGTGAGGAGTGACTTTTTTTTTAGAAAACTTTTTCAGAGACTCCGCTTCCTCAGACTACAGTATGATCATATTTATGGGGGGAAAGTGTTTGAACAGGTTCTTATTTGCCAAGTTTATCAAGTTCATCTTACAAGTTAATCTTAATAAGGTGCAAAGTACAGTAGTGAGAAATTGATAAGCAGGACTTTATTACTACTGGTTATACTTTTTTGTATACATACAAAATACATACCTCAGTAAGTAAGCATGGACGTTCATAGATAATTTATTTGAACTGTGCATGCATGACAACAATTAACCTACTAAAGAATTAAACTGGGACTTTCAGAAACAACCCATTACCTCTCATAAACTGTAAATGTAGTGTACTAGGCCAGTGTTTAGCTGTGGAGGTACATTTTTTTCTTACCGTGCTTGTGGAGTTTAGGTATTAAATCAACAGGATCTGTAGAAATGAAAGTGTCATCAGCTGTACTGTGGAACACAGAAGTTCAATAAATCTGCAATGTTTTTTATAATAAATTATGAAAAACTTTCATACATCTCTGGAGTGGATAATTTAGCTAAATTAGTTTAAGCCTAAAGTAACCGATTACAAAGAATATCAGAGTTAGGTTACTTGTTAGGTGCTTGAGGCACATCGGCACATGGAAGAAGCGTGCAAAGCAAGTGCGGAAGTAAATCCTGAAGACAGCGTGTCTATGGCAATCTCTAGGAACATGCAGGCAATCTAAACCCAATTTGGCTGTCCACCAATCCTACAGTTGTTGGTTCAATCCCCGGCTCCTCTGGTCACATGTCAAAGAGTCCTTGAGCAAGACACTGAACCCCACTTAGTTAATCCCGGTGAGCATCAGCCAGGGGCATAGCAGGTCCTCCATCGGTGTATGAATGTGTGTGTGTTTGAGAGTGTGAATGGGTAGATAAGAAGCAGTGTAAAGCGCTTTGAGTACCAACAGGTAAAAGTGCTATATAAGTGCAGACCATTTACCATTAAACAATGGCATGCTGAATTTTAAAATTAGTCTGCAAATAGACATACACGACTCTGAAAACATAAACCCTTGCATTAGATATGGTGACAGTTTATGTGTTTTACATCTCTATGACAGAGAAAGCCTTTGATCTCTCGAAACATTTTTCGCAGAGCATCATGTGTTTTTATTTTTGGCAGCTTTCCATGTCTATGTTCTGCATTTTACAATGGTCACTGAAGTATCATTGAAACATCATCAGCAGCATGTACACAATGCAAACCGCATTTCCTGAAACTGACGTAGCAACACATAGAAATAGGGTAGTTGTGCGTGATAGACCTCTCAGTACCTCCCACCATGCTGTCTCTCATCCAGCTGAATGGTATTTACAAGGGCACTGTTTTCTCTTCATCAGATCCTTCAAATTTGATGATGTCCATGATAAACATCCATTAGATCGCAAAACTAATGGACCTTATCAACTAATCTGGAATGTTTGGATCGGTTGTTGGCAGCAAGGCTGCATTATTATTTGATCTGGATGAGTTCTAGTTTTGTGGACACCTGATACTGCTTTGTCATTATCTAAATTTTGCCTGTTTTGTGCTCAGACTTCAAATATAAAGCTAATTAGTTAGGCAGGGCTGGAGGAATTTGTTGTTACTACCCATAGGTTGTTTTTTTAGCTTTGGAATGGTTTGTGAAGAGACTGATGTGCTGTACAGACGTACTGTAAAACAATTTTTAAAATCTATAGTTAAACAGATAGTGTGGGAAAGGAAAGTGACCCATGCAACTGAACTGTGTTACGCCCCGGCCTAGGGGAGAACCAGGACGCAACACAACTTGAGACTCCCCTCTTCCCAGCGCCCAGAAACCACCAGAACAGATACTTAAGGCCACAAGGTTTATTATATTGTCTGTTTAGACACAGGTTTACAACGTCAGGGTGGGTCCAGCCAAAAATAACAAAAATAACTAAACTGACAAACCTGCTCTTACCTCAAACATAAATTAAAACAAAACATACATTGTACTAACCTACACTCCTAGCCAAAACAGGTAATCAAAGAAATAAAAGGCTAACCACACCCTTAGCACTGAATTCGTGCCATGAGGCACAACAAGGTAGTATGTGGGTCTGGCGGTGGGCGAGCGGAGAGTCCCGGGTCGGACTGGAAGACACGGGATTTAAATCCATCAGGTGGAGACTGCGACCAATCCACTCCTGGAACGGCATCTAACAAACCTGTTCAGCCAATCACTCTTAGCCGCTCAATGCCAGACACGTCACGCACACTCACGGAGAGACAAGGTACACTGGTACAGGCATACAAACACATTACGACCAGGTCGTAACAACTGCAAATGCGGTTACATTTTTGTAAGTTTGCAAGTTAGTCATTATGTTCTGGTGCAACATAATGGGAGGGAGGCATTTGTACAGAGTGAAGGACTACTAAGCCATAGACCTGAGAATATTTCCTGAGTCAAGAAAAGCAATTTAATATTTTGTGTAAAATACTAAAAAAATATTTAAAAATAATTGTTGAATGATTGCACAAATTTATCAATTTCTTTATTTTTATTATGTGGAACATGAAATAGAATATAATGACATATGCATACACAATACCAAAAGGGTAGGATTATACATAAGCATTGGTTTCAGGCTACTACTGATGTGCAATGGTTACCATGACTGGATACTGTTACTATGGGACCCAAAAGCAGAAGCTGAGACACACCAAGAGTGCAGAAGGTTTATTAACACATGAACTTCTGAAACAGTTAAATAATTATCACTCAAAATACTGATACTATAGTAGTCAGCACAACACTTGAGGAGATGACAATATTAATTCAAAGACAGACTTTGACTAACTAAATTCACTCAAAATATTTAATATTAATTCATATACTGAGACTGAGACATATACTCAGCTGAGACTCTTGAGGCAATAACAATACTAACTCAAAGGCAGAAACTTTGATAGTAACAAAACCCTTAACTACTAAGACTATTATACTTGGCTCAAACATTTGAGATAGTATGTTTATCTCAAAGGTGGAAACTTACACTATAACAAAATCACTTAGAGGAAATTTATTACAAACAGAAATTTACTCTAGACAAGAAGACTAACGCACTACAACTATGAACAAATAAAATTCACTCTTGAGAAGACTAACACTAAATAAATTATAGTGTTATTACACAAGCAGACTAAAAACCTATTAGAACTATCAGCAGACTTGCAACAGTATCAAAGGTTGAAGATCAGGAAAGGAAGAAACGATTAGGGAGATGCACCAGAATGGCCATGACTAGCACTACAAACCCAAAACTTACAAAAGCCCTTAAATTCAAACATGCAGGGGTAATGCTGATGATAATGATGAAAGGCAAAGGTTGAGTGCACCAGTAACGAGTCAAGAAGGGGAGGAGCATAGATTCCACAATCCTAACAAAGATGGTGATAATGATAGGCAAAGGGCAAGTGCAGGGACACACACACACAGAAAAAAAAATAAAATAAAAAAAAGTCTATATAAAAAGATAAGGGCAGTGAAAAACTAAAGTTGGACAAAAATTACTGCTCCTGGCCGATCCTTCCCGAGACCTTCAACAGATGATCTTCCCCTAAACCTTACCTCTTATCTACGCTTAAACTTAACTATGAGGCTCTATATTTATGCCAAAACCATGTCAGCATGTAACGACCTAAAAATGACCTACTGAGTCCCTAGAGCAGGGACCGCCTGGCCTATACTGATGGTGCTGGCAAGAACAGATAACAGCTATTGAATGAAGTGATAGAGTCTGGTGATAAAGTGGCCGGCGCATCCCTGATGCTGCACTGTGCACATATTTTGGTATAAGACCTAAAGCACTTTGCATTAAATAGTGATTATGGAGAATCAGCTCCACTGAATTATCCCAGAAAAAGGGAGGAAAGCTTTTCATCAATATTGTCAAGTTAGATTTTTTACTGAGCTGATTTTTCAAGGAGTCGTAATCTTGTTATACTCATATTTTTAGTGGTGGTGAAAACCGTTATCCTTCACTACAGTCCTTATAGTTCTGTCTCCTGCTGATTTTTTTCCCCCTTTACAATACAGACATCAGAGCTTACTGAATGGAACACATCAAGTCAAGAAAATGTTTTATGTGGAACAGAATGCACTCTGATAGATACATCTCACCATATTGGTGCTATGTGATGTTATCTGATGCTTGTTTGGCTATTACAGACAAACCTTATGCCTGCTAGCTTCATTTATGGTTCAGTAGGATCAGCAAACATACTCAGTTTATCTGCATTGTAATTTTTCTCCGAAGACAACTTAGTTTCTTTACAAGAACACATCAAGAAAAATAGACTATTAAACAGTTTCTCTTATATTTTCTATCTCTGGCACACGGTCAACCGGAAGCATATCATACCTTTATCAGAGAAAATCTCCATGGCCTGCAGGAGCAATATGGTTATTATTAAAGAAAAAGCTGCTAATCTTTCAAATTTAAAAGATACACAACTGAGTTTAAAGTGTTTTATGCTGTCTGGTAACACATCTCCAGCTATGTCTATCACGACTATAGTAGATATTTTTAGAGGACCCAGAAAAGAGACTGGAGGACACAGAATTAGAAACACAAAAACCATTGAAGGTAGTGGTGATTGGGGTGGAGTGCTACTGGCCAGGGCCAAGGGAACGACCGAAGGTTGAGTGGTCGCCTAGTAGATAAACAGAGGGTAAGAGAAGGCAGAGAAACAATGGACTTGTGGAACCTTAATTTGGCTTACAGTGTAGATGAGTGGAGGAGGCAATCTCGGGAAGGGGAAGGATCGACCAGGAGCAGGTGAAGTTGTCGACAGGCAGGACCCAGGAGAAAAAGGTAACAAAGAGTACAAAGTAACAAATTAGGAAACAAAATAACAAAAAGCGGCTAGCCCAGGGGTGGGCAAACTTTTTTGCAGTCGCGAGCCACAAAAAGTTCAAAATTTGACAAAAACACAAAACAGATGGATGGTGTGTTATAAAAATTCATCAAATTTGAAATTAATGATTAAAAATTTAAAACATTTCAGTTGAATAAAAAGCAAAAAATCACCATCAGTTTCTGGAACAGTGTTGAAAAACTCTCTGTTTTGTCAGTGCATCAAAGTCTGGAATAAGTGTTGTTGTCCAGCAACAAGATAGATGAGGTGGGGCTTAAAATCCTGGATCTGTGACCAGTGTTATTGTTGATTAAAACGGGGAACATTTCTTGGCATACAGAAAAGCCTTTGAGAAACTTATATTTTGTTGTCCATTCTGTGTTAAACACAGTGACCGGAGTGGACTCACTGACAATTTTCATACCCAAACATAAACTCATTTTTCTTTCTTTTTAGGGGGAAAGTTACCGGCTGGTTGAAATAAAACAAAGCTTCTTCTGGGAAAATTTCCAGCATGCAGCTGAAGAATAGGGGCAAATGGAATAGCCATCTAAGGGAAATGTTTTACAGGAAAATAAATGAACAAGGTTTCTATTATTAATTTTATATTTTGATATAACTGGGAGATGTTTGAGCCAATTAAAAAGACCAACGGGTGAAAATGCCCCCAAATGCCCATGTTCAGGGTTTGATTGGATTGTCGGAGAAACCGAATGTTGCATGTTGGCTTAGAAAAACAATAACCAGAGGAAAAACACAAAATCTGCCAGGCATACAAAAATCATCAAAAATTTAGAAATTTAACTCAAAAAACTCAAAACCAAAAGTCTACAAAAATAAAAGAATCTTCTTAGTCTTGAAATATAACTAGAAAAACCAAAGGTGAAAACAAGACACATTGCCAAAGAATGTGGTTGATCCAGCAACAAGAATTAGGTCATTGGGGCTTAAAACAGGAGACAACAGGTGACCAGTGTTAGTTGATTAGGATGCAACGGGGAGGAGCAGGGTCCAGACATTGAAAAGTGAGGAAACATAATTTTAGCTGTAGTCCAGGAAAACATTTGGGAGTGGACATCATGAAATGGTGAATACCCAAATATAAACTTTATATTAGTTCAACAATTTAACCTCCAAAGGGCAGGAGTGAAGGTATCACAATCTGTTGGCAGAGGACTTGACCAACAAAGAAGCAACACCAGAAGATGCAAATCAGTAGCGAATTATGAAGGTAATATATAATTCATATATACTATATAGCATTTATATTTATATAATATAATTTAAAATTCATATTATACTATAATATGAATAGAGTTAGAATTGCAAGGCTGCAATTTGCCAAAAAGTATAGAGATGAGCCTCAAAAACTCTGGGACAAGGTTTTATAAACTCAAGAGACAGAGATGAACCTTTAGAGAAAAAGGCTAAAGTTTGGAGACAGAAAGGATCTGCTCACGATCCCAAACAAACAAACAAAACAAACTATATCAGACGCAATGGAGGTAATGTCATGGCTTGGGCTTCATGGCTTCTTGTTGGATGGTTCTCATTAATCTTTTCTAATAATGTAACACATGACGGTACCAGCAAAATGCTTTTGTCTGTCAATTTGAAGAAAGATGCAACCTAACTGATTGGGAGATCCTTGATCATGCAGCAAAATAATGACCCAAAACACCACAACAACAAAGCAGTTCATCAGGGGCATTAGACTGGTCTGGTTAATCTCCAGATTTAAACCCTATAGAGCATGCTTTTTACCTTTTAAAGAGGAGACTGAAGGGAGTAACCCACCAAAACAAACAACAACTGAAAGAGGCTGCAGTGAAAGCCTGGAAAAGCATAAAAAAAGAATTCAAATGTTTGGTGATGTCACTGGGTCACAGGCTTGATGCAGTTCTTGCAAGCAAAGAACTGCAAGCAAAGAATTATTGTAATTCTCTACTTTCAGGCTGCCCTAGTAACTCTCTAAAAAGCCTCCAATTAATCCAAAATGCTGCAGCAAGATTACTGACTGGGATTGGTAAGAGAGATACCTTCACCTTCATTAGCTTCTCTCCATTGGCTTCCAATTAAATGTAGAATAGAATTTAAAACCCTTCTTCTTACCTATAAAGCTTTAAACGGTCAAGCTCCATCATATTTAAAAGATCTCCTAGTACCATATCATCCTACTAGACCACTTCGGTCCCAAAATGCAGGCCTACTTGTGGTTCCCAGAATTGCCAAAAGTAGAATGGGAGGCAGAGTTTTAAGCTATCAAGCTCCTCTCCTGTGGAACCAGCTCCCAGTCCAGATTCGGGAAGCAGACACCCTCTCTATTTTTAAGACTAGGCTCAAAACCTTCCTTTTTGATAAAGCTTATAGTTGGATATAGTCATGCTGCTATAGGCTTAGACTGCTGGGGGACTCTGCACTGTGCCACTTCATCTTCTATTCATTCTCTCCTCTCACCCCACATCTATAATGTCACCACTGTATGACATTAACTGTGTGTCTTCTTTGTCCCGTAGTCGTCTCTCTCCCTCTCTTTCCCCCTCTCTCTCTCCCTGTCTTCATGTGTCCCCGGATTTGGCGCTGTGTGTCCTCCAGTGTGCAGCTACTGGTCCTATTACCCTGCTCAATGTTTTGTTGCTGCTTTTGTTGCTCTGTTCTTTTCTCTGTCCACTTTCCACTCAGCCCAACCGGTCAAGGCAGATGGCCGTCCACCCTGAGCCTGGTTCTACTGGAGGTTTCTTCCGGTAAAGGGAGTTTTTCCTCTCCACAGTTGCCTATGGCTTGCTTAAGGGGATTTGTTGGGTTTTCTCTACGTTTGTATAGTCTTGACTTTATTATGTAAAGTGCCCTGAGATGACCTTGTTGTAAATTGGCGCTATATAAATAAAGTTGAATTGAATTAAATTGAATTGAACTTGCAACTAAATATCAAGTCTTATTCACTTTAATCTATTTTAAGTCTGTTTCAATACCTTTGCTCACATGAATGGATGGGCTCAAACATAAGGTGCTATCTTCTATCCAAATGTAAATACATGAAAATAAAAGCTGAAATATTGATGTCTCATTGTCTCACATTCAGCTTTTGATGTTAAACGGAAATGTTTACAGTCTACAACAAAATAAAGGAATTGGCTTCACTGTTCCAATACTATTGGAGGAGAGTGTACATAGGCATAGGTATTTAGTTCATATCTACTTTTACATTCATTAAAACAGAAACAAAACTACCTGACAACAGCCAAAGCCATTATGCGAAACGTATCAAATTCAGGTGTAAATTATTTGTGTGTAAAGTTCACTTCGAATAATAAAATGGCTTCAAAACAATTATTTGGTGACACTGTGCAAGGACAATATTTTAGTGTAGATTTCTGCACGCCTTTGTGGCCACTTGCCAAAAAAAAGATGTGCCAACTATGCTAATTCCTACATCCAAAAACAAGCCAACTAAAAATTATCCACAAGTCAAGTAGATGAAATGTTGCATAACTGTCCAAAAACTGGATTTCTTCTATGAAGTCACACATTCTCAGCAGTGCAGACACAGGATGAGAAAATCCAGATCAGTCTTCCAAGGAGGCTACTACTGAACTTTTTCCAACTAAATTCACTGTCAATTGCACACAAGCTTCCACTGTGTGCGCATCCTGTCAGCAAGTGGCTCTTTTTGGTTTTACGACATATTTTCTCACTGTAGTGTAAAATAGAGCTGTTTTGTCTCACCCATCATCCCCGCACATATG
Source organism: Channa striata (assembly GCA_033026295.1). NCBI lineage: Eukaryota > Metazoa > Chordata > Actinopteri > Anabantiformes > Channidae > Channa > Channa striata. The sequence goes on from CM065170.1 coordinate 21,844,168, forward strand.
TTTTAATACACATTTCATGCCCCCACTTTTTGTTGTTAAGTTTTGTTTTTAAGAACAATGTTGTTTCTCTGCAGCTCCTTTCTAGAGCTTTTAAAATGGAAATGGTAACTTGTTTGTACCTTGTAGCAGCTGGTTACTATTATTAAGAGTGAAGATGCATAAGGCAGTGTTTATTTCTAGGGACCCAGCGACCTCCGTGTAATCTGGTGGGTACACAGCATTTGGCTACAGCCCAAGATCTGCACAGCATTTTGATCACTCTCCTGTGACAGAGAACACCTGTGGACAACTGCTGAAGATAAGACTTGTCTAGCTTGCTGAAAAGCAGTGCAATCTATGAATACCAATGGCCTGGAGGACAAACAACATCTCAAGGTAATTCTATTCTGAAGGATCTCTTACCAACATGGGCACAGCAATTATAATTAGCTGCGTCAATGTGAATGATTAAATCAATCTAAATCTGGTAATCTCTGAGCAAAGAAAGGAGTTGGAATAATCCTATACTGAGATATTCAATCTTGCCCATCTTTTGATTTCTTTCTGTGTTACTTGGAGTACAAAATGTGATACCAAATTTTATGTCTTATTTAGATTCAAGATGCCTTTTTGTTTCGCTCAGATAGCAGGTACCAACTGGAAAAAAAAGTGACAGTACTGTAGCTTTAATTACCAGATAAGAATGTCTGTTTTCTGCACAAATCCTCCTATTACAATCTGTCTCTATTCATGACTTTTTTTGTACAGTAACAAAAGATTACCACAGCTCCTAAGTCTATAATAAATTAAGTTTGTCTTATTTGAAAGTATCACCTGCAGGTCTGAAGAAAGGTCACTGTTTTACATTTGTAATTGTATAACCATGAAGAAACTAAGTGAGTTTATTAGTTCCCTGTTTCAATAAATGGTCTTAAAACATTAGGTGAAGTTTTAAATAATTACTTCTAAATCTGCTTATATGAAATTTTATTTCATAATGCATCTCTATCACAGGTTAAGAGCTACAAAAAACTCAAAAAACAACCATTGGACTTGTGCTTACAGTATCTGCCATTTTGTGGTGAAATTTGAACAGATGCCTGCGTTCTTACATGCTGTGTTTGTATGTTTTTGTGAGTCCAAAGGTAATAATAGTAAGCCTCCAAAATTTCGTAACATAAATGTCAATAAATATTTGGAAAAAAAAGTAGCTTGTATCCTGGTTTTATCACATTGTCCACAAAAGGTATAGCAATTGTGATTGGACTTTAGTTAAATTTTTTTAAACCAACACAAAAAATCTTTGTGTTGGTTTTCTTGAGTTCAGCAAAATCTCAAATATGTAAATCTAGGTCAAGTACAGCAACAACACAAGAATAGTAAGAATAGCTAAAGGGATTATACGCAAAACGGTATAGTTGTTCTATTTAACGCGCTCTCTGTTGGAGGGACTGACCTGCTGACAGTAACAATTTGTTTAGCAGACTCTCACATCAGTCCACTTCAGTATTAATGGCAGTTCTACAAAAAATGCACAATTGTTCATTCCATTACTAACCTATGGTCTAAACTCTCCTGTTTTTTTCTTTCCCAAGCCATCCTTGTATGTAAATCCTAAGATACATGTTTTCATTACAGATAATATAATGAGAAGCAGGAAAAGAGAGCAAACTTGTCACTATTGGCTGGAGTGTGGTGATAAATATTCCCAATTAGCACTAACCTTCAAGGAGCCACTTGAGGTTTTACCATGAAATCACCTTTGTTTGCCTGCAACAAGCCCTCATGTTCAAGCGACTGAATGTCTCAAAACTGGGAAAACTGCACATACAGTACTTTAGATTAGTTTTAAAGGCAGTAGGATATTATAGTAATCCATCCATTATCTAAACCTGTTACCATTGTCATGTTAGGATTTGAAAGGGGGGGGGGTGCTGTAGGTGTCATTGTGTGACAGTCAAACATTTTCATTTTATTTTTCCAAATTGAGCCTCTTATCCACCACACGCACATCCTTAACCCTGATACCAACACAGGCAAGTGTAGCGATACTGAGAGTCTCCAACATTTACAAATCCAGTGGTTTAGACCATCCTGGCAGTGCTTTGACTAGATACATACAATACATTTACTGTAATTATAAGCACACAAGGTTAAAAAAAACAGGAAATACTTAATTTTAAATGAATCTGTGAGAGATATATATGTCATTTTACCATAGAAGAAAACAATGACTGAACAAGTACCATCCGTTAAATAATAATTAGAGAAAAGTAGATGAAAGAAGAAATGATTGTAAGGCATTAAGTAATTAGATCACGTCATGGGTGTAAAAATAAATGAAATCATTCATCAAACCAGTCTTCAGGGCGACATTAATTTTCAAATTGTGTGCAGAACTGAAACAATGTTTAGCATGGCTTATCCACACATACAGATTTTAATGTAGATATTTAAATTTAATAAAAGACTGTTTGTCATAGCTATTCACAGATCTGTGACACTGGATGCAGTTTCACTGAATTTCTCAACAATTTCTCTCTTAAACTGAAGGGAGCTCCTTGAGATGTTCACACATCAAAAGTAATTAATTCCTCTAAAGTTGATAATCGCAGCATTAATTATACTTGTTTACATCTTCAGAGGTATAATCAGAGGGTCCAATGTGTATTCATGAGTCCTTGATTATGGATGCAGTTTAACATAGAAGGGGTTTAGTCCTGAGGCACCTGATGGTGCTAGAAGTAAATGACATTAATGCATGATTAATGTTGTTAAGCGAGCAAGTACCAATTTGTCTAAACAGGAAAGGATGATTCTGTTAAAAAAAAGAGAAGCATTTTGATAAGGCATGCAGTTCTGTTATGGCTAATATATTAAAATCATAACTCAGGGTGGAATTTATGTATTAGCAGGTTGCTGGAAACTCATTTTTTGTAAAAAAAAGAATCCTACAAAAGTAGCGAATTTAAGGATATATTTCTGGTGTTTAATTATTGTAAAAAAGTGATGTATCCAACTTTCATAACAAATCATTTAGCCTCCTCTAGAAAATGAACTACACATAGTTTGAAAGGTTATTAATGGTTTTCCATTAAGATTATTGATTTAAAAAAGGTCATGTGGAAGTCCAGAGTTACCCCATTACAAATTAATAGTTGCAAGAGGACAAGGAGAGAGGTGTCTAGTGCCTACTGGTTACGCCTGTGGGGTTAGTGTTATAATCTTGTGAGTTGTTTCACTAGGTCGGTTCTAGGTTCAGCAGCTTTGTTTCACCCAAAGAATGAAGTCAACTGACTAGCTGTATCAGATTTGGGGTAACTGTATTGAAGGACCCAGGGTGGTGACGACCCCGGAGTGTGTAAAATAATTTATTTAAACAACAAAAATAAAAACTCTGTCCAAAAGGGAGGACAAGAAACATACAAACAAATCCTAAACAAACTAGATAAACTAAGGGGAAAAATAAACACAAAATAAAAACTAAGAAATAGAAAGCAAGAAGTGAAGATCCAACTGAGGAAAAAATTAACGAAACCAAACAGCAGGTACAAACCTCACAAACTAACTAAGCAGGGCTGGGGACTGAATAGCGATAATGAAATAAAGGGAACACTAAGGAAAATAACGACACAATAAAACATCCAAATAAGTCAACAAAATAATAAAGAACAAGCAAACTAACTCAAAAGGAAAATTTAACTACAACAAGAGAAAAATTGTGTAACTTTAACTGTAAAAGACTTTACACAGTGGTCCAACTCTCCCATCATCAATACAAGATCTTCCTAAAACATAATTGCAACTCTGGGCAAAAATAATTGTGACATTGCATAAGCCCATCAAAATGATGCCATGGCGAATGCATGTCATGATCAAAGCTAAAGTAAGATAAGACTATGACTTTTTTGAGTGGGGAAAGAGAAACATAAAAATAAAATGAAATGAATGAAATTGGAAGACTAAAATAAAAAATTCACCATTTGTTTTGCTTCATCCACTCTGACAGAGGGATCAGTATGTGTCAGTTGATGCAGTACTGTTTTACAGTATATAGTTGGCAAACATATACACAATAGATAGACAATCCCCTCCAGGTGCACTCCAAACCTGGATAGTGGTGGTCTCCATTTCATTTTAAAATGACAGATGAAATGGCACATGCCGTTTGTGCTAACTTGAATCCAAATAAAATTGGGAAAGTGAATAAAGTAACATAGAATCTGGTATAATGGCAGATAAACATAACCTGTAAATTGAACATAGTTTGGCAACACGTTAAATGATAGATGTTCTGTTATTGTCTGTTATTGACCATTGAGTAGAATTAGTATGGACTAAAAGACTAATGGGATTATTTAATAAAACTATTATTTATTGTATTATTTTTTGCATTCCCTTTATCTCAAAAGCAAACACATGCTCAGAAATTCAAACTACCACCACTTATCTGTAGAGTATTTTAACAGATAAAGATCAGCACCATATCAGCTGCTTGATGAGCTGGACTCTATATCAGGGTTTTCCTTCACCTGCCACAATGTAACAAGTAGCACGTCTACAATGTGCATTGGGATCATGTGAGGAAAAGAGGATGACGATGTAAAATCCAAATGTTGAAAAAAAGTAGTAATGTTTTGATTAAAGTTAAAATGTCAAGAACAAAAATTTTAATTTCATCTAATACTGATACATGTATGAAGATGAGAATTAAAATTCTCTCTCTTTGTATATGGACTATACAGTACCTTACTTTAGGCTATGTTACCCTTTGTTCCTAACCAGGAACAGTTCCCTAAGAACTCAAAAACACAAATAAATGTGTACACTTGATTTATACATTGACACAAACATGTTAAAGGACAGCTTTTCATTTTATTTCTGAATCAGTCAGGGGACAGAAGTTTCACAATATTCATTCTGTATAACTCTGGGAGTTGTTGATCAATATCTGTGTCTAAGAGCTGGGATTTCAAACTTTTAAAACTCAGTTTTCAGGCTGCAGTGTGTATTTCTATATACACAGTATGTACACACTTGATGTGCTAGGGAACAGCAATAAAAGTCAAATTAGAAGTCTAACATTATTAAGCATCTGCCTCGCTAAGCTTCTTATATACTTATGGCCATTCTATAAATCTGCAGCAGAACTGTGAGAACATGGTTAAAGCAATTTTTTTAACTTTGTTTTAAATCTATTTATGCTTTGTCCTCACACTGCACACAAAAAAAATCAGCAATCCACAAACTGCTGACAGTGATGCCGCATCATGCAGCCTCAGCACCTCACAAACAAACACTGGTCTTAACTCAACTTCAAAATGACTTCCAAAACATTTATGAATGAAATTGGAAGGTTCAAATTAAAAATTCACCATTTGTTTTGCTTCTTCCACTCTGACAGAGGGATCATTATTTGTCAGTGGATGCAGTAGTGTAGGGAGATCCCACTGCAGATGGCAGGTGTGTTATACACAGTTATACAGTACAGAGTAGCATAGGCTTAAACCTGTCTGCAGGCTGTGTAAAGAGTTCATATTGACACTAAAGCACATTACACTTGGTATATGATGGTGCAGAAGATTCATAGAAAACCCCTTGCTACACTAGATAGCTCCATCTCTACCTTAAATGCACTTAAATAAGGGGGCCTGGTGGCTCAATGGGTAGATCATCAGGTTAGGATGTAAAAAGGAACTGGATCAAATCCCACCTCATCAGGTGTGGCCCCGCCCAGCCACAACAGCATGCGCCAGGATCAGCATGCTTGCCTGGCTGAACCTATTATTGACCAAGGGCTGACAGATATGAAGCCAAGCACATTTATGTCACTTCTCACTGTGGCATTTACTTATGAGGTGGCCAGGAGTGAAGTGTTGTGTGGGTAGTCCCTTTTTGTGGTAAAATAGGATTGAGAAAGCTTGACGTTTTATCTTAGCAGCTTAAAAGACAAAAAGAAACTGATAATGTGGAAATAAATAGCCTCCTTTATGAATGCAGTCTCGACTTCTCTGAATCATAGACTGAATAACATCCACACAGCTGAAATTCAAACTTCACCTGCTAACGATTTCACGGTTTTAGTTTTTTTAGTAGTTGTTACTTTTTAAATTTTGGTTACATTTTGTGTTTTTGCATAAATGAACAACCCTAGGTGCTTCCCCACAGAAATTTATAGTCTATAAATTTATAGTCTAAAAGTGCAGTGCATCCTGTTGTTCAGCACAGGACGCTCTTAAAATTCAGCTTGACCTAATGCAAACAATGCTAATCATTGTTAAAATCATAAATTAGAACTGTACTGTACCAATAAAATGTACTAATCAAATAAAAAAACAAGTTAAGTTTTTAAGAAGTACTGCTTGGAATTTTCCATGCTGTAGTTGGTGAAATATAGATGGTAAAATTAACTTAAGAAATTACTGTACAATATGAGAGGTGACATAGGGTTAAAAAGACCTGTAGTGCCAAAATTGTAAATTGTACAATTTCAGTGTTGTACATTGTTTTTTTTTCAGTTGCTAAAACACATTTCTTGAAACCTCCAACATTTTCCATCAAAACCCTAAACAAAATTCCAAAACTTCCAACTATATGCACAAGTTTTCCTTTTCTATCAATGCTAACTGTAGATTGACCCTTAATTGTAGGGATACTTTTTGAGCCCCAGCTTCAAATGCAAAAGTATCAGGACTGCAACTTTCTCAGATTAGCGAGCATTTTGCTGTTTCATTGTGTTAAAGGAACACTTCACCTGTTTTCAATCGGGGTTGACCAAAAACAAGTCAGCTAGTATTTAAGAATGAAGAGACGCTTAGTTTCCTCCATATTTTTTATTCAAAGAAATTGCAATTTATTCCTCTACATCTATCTGCCAGGGCAATTGAAGATGATGTAAAACCTGTCATACACAGCTGCCCTGGTGGGGGCAGTTGTCCATGGACCACAGGGTCAGTGGTTCAATCCCCAGTCCCTGCTTGCTACATGTTGAATTGTCCTTGGGCAAGACACTAAACCCCCAGTTGCTCCCTGCATGGCAGCCATCACCACTGTGTATGTATGTACCAAATTACTCTGTAAGTTGCTTTGGATAAAAGTATCTGCCAAAATGACTAAATGTAAATGGATTACCATGAGCTCACAGACTACAGTCAATGTTTCTTGGTTTTTGCTGTACCTGCCCCCAGGAAGAGTCAGGCTGAGAGGGAGGCGGATCCAACCTGCTGCAGAAACCCTCTGCCATATTTTATCCTCCAACACTAATTATTCAATGGCCGATGGTCCTGCTATTATTTATTTTGAAGACAGCGAGTTCTAAAGTTTGTCAATACAGTCTGATATTCGTGGTTACTTGTACCACAGCCAGAGCACAGCGCAGACGAGTTACGCCGTACGGAGGAGGACGAGGCTGCGAAGCCAAAACCCGGGGAGGACACCAGAGAGGAGCGGCTGCGTGCAGGGAACAGCTGGTGGTGTCTCTACAATAAGTGTGCGTTGATGGAAACACACTTGGAATCCCTGTGCTGCAATGAGTTTCACCGCAATTCAGTTTCTCTTAGATGGCGCTGCAGAGTCTGCTGGTGAAGGAGAACATACGTATGTTACAGATCATCACAGTTTTGGACTACATATGGATGGAGGAGTGCTCAAAACTTAGAATCCCACAAAGAAACTGCAAAATACAGGCAAGAACGGTCAAATGGGCTCTGAGTAATTAACATATTCAATCTTTATTGTATTAGCTTGTGCTGGGAAGTGAGTAAAGTAAATTTTGTAAGCTATATCGGCTGGCAGCGTACGGCATAATTTTTTACAACAGATCCTGCAAGACCACACAGACCAAAATCAGTGAGTTTGCCTTGTGGTAGAGGGAGTGGAAAGCATAAACTATTATTTATCCACGTTCTACGAGCTGCTGAAACATCTTTCACCGTTTTGGAATGAAATGTAAATTTACGGCAGTATGCTGCATTACCCTACCCCCAGCCCTTTTTATTTAGATCCGCACTCCTCTTTTTGTTTTGCCTATTCCTAACCCACAAAGACAACTAACTTCAATGAATCGAGAAAAAAAATGTGATAATTGTGTGAGGAAACATTCCAAATAATTATTGCCAAATTCAGTGAATAACAAAATTTGTGTGTGTTTGTGCGTCTGATCGTTTAAGTAAGGTAATTTGGAGGTGGAACACCCACCTGTCTCACAGCCGACAACATTGCCTCCTTTTTCACTAACAAGGTGTCAGTCATCAGGTCCAAGTTCTCTCCACCAGATGACATCAAGCTATCTATGTTGAATGACGCACCACGCTTCACATTCTCAACCCTATCAGAGTATGACAGATCCACTCTCCTCCTTTCAATATCGCCCGGCCACCTGCTCTCTGGATCTGATCCACTCCACCCTTCTTCAAGCTGCTGCACCAACACTAATACCAGCCATTACACAGATCATCAACACTTCTCTCAAAACCTCAAAACAGGCACCTTTCCTACCTCGTTCAAGCAGGCCCAGATTACGCCCCTGCTAAAAAAAGCCTTCTCTTGATCCCTCCCTTGTGGAGAATTACAGACCAGTGTCTTTTCTCCCATTTCTGGCCAAGACCCTGGAACAGGCAGTCTTCAATCAACTATCAGACTTTGTTTCCCAGAACAACCTCCTCGATTACAATCAGTGGTCAAGAGTGGTTGAAGCCAGACTGCTTCAACCACTGACGTTGAAGTTGAAGTAAGACAACCAGGGATGGTCCCACAGCAACAATGCCAGAGACAATCTGGAAAACACAGGTAAGGTGTAGCAGCAACGACAACAAGGAGTGCTCAGTTCATCCTCCAGACTGCGTCTTTATCAAATAGTATAAACGTTTACATTGTCCACAGTGCATACAATATCTGTGTCTCTTTTCAGTCTCTATAACTGTAATTTGTGTTCATACTGTAACATTTTCACATTTTCCATAGCTCACATCCACATTTGCTTGCTTAACACTATTGTATACTAATAGTTATATAATATTTGTCTTCTGTAAAACAAAAGTGCACACTATCACCTGTACTTAGTGATCGAGAACATACTATCATCACATAATGTAATTCAGTGTTACTCGACTGCACTTAACCATACTATCTGCAGTTGCTTGACTTTACTGAACTAAAGCACTTATATTTGGACACAAGTATCACTGATGGAAAATGGAAATATAAATCTTCAGCACCTGTTTTGCTGGAGCTTCCAGGGATGAGTGGTGTGTGTGTGTGTGTGTGTGTGTGTTTCCCTATAAATTTAACTGAGCGCCTCCACACAGCTTGTGTGTATGCATGTGTTTTGCTCCGCCTTTGCGATCGAATAAAAAGTCTCCTTCTTTGAGGTTATAAAGAGCAAAGAGTGAATTTGAGCAGTGGAGAAAAAAAATGACTACACCAATGTGGCGGTTGCTGTTACAGAAGAATCTGCATTATGGAAGGCTCCTAAAAAGACGACCATGCATCTATGTCGTATACAGAGACCACCGGCAGCATCCAACTGCGGCCCGCGGGTCAGTTTTTATTGGCCCGCAGCAAATTCTGAAAATATAATTGAATATGGCGTTGAGCTCAACTCTGTTGCACTTCTCAGTTTCAACACTAGATGGAGCCAGTCACAGAAAAGGTACTTCTCCACTAAACAAAATTAAGCAGAGAAAAATATTTACCACGAGTCACCAGAAATGGCAGCACCGAAAAAATGCAAGATAGCAAGTGAGTGTAGAAGATTTCAAACACGGTAGGAAAATGAATATCTCTTTAAAGAAATCAATGGAAAGTGTGTCTGTTTGATTTGCAATGAAGATGTTGCCGTGATGAAAGAGTATGTCCGTCGGCACTATGAGACCAAGCAAAGGAATGGCATCCATGGTGTGCGTCAAGGTAAAAGAGAGCAGAGGTGAGGCTGTTAGGATGCAATGTATAATCCACCAAGAAGCACTGTGTGCCAAAAGACTGTCCAGCTGGGCGATGTGATGAACACTGTTGTAAAAACTGTCAACGTAATTCGAGCTAGAGGACTGTACCACAGGGAATTTCAAGCTTTCTTATCCGACATGGATGCTGAATACGGGGATGTACTCTACCACTCTGATGTGCGCTGGCTCAGCCGCGGCTCTTTGCTGCAGCGGTTTTATTTGCTGAGATCATAAATCGCCAAGTTTTTGAAAGAGAAGGGCCAACCTCTTCATGAGTGACCCTCTGTGGCTGGCAGACCCGGCATTTTTAGTTGATCTCACTCATCATCTGAATACACTGAACAAGAACCTACAAGGCAAAGAACAGCTGGTGTCACACCTGTATGCGCACATGAAAGCCTTCTGTGTAAAGCTCCGCCTGTTTGAGACACAACTACGAAGCTTTAATGCTGCACACTTCCCTGCGCTGTCTGAAATCAAGTCTGCTTTTCCAAAGGCAGACCTTTCTGCTAAAAAGGAGAAATATGCTTCTGTAATTACATCTCTCGTGACAGAATTCAACCAGCGTTTTCAAGATTTTTCTGTCATTGAAAAACAAATCAAGCTGTTCTCGACCCCCTTCCTGGTGGATGCAGAAGAAGTGGAGGAGAGTCTGCAGTTAGAACTGATTGAAATGCAATGTGATGATTCTCTGAAGAGTCAACATCAGCTTCTTTCCCTCCCTGACTACTATCAGAGTTTGGATCATGCCAAGTTTCCTCTGATGAGACGCCATGCAAAAAGAATGATGAGCCTATTCGGCTCAACATACATTTGTAAACAAACATTTTCTCTGTTAAATCAGAACAAAACCAGACTGAGATCCACAATGACTGATCATCTCTGTGAAGTCCTTCGTGTCTCAACCACCAAACTTTCTCCTGACATCCCAGCCATCCTTCAATCCAAAGGACAGCATCACTGCTCCCACTGAGAGCAATGTTCTTCACATTATAGGTGAGTTAGAAATACATACAGTAATCATGTGTCAATATGTCACCTCTTGTGTGTGGCCCGGGCCTTTGCTTATTTTTCTGTATTTGGCCCTCACCAAAAAAACTTTGGACACCCCTGCCTTAAAAGTTGTTGTGAGGGAGAAGAAGATGACACGAATCAAATGTATCAAGGTGGCGAACTGAATGTGGATGTACCAGAGACATCTGACGAGAAAAACAACTGTGTGTTGAAAGCCGTTTGGGAGAGTCAGACCAGCCCTTCAGGCCAATGGTTTTACAAAGTAAATATCCAGTCTCCACGATCAAAGCACGGCTATGTGACAGTGAGTCGTTTCAACATGGAATGCAGTGTTTCAATGCACTCTCAACATGACAGTTGCATCGTGGTTGGAAATCTTTAGCAAATGGGGCAATGAAATTACGAATTTATTTAAGTCCAGCCGTGAATGGTAAGAGTTGGGGCTGCGATGACGTGGGGAAAATGTCCGTCGGCACAGGCTGCCGTTCTACCAGGAGGAATGCACCAGCAGCATCAGAAGCAGCTGCAAAGATGGCTCCGCTCCTGCACTGTGTGATGACTGAAGGTGAATACGGTGACATTATAACACGGACCTGCATTATTTACCTCTATCGAAAAACCACATAGAGACTATAGAGGTTGAAATTAAATCTGATCAAAATAAACCCATCAACTTCAGATACGGCAAAAGTATTCTTACTCTACACTTTAGGCCCGTCAAGACATGCCTCCCTGGACTTATAAAGATGATCTCTATCTCTTTGTAAGTTATTACGATAACCAAGCGGGGTCCGGTCTTTCCGGTTTTGCGGGGATACCTGTCCAGTATGGCAGAGGATTAGGGTCTATGTTTTCAAAATTGTTTCATTCTGTCATGCCGCTGATGAAGAAAGGTTTCAATATGGTTAAACCGCATCTCTCCTCGGCTGCTAAAAACATAGCGACTGATGTGTTGAGCCGGGCTGTCAATAAGATCACAGGCAATCAGAAGCTGAAAATGCACAGGAGGGGTCAGGGATTTTTGTTTTGTCCAAAAGACCACGGAAACGCCCTCCATGTGAACGTTTACCGCGAGTTAAAAAGAAGCGGTTATCTCAAAAAAACAATGGAGTATCCAGAGGCGGGCATACAGGACAAACGTCCAAGAGCTGTTTTTTAGAAAAGATGGCGCTCTTACACGACAAATCATCGGAATGCGTGCTGTCGGAGCTTGATTTGTTTTCATGTCCTCTGACACAAATGAGCATGGAAGACAAACAATAGGTAGAAATCTCTCCCATTTCCTCCATAACGGACAGAGGGCCCATTGAATTTTACATAGCAGCGGAGGGTCAAAAATACGTTGACTTTAATGATGCAATTCTTTATTTGATATTGAAGGTTACCAACGCTGGCGGAACAGATTTGGCCACAAATGAGCCTGTGGGCATCATTAACTACCCGTTGAATACAATATTTAATCAATGTGATTTGACACTAGCTGATAATTTAATCTCCCAATCCAGCACCACACATCCCTATCGAGCTATGATTGAAACTTTATTAAATTACTCCCCTGAAAGCCTAAAGAGTCAATTCAGCTCGGGACTGTTTTATCAATACTCTGCGGGGGCGATGGATTCTCATGTGGTTATAAACGGGCACAATAGAGGTCTTACTGAGAGAGTTTCAAGTGCTCGGCCCACTCCACGCAGACATCTTTTTTGTGAAAGATTGCTTTTAAACTCTGTCAATATAAGGGTTAAATTCACAAGAGCTAGCGATGCATTTTGCCTCATGCACGCCGCCAATCAAAGAGACTACCGGCTCCATGTGCTGGGAGCTTCTCATTTTGTGAAGAAAGTAACGGTCGCGCCCGCTGTGCAGATAGGTGGCGCTGATTAAAAGCAATGCGCTGTACCCTCTGTCACGCATCAACATGAAAACTTTTTCCATCCCTGCCAATTTGAGAATCTGTACCCAGGAAAATTTAATTTTGGGCACATTACGCAAATACATTGTTCTAGGTCTGGCAAACCATGAGGCCTTTACAGGGCGCTGTAATCTAAATCTGTTTAATTTTATACACTGTGACCTGGAATATCTAGCTATATGTCAAGACGGACGTCAAATACCTGCCAAACCTTTTCAGCCTCAGCTTGAGAACAACCTGGTGGTGAGATTTATTTTCATCTGCGGGTCGGCACCTGAAAGACCAGCCTTTATGATTCGACAGAAATGATTTCGCCCAAGGTTATACCCTTTTTGCATTTAATCTCGGCCCTGACGAGGAATGTTCGACTCTCTATCCTGTCAAGACGGGCACTCTTCACCTTGAAATGCGCTTCAGAGTTCCCCTTCCAGAAACCACAACCCTAAATGTGAAAGCCTGCCACGACTCCATGTTCGAATTTGACTCTAAAAGAAACATCCTGGTAGATTATTATTAATGAGAAAAATAAATGGGCTTCAGCTGGAAAACATTCTACAGCATTTATTAGGAGATCTGTTTCACGGCGTGTGGGCATCTGATAAACTACCTACGCATACGTTTAAGAAACCGGCATATTTTATTGTAAACACACATCCCAGCCACCTACAGGGGAACATTAGCTCGCTCTGACGTAATTGAGTATTATAACTTTTATTATAAATTATGACTATTTTTTATAATAGTATAACTTTTTTTCTTGAAGAGAAGTAATTTACATTTGAAACATGAAACATATCACTGTGGCTGTTCAATGTTCACAGAACTTCTGAATAAACTAACAGAGAAATGAACAAGCAATAGACATATCCACAAGTGCAGGGCTAGTTTGAAATATGACATATCACTAAATATAATTGTTAATTGAACTTTTAAAAGTTTATTCTGGAGTGAAAACTGACAACTTGTCTGAATTTATGACCGATTTTGATCTTAACAAAAATTACTTCAAAGACTTGTACTTGACAAATGACTTGCCTGCATTAATCTGACGGGTGATCTGGATCTGCAGCACAAAGGCCAGGTCTGGCTCAAACGCAGTGGTATTGATGCGCAAGGTGTCTCGCAGGTGAGAGTCCGTTAGCCATGTCCTCACACGGCTCTTATTTAAGTTCATAACCGAGAATGTCTTCTTACACAAATACGTCGACCCAAACAAGCTTAGCATTTTCTTAGCAAACCCTTGAATCTCTCAAAACCTGTCCTTATCCAGCTGTCGGTAAAAGTTGGCGAGAGAAAGTTGCTGGTGCCGTCACACTGCAGCTCAATGAGCTCCAGCTGCAAATGGTCCGGAACATCATATGTGTCCACGGAAAAAGGCGATCTCCTTCTCAATAGCTGCAAAATCCCGAAAGCGCTGTCTGAACTCTTCAGCCAGAGATTAAATTGCTCTGGACAATTGCGCACAACGTGTGGGCCAGATGTTACTGATTTTATGACAGAGGCCGAGGGCCGGATGAAATTTGACCACGGGCCATTTTTGGCCCCCGGGCCGGACTTTGGACATGTCTGGCCTATGCAAAGATACGACATCTTCAACGTCACCATCAGGGTCAGAGTTCAGTTTTCTGAGAAGCTCCATGTTTGTAGTTTTCAACAGCAGCACCCCCTCCATCTTTAAAAGTCTGCATCAGAATGGGTCCCTGTTTATTAGGTACTCTGGAAAGCGGTATGTTTAAACCTGCCAAGGTCTGCAAAAACACGTCCCATCCTGTGGGTTTGAGCTGTGTTTTGTGGGTAAAGCTCAAATGTTTCATTAGATCCATCATGTGTGAGCCAGGTATGACATTACCATTAAATATAAATTCACCCTCGTTATTCCATTTCCCAGGACTGCTAGAGTCAGACATTTTCTGTAAAATATAACCGGCGTTCTTTTGAAAACGTGGGGCGACGTTTGTTATAATATCGTGAATTATTTGATCGAAGGGTTTCTCAGAGGACGCCTCAGCAGAGTCATCTTTAGGTAATTTTAGAGTAATTTCATGACTCTCCCCTTGTTTCTGTTTTCGGCTGTATTTACTTTTTTGAAATATATTTTGAGTCAAAAACACGACAGACATATTTCTGAGGGTATTTTAACAACCTCTGGGTTTTCTAAAGCTTCAAAAATAGCATTGTCCAAAATAATAAGATGAATTAAACCTCGGGGGAACAGTGTTTCATCATTAAAAGAAGCAGGTTAGCCTTCCAGAAAAGTGAATCCTTTATTAGCTTTAAGCAATTCAGCATACATGGGTTGAGAAGAAGTATAAATCCATACAATATTTTCAGGTTGGACATCGGTCACATATTTAGAGTTGTTTTACCAGAACCACTGAGTCCTACAATTAAACATGAGAAGGGCATTATTAAATTCGATACAAAATCAACCTTTTCCATCAGAGCCATGACATTACCCTGACCGGTAGACAAATCAAACAAGATCCAGAGTCTCTTTTTGGTCGACTTTATAGTGAGCTGTTGTGCAGCACACCCTCCGGTGAAAAAAATTGTTTTTATTCTAATTAGTATCTAAAAGGCAAGCTAGTGCCGTCAGCCAACAGGCGTATTTTATCAAACACAACCCTGAATCTCCAATTGTATAAAGTTTTTCTCAACTGAAACGTTAATTATCACGAACTATGTTGTGCTGGGGGGGTCCGTCAAAACTCTCTCGCTCTCATCTCCCGGATTCATAATGTAATTCTCCACCAGGTTCTTTACAGAATCAAAGTTTACATTCTTGCAACATTTAAAAGACTGTGTTAAGCCCTGGATGAGTTACCTTCATCTCCACTTTACTACCTCTAGTCTACTAGGCATAACTTTTGGGACCCGCTGAAACAAATTCTTTTATAGAATCGGAATTCAACTCGTATTTAAGGTCACCCAAATAATTACCCAAACGCAATGGAGTCTCCCCCTGTCTGGTGATGTAGATCAAACTGTCGGTGTCATAATAAAGGACCCTCCTTTCGAGCTGCTCCATGTGACTGTACAGTTTTAATCGTGCATGACCTGTTGTGAATGCTGCAATAAACACATTAGCTGTCTTGTTAGGAGGGGTCACACACACATCATTGTAACAATACTGAATCATGGCCAAATTCTCGTTTAGAAAGTTGAAATATTTCACTTTGTGAGTGCCTGAAAACATGAGACTGAAGAATGTTGCAGGATCGCTAATTATCTCTGTCTGGGTCTTATTGCTTTTTTGTGCAAATTTACCCCAAAAGGAGTTCAAGCATAGTTTAGCAACTTGTCGTTTGGCCGGGTTTGACTGAATTTTCGATGCATCCTGTTGTAGAATTTTTCCGTCTTCCTTAGTCAGATGTTGTTAGATTTTTGAAGAACTGAAGACAAAGACTCAACGTGATGAACCATCTCCATTTAATACGTGCCAGCACGGAGAAGAGCCCCTAATAACTGCTTCTAACTTGTTACTTCCAAACCGCTTGTACTTATACTCAATCTCAACAAAGGACCCACCCTCACAAGAACACAAATGTTGAAAAGCATTTACATACAGTGGTCAGTCATCAGTCATTTTCTCTTTGAAGTAATTTGTTCTTTTAGATGGAAAACGTTTTACAGTATCTCACCCAAAGGGTCCATGACCCCAGGCCCACTGTCTCTTACATTCTTTTGGGCCGTATAACAACAAAGTACCTGAGGGGATCTTAAGCAGTCTTCTATATGTGTTACCCCCTGTGGCTTCTTGTCCTCCCTATGATCCCATTGATGAGTCCATCTGTTATTTATTATTATTATTATAATTATCTAAGCAGTGACTAAATTTACCCAAATTTCCCTCACATTCCCCCCTTTTGACACAAAGTGTCAACATGGTAAATTTAGTGAATCTCCGAAATATGTATAGTGTTGCTATCCCATAAGCCCTGTAGGTACACAGAATATCTTCAGAAAAACATTACAAAGATAGACACACATAAATGGGAAAAATATGTGGGTAATTATGATGTCGTATCATCTAGATCACTATCATTGTAAGGATTGTATGGGGCCCAGTCAGATATAGGATCCGATTTTAGTTCAGGGTGCATTGACTTGGTTGGTATCTTGACATACAATGGTGTCTGTTCACTTCCAATAATTCAACAACAATAGGAAATAATACGTGTATAATACCCGCACCCCAAGGACCAAAATTGTCTAATAACCATTTGTTGAAACTGAAACCTGCAGACTCAGAGGGACCAAAAGCATCTCGTATCTTCTCCAGTGCTGTGATTACACTTGTGATGTTTTCAGAATTATCAGGTATCAGAGTAACACAAGCATCCCCTTTTATATTTAGGGTTAAACAAAAGCCGCCAGTTTTGGCTAGAAGATAGTCAAGGGCCATCTCGTGTTTAAGTAATGTTAGCCGGTGAGATTTATCATTTGCAGCTAATAAATGGAAAGCATTCATAGTCTAATTTGCAAATGCAGACCACCCAGAAATGCCAAGAAATTCACCAGTGGTAGGACTGAAGGGTTAAAAATCATGCCATTTCTCTTTTTTGGAGGTGATTGGTGTTCTTCAGGAGTCTCTTTACCCAGTGTGGGTGAAATGGCGATGTCACCTCTATTCTCCAGTTTCACATTGTCTTTTGGTGGTAACACACTTTTGGCTTTTTCATCTCTATTCCCATTCCTTGATGTGTCAGTGGCTATGGATTAGTGAATGCCACTACCCTGTGTCCATCCTTGGATAATGGCCCCGTTGTTATGATGCAGATGATTAAAAATATGGTCAGGAACCACCAGCACCGCTTCCTCTCAGGTCCTGGCCGTTGCCTTGTTAGGAACATCCTCTGGGAACAGTCTACACTGGGTTGCATGAATCCACGTATCCCTCTCAGCAATCCGGACTGCAGTTGGAGTGGTCAGAAACACTTGAAATAGTCCCGTCCAACGAGGCTGTGCCAGTGCTTCCTTCTAAGGTCTTTCACCACAATCCAGTCACCTGGGTGAATGCTGTGCAGGAGGTCCACTGCAGGCTCCAAAAGGGCAGCTTTCTCTTTGGGAAAGATAAGCTTTAGAGAAGGGTTTAGTACCCAACAATATCTTAAAATTTTGTCATCTACTCCTGTTAAATTCAATCTGTTCTGTGGAAAAGGTGTGTTAGTCATTCTCATAGGCCGACCAATAAGTATTTCATAGGGAGAGAGTCCAGTTGTTTTATGTGGACGACCTCTCATAAACATTAAGGCCAAAGGTAAAACTTGAACCCAGGACAGTTGTGTTTCAGCCATTAATTTTCTGAGCTTAGTTTTCAATGTTTGATTTGCTCTTTCCACTGCACCACCCCTGGCTGGATGGTAGGCGCAATGGGTTTTCAGATTTATCTGAAGACTTTCTAAAAGACTCTGTATAACATTATTTACAAAATGTGAGCCATTATCACTACTTAATTTAGAAGGGAGTCCCCATCTCAGCATCACTTCTCGAAGTAATGCCTTGCCTACTGAGACAGCCAACGCATGTCTGCAAGGAAAAATTCAATCCACTTTGAAAACATATTTATTATCACTAAGTAATATTTGTAACCCGAACATGGGGTTAACTTGATAAAATACATCATTCATTCAAAGGGCCTTCAGGTTTTGGATGAGCTGACATGGACATTTCTGTAGTCCTGCCCACATTATTAGTAGCACAAATCACACACTTTTTACAAAACTTTTCAGAGAAACTGGAAAAACCTGGTGCATACCACAATCTATTTACAATATCCATCATACCCCCCTTTGACACATGGTCAGGACCATGTGTCAACTTCGCCAAGAAAGGGAAGATGGGTTTTGGCAGTACTGGGAGACCTTGCTGATCAACCCAGACCCCTGAAGAAAGTTTAGTGCAACCTTTTCTCTTCCATGCAGCTTCTTCACCCGCCTCAGCTCCTGCTTGTAGCAAAGAGACATTATTAAGGGAAAAATCATTGTCTGGAACAGAAAGGGGCATTTGTAAAATTTGGGAGACAGGTGAGAGAGCAGCCGATTTTGCAGCTGTGTCCGCCTCTGAATTACCCTGTGACACTGGATTTTTGTACCCAGTGTGAGCTTGGCATTTACATACAGCTACATATGAAGGAAGCAGCAAAGCATTTAACAGTTTAATGATAAGAATCCTATGGGCAATAGGTTTACCTGTAGATGTGAGGAAACCACGGTTTCTCCACAATGCATAGAAGTTATGACAAACATTAAAACCATACTGGGAATCAGTGTAGACTGTGATGTTTTGTCCTGCTCCTAGAATGAAAACCCAGGTTAGAGCAAATAACTCTGCTGCTTGAGCAGACAACTGAACAGGCAATCTGGCACTTTCAACTATCTCAGTGCTGCTACAAATAGCATAAGCAACACAAGCACTCAAATAGGTTATCACATGGAGCAAATGTAGTTTTAACCACTTCCAAACATGACTGTGGTTCTCCCTCTTCGGCTGTTGGAAGCAAAGTTGAAGGGTTAAGTACAGTACAACATTTTAGAGTGACATGAGACATGGTTAGTTTTTTCTTGCAAAATTAGTGAATGAACAGCATGGGGAACATGCACGGTTAGAGGACACATAGCAACTATGTCAGTTGTAGCAAAAACAGCTTCAGTAGCAGCTGCTACAGCTCTCAAGCATGCAACCATATCTCATTCTGTTGTTGAGAGGCGTTTTGAATAAAACCCTATAGGTATTAAATGGTTTTGTATGGTATGAAAGTCCTAAGTACAGAAGACTTGACAGAGTCTTTAAGTCAGTCAGTTAAAAGTCAGTCAGTAAAAGTAAATTTCTGCTTGTGCAGTCCAAGTCAGAATGTCAGTTATGGTAATATGTTTTTCCCCAAATGTGATGTCTGATAGGGGTTGGGAGATCTCCGCGTAATTATAAATCCATGGACGGCAATAGCCAACTCAGTCTGTAAGACATGAATTGTTTTTTAATTTTTAATTTTGTTTGGCACATCCCGAATTGATTGGATGTGTACAGGACCCAATTATGAACCAACGGAGTTATGGAATGGCCAGGATAGCACACAAGTTGCAAGACAAGCTTTAACTTATCTTTCAAAACCTGTGCCTGTTTTCTGCCAGAAAACAAAGGAAAGACACTGTGTCAGTTTGGCATCAGTCTAACTGATCATCAACATGTTGAACAAAGGTACTATCACATGGTGGCTCACTAAATGACAGATTTCTAGTCACTGCCCCATCAAATAAAGCAAATGGAATTTTCCATGTGTAGCATTTACCATTGAAAGTGAGAGCAGACCAGAATTATTAGTCAGGATGGACAGGAATGCTAAAATATGCAATTTCCAAATCACTAATTGAGAACCAGCAAGAATCTTCTAAAACCTGTCACATCATGGTTGTTGTTGGATCATTGGATTTTTAGTAGCCGGATGGTGAACTGCTGGTGTCCATCGCTCGTTTATTTCTTTACAGGAAGGTTGGGGGTGTTGCAGGGTGAATGGGAACATACCACTATGGCACCTTGATCTACTACTGATTGTGTGAAAGGAACAATGCCTTCAACCTCTTCAGTACTAAGTAAATATTGTCATTTACATCGTCTAAATTTTAACATTGGTTATTTAACAACAGAAATTGCCTAATTTTCATCCCCAAAATCATCTTTGTTTGTAACCCCCCAATTTGTCAGGTACTGTGAAAAGCAGTACTCAGCTTTCAAATATCATAAAGCTCATGTCATGGTTGACAATGAAAACTATGAATAGAGCTAATATATCCACCTCTTGGTGTTTTTATTTATTTAATTATTTTTATTTCTTTATTTAAATCTGATGTTAACTGTGACTATTGATTACTAATAGATTGTGTGTCTGTGAGTGTGTCAACATGCTGCTTAATGCTCTGGCCTACCCCCACTGTCTCCTATGTCTGCAGTCCTGGAGAATGGACAGCTCTTCTTGTTCTTCTTAAGTTCTTGAGAAGATGCCTCTGGCCAAGACTCTTCTGTGCCTCCTCCCTCTTGTTGGTTAGTCCTTCAGCTTGTGGGACAAACTTGAGACTTGTGTCCATAGCCATCACAAATGTAACACAGTTGACTGCCACAAACACCCAACCAGTTGATATCCAGGAAGCTGGTTTTATGGCGCCCTCTTTTTTATGGCTTTGTTCTTATCCCAAAGCTTTTTGCACTACCCTGCTGACAGAACGTCAGCTGAGCAGTAAAAAACTTCTTCACTTGTTTGTTGTCAAAGTCCATTTTGTACCTTCCTTCTGCTTGGTATTGTGACTCTCAGGCCAGCAGACTCTTAAGAGGAAGACAACTTGCACAGCATCATAAAAGGTGTTAACTGCTTGTGATCCAATTTCCCATCAACAGACCTTTAGGGATCAGATAATTACTCTTTCACCTCCTTCATTTTGTCTGGCTCCCATGATTTGTAGACAACCACCTCTACAGTCCAGTTGGCCCTTTACCTGAGGATTTTGTGGCAATGAATGTGCTCAATGTCCTTCCCTTCTGAGTCTTCCTGTTCCTGGTCACTTGCAGAGGCCACATCTTGACACTTTGGAGGTTGTGTCCCTTGTGGAGGAGGGAAAACAGACCTGGAGACATATGGAGGGGGCAGGACCCTATCTCTTCCCCTATGTTTCTATTTTACCTTCTTTTTCTCCTCTATACCCAACTCTTTCCTTTCTAATCTCAGTCCTGCAGAAATATATATATATATATATATATATTTTCTTCTGCATTTCTTTCCCACTTTTGGAAAGACTGCCAATCTATTTTGTTCTTCCCTATTTTCTTGTCCTTTCTTATCACTTCCTCTTCTCTTTCTTATAACAATGCTTTGCAGCCTTATAAACAGTCTCTACTTATCTTCAAGGAAAATAGTTGTGTTACTTGGTGCCAAAGTGGAATATTCTTAACCAAGCTTTCTCCCCATTTCTCTGCCATTTTTTAGCAGGGCCTGTAATTAATTTAGATCATTTTAATTTCCCCATTTTGTTACCCATGTTTTCTGGACTCACTGTGGTTGGTGCTTAAACTTTCAATGGGCTTATCACACACAATTCACTCACTCACACTGATCTTCCCATCTCATCGTATGGTTGGATCTTATCACACATACACTAACTCTGGGTGACTCCCCTTCAGCCAGGTAGTTTGTATGACACATTCGTTCCGAGCAACTACCCTATAGTGTGCAACGTTAGTTATGCACACTGGACACTGAAGGAGTCACCACAAAGCTTATTGTTATTATTATTATTAATTATATCTTTTTATATGTATATATATTCACATTGTCTCAGTCATACGCCTATTTTAGGGTTTGGCCTATTGTGTTTGAAGAGGTAGAGGGTTTATTTTCGTGGTCGTTTTGAAAAGAGTGTGGGGGAGACTGTGTTTGATTTTGACCAGAACCCTCGCCCAACTGAGCCAAACTATTGTCTGAATCCTGTAATGACTGCACAAGTCTGTTTACAGCACTCTCTAACAAGTCAAAATGTGAGAGGTTATTTGCTGATTCATTAAATGGATAGATCTATCTGGCAGTGGAGCAACTTCATTGCACTCTGAATGGTCGGAGTCACCCCCTTTAAACGTAATGTTTAAATTACGTCTTTAAACGTAATGTGATGAATCAGGCACATTTATCAGATACTCTATATCATCTAACAACAGATTCAATTCACAATCATCAGCATACATAATGTTTTTTGTTTTTAATTACAGTTGCGATGAACAAACATTTTTTCACAATTTCAAAAACCCCAGATACGACCATTTGGAAATTGTGCAGCACACGTGTGACATCCAGATCAGACTCGGGGCGTTGGTTCGGGCAATTGGGCAGCCACACCTTCTCTGGCTCCCTCGAATTGAATCTGTCATTTTCAGATAGCCCTGTTACTATCAATTCAATTCAATTCAATTCAACTTTATTTATATAGCGCCAATTTACAACCAGGTCATCTCAAGGCACTTTACATAATAAAATCAAGACTATACAAACATTTAAAGAAAACCCAACAAATCCCCCTTGAGCAACCCATAGGCAACAGTGGAGAGGAAAAACTCCCTTTAACGGAAGAATCCTCCAGCAGAACCAGGCTCAGGGTGGGTGGCCATCTGCCTTGACCGTTTGGAGTGAGTGGAAAGTGGAGAGAGGAAAGAAAAGAGCAATGAAAGCAACAACAAAACATTGGGCAGGTTAGTGGGACCAGTAGCTGCGCATTGGAAGACACACAGCGCCAAATCTGGGGACATCTGTGGACAGGGACAGAGAGAGGGAGACAGAGAGGGAGAAAGACGACTACGGGAAAAAGAAGATACAGAGTTAATGTCATACAGTGGTGACATTATAAATGGGGGGTGAGAGAAGAGGAAAGTGGCTCAGTGCAGAGTCCCCCAGCAGTCTCAACCTATAGCAGCATGACTCTAACCAACTATAAGCTTTATCGAAGAGGAAGGTTTTGAGCCTAGTCTTAAAAGTAGATAGGGTGTCTGCTTCCCGAATCTGAACTGGGAGCTGGTTGAGACAATTCACAAATTAAAAACTCTACTTACTGCCGGATGACACCCCAGTTGACGCTGAAGAAGAGAATGAGTTACGCCTGCTTTGACGATGTCCGGTTGCCACCTTTCGTTTAGCAGCTACCTTCCTACAAGGCGCTGATGTTTCTGGCTGATCATGTGCCTGAATGGCACAAGGGCCGGGCAGGTTAGAGGGTTCCGGCCCGACAGTATGTGCTCCGGCCTGGATAGCAGAAGGGCTGGGTAGGTTAGCGGGTTTCGGCCCGGCAGTATGTGCTCTGGCGACAGAGATTTCCTTCTGGCTAATAGCTGCGTTATGTACAACCGTTTGGTCACACTGGGGGGCTGAAATAATGTCCGCCAGTGTCCGGCACCGCTGCAACAAAGTTAGTCCCGTATGCGTCCAAATGTAGGAACCCGCTGTCTGGAACTGAAAAAATACACAGTAAGTCAAAAACTATTACTTTTTATTTTAATCAATAATTATTTGTGATTGCGCATAAATAACAACATATTACTTACTCTCAAGTAATGCCTTGGCTAAGACAACTTGACTAGGCCTGCCCTCTTGTCCTTCTTCATTTAAAACAGAATTTTGATAAATATGACATCATTTACATGACATTTTGCTCTTATAATTAAATTTATTTAAAAAGACGATTACTCCAGCCTCTTGTCTTTCCGCGGCACTATACACAAAGCGGATGTTTTCTGCCAAAAACGTAAAACATTTACTCATTTAGATAAGGTCTTTTCACAATCATGTTACTTTTAT
Organism: Channa striata; assembly: GCA_033026295.1. Classification (NCBI taxonomy): domain Eukaryota; kingdom Metazoa; phylum Chordata; class Actinopteri; order Anabantiformes; family Channidae; genus Channa; species Channa striata. The sequence goes on from CM065170.1 coordinate 21,868,340, forward strand.
TGTTTTTAGAACAACTGTCAAAAATAACATCTTACCAGCCTCTTCAACAACTTCGTTACGAATAATGATGTCCGGGTAGATCCATGCTGATGTAAATACAATTGCTCAAGTTAACACATATTTTTAACAAAAAGAAATTTCACGTCTTTCTCCATTCATGGCCGAATGTCTACCTGTGTCCATAGTGATGTCCGTTTGACTTCTGTGTGAGATACAAGAATTGGGTGCGTAGGCCCTCTTTTAAGGGCTAGCTAACCAATCAAACGGTCCTGTGACCTGTTAGACACCCCCCCATTCCCTATTTTTTGGGGAAAGTCAATAACTGGTTTTGTCATTTTCCCTATATCAGCATGGACCACACAGGCCCCTTGTTTAGCCTTCTCAATTCTTGCTTTGCCGTTTAATAACTTCCATCTGCACAAACATACCATTGGCCTGTTACATCCACATTCAGTTCGCCACCTTGATACATTTGAACCCCCTTCTTGTCATCTTCTTCTTCTCCCTCACAACAACCTGCAATTATGCATCTCATCACACCCCAGTCACTGACTGTAACTGGCATTGTCATTATGTCCGGAGAAAACCCTCCCCTCTCCTCTTGACCTTTACATAGACCTGTCAAAAAGCAGTTTGATTGAAGGTAGTGCATATACCGTGTTATTATAATTGTGTGTGTATATAGTTTAGTGCTGAACACAAATGTACATGCTACTTCTTTGCACCCTAAAACTTGGTTGTTTGTGTCACCTCACCCTTTTTTTAGGTTTTGGATCTTTTGGAAACAAGTGCAAAAAGTGTTTGTGTTTTTGCTCTGAACACAAACATGGTATGCTACAAAAGCTCCAGTTCTGCCATTGTTCCAATGTAATAACTTATAACGGAAGTTAAGCAGGCTGTTAACAGCTGTATTAGGTTTAGGAATGCGGATGTTTAAAAAAAGTCATAAGCCCACCTATGTAAGTGCAGCTGCTTTGAAGTGCCGCTCTAGTCAAAGCACAGTGCACTTACCCTTTGCCTTTCATCATCATCATTACCCCTGCATGTTTGTTTTTAGTTTCAGGGTTGCTAGTGTTTCTTGGTTTCTTCTGGTGCAACTCCCTGATCTTGTTCAGCCTTTCCCAATTTCCAGCCCTTAATACTGTTTGTGGGTCTGTTGATCTTTTCATTACTTCAGAATTTTGTTATGGCCTATTTCTCTCTGCCTTTGAGTTGATATTGTTATGTGAGTTAATATTGTTATCACCTCAAGTGTCAGTTCTGAGTATTATAATATCAGTGTTATGTGTGATAATAACTGTATCAGTAATTCACGTGTTAATAAACCTATTGCACTCTGACTTTTGGGTCCTTTGGATTCCTTGCTGGGGATAAGCAAATATTTTTTGTCAAAAGTGTTTTCTGCATTAAAAGTAAAATGTGCTTGAGAGGATTTAAGTCAGTATGAATTATAGACCAGGGTTGTGTTGAGGAGTTTGGGTTCTTAGTCTTTGAACATTCACGACCTGACAAACTTTCATTGTTTTCTTTGTATATCCACTGTACATGTGAGTTTGTTTCTGTACAATTAAAGCTCTTTATTATAAGCACACATGCTCCTGAAAAATGTAGCCTGAGGACAACACTTAAATAAATGTACTTACTGAACAGCTGTGGAGAGATTTCCAGTTAAGGCCAGTGCACACTGACTCATATGCCCTGTGAAAGAAAAGCATGGATCACTCCAGAAAGCAGATCATGATAGAATGATGTGGCATGTTCCGTGTCATGTTTCAGAAATCACCTTATAATAATAACATTCAAAATATTAGCCTGGTTAAAAAGAGCAATACACAGTTTTCATGATCACTAAATATTGTATTAATATTAAACAAGATAGTGCATCCTAGTTCACTGAAATTTGTGAAACCTTTCTACTTTTTTTAAGGTCTCTATGACAAGGGACCAAATGATGGGCCCCTGCTTTTGACCCATCAGTCCATTCCTTATCCTCTGCTGTCATTTATCAGTTGAGTCTGTCACCCTGTCTCAGGTTCAGGAGACTGTTGATCCTTTGTAACTCTCGGGTTCACCCATGTTCTTCCTCCGGCTTTTTAAAGAGGTTTTTCTTACTTTGAAGCCATCGGTTTTTCACCATTCTAAACGTTAGTCTAACCTCTGTGGTGGTCCCCAAAAAATCTTACACATGCCATAGTTATAATGATGATTAATGTTTCACAAACTGAGGTAATGGTGCTGGGAGCCTACTTATATGGGCATCCCCTGTAGACTTGGGTCCCTTGCCTGAGAAATGGTTTGAAAGCCAGATTTGGCTTGGTACTTTGAAACAATAATCCATGCCTTTGTTAGAACCTGGCTGGATTACTGTAATGCACATTACCTTGGCGCCAGTCAGTCACTGATCTCTTGACTGGAGTTAACTCTTAACTGGCACTTGAAAATATGAGTACATTATATCTGGTTATCTTACTCTGAGTTTATGTTAAATCTTTTTTTTTTTGTACTGCTATCTAACCTTGGGGATTTTACTGGTAATCTGTGTAGCTGTGGGACAAAAGATACAAAAATACTTTCAAATGTCATACCACAGGACAGTGTACTAACCCTTAGTCTATTTTAATTTAGCGTTTGCTCAGAGAAGGTTGCAGTGTTTCTATGCATGGCAAAATGTAACTACAATATTTTTTTAAGGCAGCTAACATGCACTTTTTTACAGAGTGATGAACGCTCCATCCTTACTTCTGAAAGATCTAAAATGCTCCCTTTACACTTAGTCATTATACTGACCAAAGCTGTGAGATGTTTAAAAAGGTTTTTTGTTTCCCCTGTCACTTTTTTTTAGATGATTTCCTATCATCAAATTCAAAATGACCCAGATATAGACCAATTCATGTTTTTTTTTAGCCATTCTCAAAGCAAAAACTAGGAAAAATACAGTCTGTGATGCGCATTTATTATTCTTTGTGGTTTCAAAAGTGTCACTATACAAGGTTCTACAAAACCGGGATATAGGCTAAATTATGATTGTAGTAATCTATAATAATATTTATTATTTTTAGGTAATCTATTGTTGCCACTTTGTGAGACACAGAAAACAGGAGTAACTGCCTGCAAGTGCCACACACCCAAATGTTGTTTAGTGAGCCCAGACAGCGAGGCATTAGTGCGCGAGCAAAGTTATTTATAATGCATGCTCACCCATATGTAAGAAACAGCTTCATTTTTCATCTTTTCCTCATCAGGCTGTTAGTAGATCACAGGCCTTTCTAATATAAACTTCTCACTAGATATTCACCACGTAATAATCGAAAGCCCCAATGATTTATTGTCATTATTTTAGCCGAAGATAAAATGTAAATCTGTAAAATGGCACTGTGTCACTTTTAGGATCTGTGCAGGTAAACTTACATAATGATTCTCATCTGTTGACAGCTTAGAGTCAAGCAATTAAGTGGTGAGTCATTTGCCTGATGCGGTGGAAGATTTTTTTTGTGAGAGCATGTCACCATTCTTTCACTTTAATTCTGTTTTTTTAATATATAAGCGGCTCTAATTCTGTTTCTCATAGACTTGTTGAAGACTCGTAATATTATCAGGAGGAAGTCTCTAAATGTATGTCTACATGACTTATATCTTCTATTTATTACAAATAAATGCCAAATGGTATTTTTTACTATATCAGTAACCAAAACACTTTATTTTACTCCTTCTCATTTACCCATTCACAGATACTCTCATACATCAATGTGGGAGCTGCAATGGAGCTGGCCTGATGCACCAGGAGCAACTAAGTTGGGGTTCAGTGTCTTGCTCTAGGACACTTCTACATGTGACCAAAGGAGCCGGGAATTAAAGCAACAACCTTGGGGTTGGTGGACAACTGCTCTACCCCCTGAGCCACAGTCACCCTTGTGGAGCTTAATTTTCTCCGGACATAAATTGTAGAATTGAATGGAAACACTTCAGTCTTGGTTTAATTAGAGCAAAATAATTTAGTTTCTTACTGCCAGAGAGTTCATCAGGTGCTTTTTTATGCAAACTGCAAGAGGGCTTTCATGTGTTGGGACTAAGGAGAGACTTCCGTCTAGCCACTCTGCAATACAGCCCAAATTAATGGAGGGCTGCAGTGATAGCTGTCCTTCTGAAACTTTGTGTCACAGGATCTCTGGAGCACTGTCAGACTGACCATCAAGTTCTTGGTCACGTCTATTACCATGGCCCCTCCCCCCTGAAAGGTTAGTTTTGCTAGGCGACCATTTTTCCCTGTGGTTGTGTGTTTCCTACAGATACATTTTCCTCTTACAGTGTGACATGTGTGTAAGGTTAACTTGTGACTCCAAATTGCCCATAGGTGTAAATGTAGTGTGAATGATTGTCTGTTTATTTGTCTCTGTGTTGACCCTGAGATTGAACGGCAACCTGTCAAGGGCGTACCCCACCTCTGCTACATGGTCAGACTGACCATCAAGTTCTTGGTCACCTCTATTACTATGGCCTCTCACCCCTGCTAGTTCAGTTTTGCTAGGCGACCAGCTCTTAGAAAAGTCCTGCTGGCCACGGGAAAGTGCACTGCAGCATAATTTTTTTAGCATTGTCCAGATCTGTGCCTTGCAGTAATCCTGTCTCTTAGCCTTGGAGGTAGTTTCCTTAACCTTATGGCTTTTGTTATAGAGAGGTGTGTGCCTTTCCAAATCCAGTCAATTTAATTTACCACAGGTAAAGAGGGAACTGAGCAAAATTTCAACCGTTGTTGCTAAGGGTCTGATTACTTATAGCAGTGTGATATTTCAGTTTTTGGCATTTCATACATTAGCAAACATTATTTTAAATCCTGTTGCTCCTTTGTCATTAGGTAAATTAATAAGAAAAACATCCATTTAAACAACTGTAGTATCAGGCTGCAGTGTCACAAAAAACTGAAAACATTCTGAATGCCATGTACAAGTGATAAAACGTCCATCTGAGTTCTAAGAAACCAGATGAATATATTTAATTCACTGTAAAATGACATTTGAAAAGACATGTTTTATGACAACCTGCAAATCAAGACCTGTAGATCTAGAGTGGGTGAGGCTCAGGAGATAGAGTAGTTTTCCACCCATGTCTGTTTCAGCAGTTCATATTCCAGCCTCTTCTTTCCATATGTTAATGTCTTCTTGAAAAGATAATGAAACCCCAGTTGCTCCTGATGTGTCAGCATCTTGCAGAGAAGGTCTGTCATTGGTGTGTGAGTGTGTGTGAATAGTTGAATGAGAAGCATCGTTGAATAGCGCTTTGTCCAGTGTTGTGTAACTGCAGATCATTTACCATCAGTCCAATAATGTAAAAAAATTGGCAGGACCTTATCTTGCATCTACTGGGTGAGCACTCCTCGTGTGTGCAAAAGACAGAAAAACAGCGACTTATTGTACAACAGGACCATTAGTGGTTAAAAATACCACAGGGGATATATATGTGTTTAAAAAGGTTCCTAACTAACTAATACAAATTATTATTGATTATTTATTATGAGCTAAAACAAATGAGGGTGTCATCATCTAAGTAAATATTACTCAAAAATTAGTTTGTTTATATGCTATGATTTGTAGCCTATTTTTGATTAAAATTATGCAAACTGAAAAGAGTCTTTATTGAAATCATTGAGTACATATACATAGGAGGCGCCACAGGTTGTGAGTAGCACCCTTACAAGCACATGGTCTGTTGCCTGGGATTTGATCTGGGAGTCTTCCACATCCCAGCCTGATGCTCTACCCATTGAGCTACTAGGCTGCTGCCTGTCAGAAAAGTCACATTTACTTGTCACAATCAGTACTACCCTAAAAGCTAATTAATAAAAAATAAAGACTAATAAATAAACCCTATTCAAGTCACATCCAGAGAAAAAGTTGTAAAAGCCAGTAGGGTACAACAAGTGACATTTGAAGCATTTGTGATGAAAACAAACACAACAAATGTCTAGTCATGTACAACAAACTAGCCCCACAACTAGAAGGCTGCATTGTTCCTGACCATCTGTGAACTCTAATTACAGTTAGTCATTTAGCAGAAGCTTTTATTTAAAGCATCAAGTTCTTGGTCACGTCTATTATCATGGCCCCTCCCCCCTGCTAGGTTAGTTTTGCTAGGCGACCATTTTTCCCTGGGGTTGTGTGTTTCCTACAGATACATTTTCCTCTTACAGTGTGACATGTGCGTAAGGTTAACTTGTGACTCCAAATTGCCCATAGGTGTAAATGTAGTGTGAATGATTGTCTGTTTATTTTTCTCTGTGTGGACACTGAGATAGACCGGCAACCTGTCCAGGGTGTACCCCACCTCTCCCCCATGTGTATACAGCATAAATGGTTACGGTAAATGGATTGATGTCAAAGTATTCAAAAATGACCAGATATATCCTAGATTTCTGAGGGTTAATGTCAAGAACTAAAGATGGCTTTGGTGATCCAGATGTGCTGCTCTAAACATAATTCAAATATAATTTAAGTGCAGATCAGCAGGATTGTAGACATATCAGGCAGATGATGTAAATTATTCTAAATAGTTGTACTTTAAACTAATCTAACTACTGTACATGGATAATAGTGCTTCATACTGTATTGTTTTTTACACAGGCACCTTGGTGAAATGGACTATTAAGCTGTGGCCTTAATGTTTGTAAATGTCATGTTCTCCCTGTTTTTGCATTTTTTTCTCTGGGTACTCTGATTTCCTCCCATGGTCCAAAAAACACGGATTTTGTGATTATCTTGCTGTGTTGGCCCTGAGATACACTTGCAACGTTTCCAAGGTGTACCCTGCCTTTTGCCCAGCTGGTATAGGCTCCAGACCCCCGTGACCCAGAACAGGAGAAGTGGTTACAGATAATAGGATGGATTTTTGTTTACAGAGCTTCTGGGCACATTGTCACGGTCTCTGGCCTGAGCTCCCAGTTTTTAGCCTTATTTGGTCATTTCCTGTCTCTGCTCCCCTCCTCCCTTCTTAGTTGCAATTTACCTTAACATTTGCACCTGTGAAGCTGCTTTCAAGCCCTTTTTGGAACCGGAACTGTTTGCTTACCTGGTACAAACCTGACATGCCTCTGGACCTCCCTGTCTGTCCGAACCCTAGCTCCGTAAGTTGTGTGATTCTCTTTCTGCTAGTTTTTTGACCTGGATTTTTGGATTTCGGGCTTGGCTTGGATTTCTCTGTTTTGGATGATTTATACCTGACCCTGCTTTTTCTGGACTGCTCCCTCTGCTCTGTTTGTCTGGGGATTGGATTTTGATGTTTTTAGACTGACTTACCCGACCCCCGCTCTACTGTAGTCTGCATCCCATTTTCACCAGTCCCCTCTCTCCACCTCCTTTGCCTAGACCTGTTCTCCCCTGGAACCTCGGACTCTGGAACTGATTACTGGACCCGGACCTTGGCCCAAGCACTCTCTGCCGGAGCTCCTGTAGCCCTCTTGTGATCCACTCATTTCTGGTCCTTTAGTCTTCTCCACACCTCAACTGCCCCCCCACAAACTACCTTGGCAAGGAATGAGTAGATCCAAGTGACTAATATCGGTTCAACCAGAACCCAGTCTAATCTCTCTCTTGAACACAGGCCCATCCCTGCCTGCAGTACCTGCTCTGGTTCCTTCCATTTCCAGTAGCTCAATGTTTCACCAGCATTATCAATAGTCTTATTAACTCTGCAAGTAAGGCACCATAAAACATTTTAAACTTAAAGAGAAAATGATGACTGACCACTCTATGTAAATGTTTTTCTACATTTGTGTTCTTGTGAGGGGGTGCCTTTGTTGGGTTGAGTATAAGTAGAAGGGGTTTTAAAGTTACAAGTCAGAAGCAGAAATTAACAGCTATGTGCTCTTCTCCGTGCTGGCATGTATTAGATTGAGATGGTTTATCAAAGAGTCTTTGTCCTCAATTCTTCAAAGATCTAACCACATTTGACTAAGGAAGATGGAAAATTTCAACACACATACATATTTGCTTTTGTGTTATTACAGAAAATTTAAACCTCTTTAGTTTGTACTCATTGTAAATATCTCTCAAAATTAACAAAAAAATCAATTTAAATGCTTAGTTACAAATTATTTTAATAATTAGGACAATGCTTTTTTTTCAAATTGGTAATACTAAAAATCTAGGAGTGTACCCATGATACATATGGCATTGCTTTAGTGAAGCTGAAAAGCTGATTAAAAGTGTGTTATAGAATAAATATTGTGCATAAAGCATAGAAATTGTCCCTATGACCCAGGTGTAGAGGTGATGAAACATGGGTTCTCCATCTTGTCAATGGAAAATTTTGCTGGCACTTTTAGGACAAAAAGCCTAGCCGACACTGACACTCTGCTAAAACACATATGAACTACTACTACTCTTTCGGCTTTTCCCATCAGGGGTCGCCACAGCGAATCATCTGTTTCCACCTTACTCTGTCATGGGCATCTTCCTCTCTGACACCAGCTAACCTCATGTCCTCTGTTAGAACATCCATATATCTCCTCCTTGGTCGTCCTCTCGCAATCTTGCCTGGCAGCTCCATCTCCAACATCCTTCTACCAATATATTTACTATCCCTCCTCTGCACATGTCCAAACCATCTCAATCTGGCCTCTCTGACTTTGTTGCTTACACAGGCAACGTGTGCTGTCCCTCTGATCAGCTCGATCCCTATTCTATCCAACCTTGTCACTCCTAAGGAGAACCTCAAAATCTTCATCTCTGCTGCTTCCATCTCTGCCTCTTGTCTCTTTCTCACTGCTACTGTCTCTAACCCATAGAGCAGAGCTGGTCTCACCACTGTCCTGTACACATTTCCTTTGAGTCTGGCTGACACTCTTCCGCCACACAACACTCCTGACACTTTCCTCCACCCATTCCAACCCGCCTGCACTCGCCTCTTCACCCCTTTTCCACACTCCCCATCACACTGAACTGTTGACCCCAAGTACTTAAACTCCTGCACCATTTTCACCTCAGCCCCCTGTAACCTCACGCTTCTATCTTGCTCCCTCTTGTTTACACACATGTATTCTGTCTTACTACGACTGACTTTAAACAATGTCGGACTCCGTAGTTTTCTCTGGACCCCTGCCAAATCTGATCAGTGACGACATGTATAGCCGCATGTCGTCATTCAACCGCTGGCTGTCTAGGTGGTGTCCAGCAACGATGTGGGCTACATAGACAATTGGAAAAGTTTTTGGGAAAACCTAGGCTTATTAGGAGAGACGGCATCCATCCTACTTTGACGGTGCCTCTCTCTTATCAAAAAATATGGCTGATTTTATTAGACAACCAAAAGATTGACAATCCAGAGTTGAGCCTAGGACGCAGAGATCCAGTCCTACACGCCTCTCTGCAGTATCCTTACCGCCGTTACCCCCCCACAACTCCCACATTCCTATAGAAACTGTGTCTGTTCCCCGATTAACTAAATTTTACAAACTAAACATGATCATAAGAGGAGTTAATCATAATAACTTAATAAAAATCAGGACTGCTCCTCTTACTGAACAAAAAACTAAAACACTTAAATGTGGATTATTAAATATCAGATCTCTCTCATCTAAATCTCTGTTAGTAAATGACTTGATAAGCGATCATCAATTCGATTTATTTTGTCTCACCGAAACCTGGTTGCAGAAGGAAGAATATGTTAGTTTAAATGAGTCAACCCCCCCAAGTCATACTAACTATCATGTTCCTAGAAGCTCAGGCCGAGGTGGAGGAGTAGCAGCAATTTATCACTCAAGCTTACCGATAAACCCTAGACCTAAACATAGTTATAACTCATTTGAGAGTCTTACTCTGAGACTTTCACACCCAAGTTGGAAAACCCAAAATCCACTTCTATTTGTTATCGTGTATCGTCCTCCATTCCCTTATTCTGAATTTTTGACTGAATTCTCTGATTTTCTAGCCGACTTAGTGCTTAGTGCAGATAAAGTCGTCATAGTGGGCGATTTTAACATTCATGTAGATGCTGACAGTAACTCCTCAACACAGCATTTACTTCATTATTACATTCAATTGGTTTCTCTCAAATTGTAAATGAACCCACTCACTGTTTTAGTCACACCCTAGACCTTGTCCTTACATACGGTATTGAAATTGATAAACTAACAGTATTTCCTCATAATTCTGTTCTCTCTGACCATTTCCTAATAACATTTGAATTTAGTTTATTGGACTACACGGCAGCTAGAAAGAAGTTTTGCTTCAGTAGGTGTTTATCTGAAAACACTGTGAACAAATTTAAGGAAATGATCCCTTCATCATTTACTTCAACATGTACTGATATAACTGAGAGTAGCCTCATTAACTGTACTCCTGTACAAGTTGATTACCTGACTGATAATTATGCAGCATCTTTACGTTCCATACTTGATAGTGTTGCCCTCTAAAAAGAAGGCAGTAATTCTGAATAGGCGATCTCCATGGTATAGCTCGCACACCCGCAATTTAAAGCAGGCGTCACGAAGATTAGAAAGGAAGTGGCGTTCCACTCATTCACAAGAATCACGCCTAGCCTGGAAAAAGACCTTATACTTATACAAATTAGCACTCCGTAAAGCCAGAACAGCTTATTATTCATCACTAATAGAGCAAAACAAGAACAACCCCGGTTTCTTTTCAGCACTGTAGCCAGGCTGACTAAGAGCCATAGTTCAGTTGAGACTAGTATTCCCTCAACGCTATGTAGCAATGACTTCATGACCTTCTTCACAAACAAAATCATAGCTATTAGAAATAAAATTCACCAGACCCTCCCCACAAATACAACAGAATTAGAATCATCAGTAAGTCCTCAGTCCCTTTTAGACTGCTTTGTGCCCATAGACCTTGCTGAGTTAACTTCAACTATTATGGCATCTAAACCAACAACATGCCTGCTAGACCCTATTCCAGTTAGACTGCTCAAAGATGCTCTACCCTTATTAGACACGTTCATATTAGATATCATTAATCTATCCTTACAAACAGGATATGTACCAAAGGCTTATAAGATAGCTGTAATCAAACCTCTACTTAAAAACCTAGTCTGGATCCAGATGTCTTGGCCAATTACAGACCAATATCCAATCTCCCTTTTATTTCTAAAATACTTGAAAAAGTAGTTGTAAAGCAATTATGTGACCACCTGCGCAGAAACGACTTGTTTGAAGAATTTCAGTCAGGATTTAGAGTTCATCATAGCACAGAAACCGCACTGATTAAAGTCACCAATGATCTTCTTCTGGCTTCAGATAACGGACTTGTCTCTATACTAGTTCTGCTAGATCTTAGTGCTGCATTTGACACCATTGATCACAGAATATTATTACAGAGACTAGAACATGTAATTGGAATTAAAGGAACAGCACTAAATTGGTTTAAATCGTATCTATCAGATAGATTCCAATTTACTCACGTTAACGATGAATCTTCGACATACACAAAAGTTAGTTATGGAATTCCACAAGGCTCTGTATTAGGACCAATACTCTTTACTCTATATATGTCTCCCCTTGGCAACATTATTAGAAAACACTCTGTAAATTTTCACTGCTACGCTGATGACACGCAGTTATATCTATCTATGAAACCTGATGAAACAAATAAATTAATCAAACTACAAGCATGTCTTAAAGATATAAGGGACTGGATGACGTATAATTTTCTTCTTCTAAACTCAGATAAAACTGAAGTTATTGTATTTGGGCCTAATAGTCTAAGAGACATGTTTTCTAACCATATCGCTACTTTAGACGACATAACTCTTGCCCCCAGTAGTACTGCAAGGAATCTTGGAGTCATTTTTGACCAGGATTTGTCATTTACCTCACAGATAAAGCAAATCTCTAGAACAGCCTTCTTCCACCTACGGAACATTGCCAAAATTAGGAGCATCCTGTCCCAAAGCGATGCTGAAAAATTGGTTCATGCATTTGTTACTTCTAGATTGGACTTTTGTAATTCTCTACTTTCAGGCTGCCCCAGTAACTCTCTAAAAAGCCTCCAATTAATCCAAAATGCTGCAGCAAGATTACTGACTGGGATTGGTAAGAGAGATCATATTTCACCTTCATTAGCTTCTCTCCATTGGCTTCCAATTAAATGTAGAATAGAATTTAAAACCCTTCTTCTTACCTATAAAGCTTTAAACGGCCAAGCCCCATCATATTTAAAAGATCTCTTAGTACCATATCATCCTACTAGACCACTTCGGTCCCAAAATGCAGGCCTACTTGTGGTTCCCAGAATTTCCAAAAATAGAATGGGAGGCAGAGCCTTTAGCTATCAAGCTCCTCTCCTGTGGAACCAGCTCCCAGTCCAGATTCGGGAAGCAGACACCCTCCCTAATTTTAAGACTAGGCTCAAAACCTTCCTTTTGATAAAGCTTATAGTTGGTTATAGTCATGCTGCTATAGGCTTAGACTGCTGGGGACTCTGCACTGTGCCACTTCCTCTTCTCTTCATTCTCTCCTCTCACCCCACATCTATAATGTCACCACTGTATGACATTAACTCTGTGTCTTCTTTGTCCCGTAGTCGTCTCTCTCCCTCTCTTTCCCCCCCCCTCTCTCTCCCTGTCCACAGGTGTCCCCGGATTTGGCGCTGTGTGTCCTCCAGTGTGCAGCTGCTGGTCCTATTAACCTGCTCAATGTTTTGTTGTTGCTTTTGTTGCTCTGTTCTTTTCTCTCTCCACTTTCCACTCTGCCCAACCGGTCAAGGCAGATGGCCGTCCTCCCTGAGCCTGGTTCTGCTGGAGGTTTCTTCCGTTAAAGGGAGTTTTTCCTCTCCACTGTTGCCTATGGCTTGCTCAAGAGGGATTTGTTGGGTTTTCTCTACCTGTTTGTATAGTCTTGACTTTATTATGTAAAGTGCCCTGAGATGACCTTGTTGTAAATTGGCGCTATATAAATAAAGTTGAATTGAATTGAATTGACTTTCATGCCTTTTCTTTCCAGAACCTCCACCTCTCCAGCTGTTCCTCCACCTGCTCTCTACTCTCACTGCAAATCACAATGTCATCTGCAAACATCATTGTCCAGGGAGATTTCTGTCCGACCTCATCTGTCAACCTGTCCATCAGCATAGCAAACGAGAAACGACTCAAAGCCGATCCTTGGTGTAGTCCCACCTCCACCTTGAACTCCTGTCTGACCTACGGCACATCTCACCACCGTCATTCTCCTCTCATACATGTCCTGGCCTACTCTGACGTACTTCTCTGCCACTCCTGACTACCTCACACAGTACCACAGCTCCTCCCTGGGCACCCTGTCATACGCCTTCTCTAAATCCACAAAGACACAATGCAGCTCCTTCTGACCATCTCTGTACTTTTCCATCAACAATCTCAAAGCAAAAATGGCATCAGTGGTGCTCTTACCGGGCATGAAACCATACTGCTGTTCACAAATCTCCACCTCCTTCCTAAGCTTGGCTTCCACTACTCTTTCCCACAGCTTCATTGTGTGGCTCATCAGCTTTATCCCTCTGTAGTTGCTACAGTTCTAAGTGTCACCCTTGTTCTTAAAGATCGGCACCAGAAAGCTTCTCCTCCATTACTCAGGCATCTTCTCACTCACTAAAATCCTGTTAAACAGACTTGTCAGAAACTTCACTGCTGTCTCTCCTAGACACTTCCACACCTCCACAGGTACGTCATCAGGGCCAACAGCCTTTCCGCTCCTCATCCTTTCAGAGCCTTCCTCACCTCGTCCTTTCTAATCTCTGCTATTTCCTGCTCCACAATAGCCACATCTTTCTCTCTTCTTTCCCTGTCATTTTCCTCATTCATCAGCTCCTCAAAATACTCCTTCCATATTCTCTGCACACTCTCCTGGCTTGTTAGCACCTTTCCATCTCTGTCTTTAATCACCCTTATCTGTTGCACATCTTTCCCATCTCTATCTCTCTGTCTGGCTAGCCTGTACAACTCCTTCTCTCCTTCCTTCGTGTCTAACCTGTCATACAGCTCATCGTAAGCTTTCTGTTTGGCCTTTGCCACCTCCCTCTTCACTCTGCGCTGCGCTTCCTTGTACTCCTTTCTACTTTCCTCAGTCCTTTCTACATCCCACTTCCTTTTAGCTAACCTCTTCCTCTGGATGCAGTCCTGTACTTCCTCATTCCACCACCAAGTGTTTGTCATGGAAAAAATCTATCTTGACAACTACTGGTCCACACACCTCGAGTGTAGTCAATAAAGAAGCTGCATCCAGGATGTCTTTTAAGGGTTTTATTATCTTGCAAGAGAGAAGTTCACAGACAGAGTTTCATCCTGTCTAGTGCCGTTCTCAAGACTGATACATCACACAAATGTTTTATACCCCTCTGCTGCTGGGCAAAACATGTTTGTCGTATGTCTCCAGGTCACCACAGTTTACTGTCAGATAGCAGATTACCTTGGGATGGTTAAGCCGACACTTCTTAGACAAAACATGTATATGAGATAAACGATGCTATGTCTCAACATTCTTCATAACAACACTGAATATCATTTGACCTTATAACTAAGCATAAACATTAAAATTTAATCACTCTTAATTTTTCCTTTACAGTGTTCTTATCATCTTTTTCCTCCTTCCAGATGACACACCAAGCACCTTCCTACCTGTTTCCCTGATTACCTCTGCTGTAGTTTCCCAGTCATCTGGAAGCTCTTTCTGACCAACTAGAGCCTGTCTCAACTTCTGCCTGAATTCCTCACAAGTTTCTTCATTCTTTAGCTTCCACCACTTGGTCCTCTTACACACCACCATGCGGTGCTGTCTGGCTACACTCTCTCCTACCACCACTTTACAGTTACTAACCTCTCTCAAATGACCTCGTCTACATAGAATGTAGTCCACCTGTGTACTCCTACCTCCACTCTTGTATGTCACTCTGTGTTCCTCTCTCTTCTGGAAGTAAGTGTTGACTACAGCCATTTCCATCCTCTTAGCAAAGTCCACTACCATCTGTCCTTCTGGATTCCTTTCCTTTACACCAAACCTGCCCATCACCTCCTCATCACCTCTGTTCCCCTCACCAACATGCCCATTGAAGTCTGCTCCAACAACTACTCTCTCTCCTCTGGGGATACTCTCTATGACCTCATCCAACTCACTCCATAATCTCTCCTTCTCTTCTAACTCACAGCCAACTTGTGGAGCATACCCACTGACTACATTCACCATCAGCCCTTCGATTTCTAGCTTTAAGCTCATCACCGTCTGAGACTCTTTTCACCTCTGGAACCTTGTTCACAAACTCCCTCTTCAGGATCACTCCTACTCTGTTTCTCTTCCTATCCACACCATGGTAGAACAGATTGTATCCTCCTCCAATACTACGTGCTTTGCTGCCCTTCCACTTCATCTCCTGCACACACAATACATCTACCTTCCTTCTCTCCATCATGTCTGCCAGCTCTCTACCTTTCCCTGTCATTGTGCAAACGTTAAAAGTCCCTACTCTTAGATCTAAGCTCCTGCCTTTCCCCTTCTGCCTCCTCTCCTTCTTCGACCAACAGTAGTCCAATTTCCAGGCTTGGGACCGGCACAGAAGTTACTGGCTTGCAACCCCTGTGGCTAGATTGCTAAAACACATATGAACAATGTGCAGTATTATGACCTCCAGGTTAAGCTTTTTTTTCCCCTCATTAATACTACAATAAGAGCATTCTATTGTATTAGAAACATTGTAAAAAGAAGCCCTTTTTAAGTTACGACAGAAAACCTCATTAATGCTTTTCTAACTAGCAGACTTGATTATTTCAGTGCCCTCGTAACAGGGCTTCCAGCTGCATAATTAATCCATAAAACTGA
This sequence comes from Channa striata, assembly GCA_033026295.1. Lineage (NCBI taxonomy): Eukaryota > Metazoa > Chordata > Actinopteri > Anabantiformes > Channidae > Channa > Channa striata. The sequence goes on from CM065170.1 coordinate 21,884,133, forward strand.
TTCAAAGTTCTGCTGCCGGACATTTAACAACAAAAAGAGACATCATATTATGCCAGTTTTGGCTTTATGCCACAGCTTCCATGTAGCTTTTAGATTAAACAAAACATTTGTTAGTTTAGAGAGCCCTAGATGACATGGGCATGCCTATTTAAATAAACTCTTAAATCCAAACACTCCTGCACGTAATCTCAGGTCACTCAATGTGCATTGCACAATTGTTACCCTTGCCAAAAATGTCTGTATCTTTTAATGAATGCTATTAATATTCTATATAAAAACTGTTCTGTAGTATATTCACATTTAAAATTAGGGGGAAAGTGGTCAATAAAAAAGTGTCTGAATGTACCTGCGGTATACTGTAATTATAAAATTTTAAACCAGCCAATGTTCTGTATCAGTTTTTTATATTATATTCAGCATTTCTGTGCAGATAGCTGACAGTGCAGCACCTGCTGTAGGTCAGTCTTCCACATTATCTTCAATCTTTGCTCTTCAACTTCATGTTATTTACAGTTTATTGTTTTTAAGTCCTAGATTTAACAGCATGGCCAGGAAAAGGATGAGGAGGCCATTTCTGAAATTCCAGCCCTATTTATACCACTGCTCCCCCATCCATGACTCTATAACCTACAGCAGCCACTGTGGGCACACACACATACTCTCACACACAGCAAGGACATGCAGACAACAGAAAGCAAATTGCCTGCCTGCCATAATTTCATCTGCTGTATAGTAATGTGTAGTAATGACACTCATAACAAAACATTATTATACATAACTATTCTCACTTTCATCTGTGCAGCAGGGGAATACAAAACAAATCATCTTGTACATTACATCGTTACAGAACACAACATGCTCTTCATTAGGTTTGATTTGTTTAGTAGAGGACAGGCATCAGACTCTGCTGTGGCTTGTTTCTCTGTTACTGTGCACACAATGGTCATGCATCACAGTGCACTAAGCAGACCGGTGACACCACAATGATGGGGGACCTAAGAAGGGCCATTTGTCTTTCAGGATGGGGAAGCACTTGCCAGTGCTATCTTTCTGGGGTTGACCCTCAGGTCAGACATGTTTCTTTAGCATGGCAATGCCACTCTGTCCATGAAAGCACTTCTCATCTGCAGCTTCGCAGGTACTGAGTCTCACCTGAGAAAATGACCAAGATGATGACATGACAACCCTTTTTCCCTGAAAATATATTTTGTTCATATTGTATTGTGTTATTATTTCAACTTTATTTATATAGTGCCGATTTACAACCAGGTCATCTCAAGGCACTTTACATAATAAAGTCAAGACTACAAACATTTAAAGAAAACCCAACAAATCCCCCTTGAGCAAGCCATAGGCAACAGTGGAGAGGAAAAACTCAGTTTAACAGAAGAAACCTCCAGCAGAACCAGGCTCAGGGTGGGCGGCCATCTGCCTTGACCGCTTGGGGTGAGTGGAAAGTGGAGAGAGAAAAGAACAGAGCAACAAAAGCAACAACAAAACTTCGGGCAGGTTAATAGGACTTGTAGCAGCGCATTGGAAGAAACACAGCGCCAAATCTTGGGACACCTGAGGACAGGGACAGACAGAGGGGAGAAAGACAACTACGGGACAAAGAAGATAATGTTAATGTCATACAGTGGTGACATTATAAATGTGGGGTGAGAGGAGAGAATGAAAAGAAGAGAAAAGTGGCTCAGTGCAGAGTCCCCCAGCAGTCTAAGCCTATAGCAGCATGACTATGACCAACTATAAGCTTTTGTCAAAGAGGAAGTTTTTGAGCTTAGTCTTAAAAGTAGAGAGGGTGTCTGTTCCCGAATCTGGACTGGGAGCTGGTTCCACAGCAGAGGAGCTTGATAGCTAATGGCTCTGCCTCCCATTCTACTTTTGGAAATTCTGGGAACCACAAGTAGGCCTGCGTTTTGGGACCAAAGAGGTCTAGTAGGATGATATCGTACTAGGAGATCTTTTAGATATGATGGAGCTTGACCATTTAGAGCTTTATTTGGTATGAAGAAGGATTTTAAATTCTATTCTACATTTAATGGGAAGCAAATGGACAGAAGCTAATGAAGGTGAAATATGATCTCTCTTAACAATCCCAGTCAGTAATCTTGCTGCAACATTTTGGATAAATTGAAGGCTTTTTAGAGAGTTACTGGAGCAGCCTGAAAGTAGAGAATTACAGTAGTCCAATCTAGAAGTACCGAATGCATGAACCAGTTTTTCAGCATCACTTTGAGACAGGATGCTCCTAATTTTGGCAATGTTCCATAGATGGAAGAAGGCTGTTCTAAAGATTTGTTTTATGTGTGAGCTAAGTGACAAATCCTGGTCAAAATTGACTCCAAGATTCTTTGCAGTACTACTGGGGGCCAGAGGTATGTCATCTAAAGTAATGATATGGTTGGAAAACTAGACTTTTAGGCCCAAACACAACAACTTCAGCTCTATCTGAGTTTAGAAGAAGGAAATTATGTCATCCAGTCCCTTATGTCTTTTAGACATGCTTCTAGTTTGATTAATTGATTTGTTTCATCAAGTTTCATAGATAGATATAACTGCGTGTCATCAGCGTAGCAGAGAAAATTTAAAGTAGTAAAGAGTATTGGTCCTAACACAGAGCCTTGTGGAATTCCATAACTAACTTTTGTGTATGTTGAAGATTCATTCAACATGAACAAATTGGAATCTATCTGATAGATAAGATGTTATACCAGTTACTGCAGTTCCTTTTATTCCAATTACATGTTATAATATGTAATCATATTCTGTTATCAATGGTGTCAAATGCAGTAGTATAGAGACAAGTCCATTATCTGAAGCCAGAAGAAGATCGTTGGTGACTATAATCAGTGCGGTTTCTGTGCTATGATGAACTCTAAATCCTGACTGAAATTTTTCAAAAAAGTTGTTTCTGAGCAGGTGGTCACATAATGGCTTTGCAACTACTTTTTCAAGTGTTTTAGAAATAAAGGGGAGATTGGATATTGGTCTGTAATTGGCTAAGACACCTGGATCCAGACAAGGTTTTTTAAGTAGAGGTTTGATTACAGCTACCTTATAGGCCTTTGGTACATATCCTGTTTGTAAAGATAGATTAATGATATCTAATACGAAAGTGTCTAATAAGGGTAGAGCATCTTTGAGCAGTCTAACTGGAATAGGGTCTAGCAGACATGTTGTTGGTTTAGATGCCATAATAGTTGAAGTTAACTCAGCAAGGTATATGGGCACAAAGCAGTCTAAAAGGGACTGAGGACTTACTGATGATTCTAATTCTGTTGTATTTGTGGGGAGGGTCTGGTGAATTTTGTTTCTAATAGCTAAAATTTTGTTAGAGAAGAAAGTCGTGGAGTCATTACTGCATAGCGTTGAGGGAATACAAGTCTCAACTGAACTTTGGCTCTTAGACAGCCTGGCTCCAACTTAGGGTTGGGTCAGTAGGTTTAGCCCAGATTCCTCCATATGTTGAAGTGTCCTTGGGTAAACACACTGAGCTGCAAGTTGTTCCCAGGCAAGCACCTTGCAAAGCATCTTGGCTATCCCGCCATGTGTGACTGAGTAAGGTGTCTGAGTGTGTGTGAAGGGATGACTGAGAAGCAACATGTAATGTGCTTTGGTTACTGGGGCAGGTAAGGTAAGGGACAGATTAATCTGTGATGACAAAAGTGACCATTTATGAGGAATGGATATTATCACAAATTTATCTGAATGCTGCCATAAACAGGCAGCAAGGAGATATCAAAACGACTAAGAAACGAGGCAAAGAGGGGAAAACAGGGTACTGCTACATATGTCAAACACAAATGTAAGTCCAGTGGAGCTTGTGTAAAATATATATCCACTTCACAGTCAGGGAGAAAAAGATAAAATATAAAAAAAATTGTCTCAGGGTCACTGGATGCTGAAAGACACAACAGGATTGAAAACAAAATGGTGAGCAAGACATTGCATGAACAATCAGACATGGAATGGAACTCATTTTCAGCCTGGGAGTTCCATACTCAACCCCCCAACCCCCTAGGGGCATGTGTGAAATGAAACCAGCATGGGGAAAACAAAGCATGCAAAATTGGCAACCAAATATTCAGAAGCAATGTGCAGTCACGCTACTTAAACTATGGAAAATACAGTAAAGTTAGTTTTGTTACATAGGAGCTCTACTAACTCACAAACACATTAATACATCCAGATACAATACATTATAGCATAAAGTATACAGGCAGTTTACTTTGGCTCAGTATAGAAATCTACAGAATTTACATAGTTTAGGGTTTCCTACAGAATCCTGCTGCACCAGCATTAACATTAGTGAAGTGTGGGACTCAAAAGTAAAAAACATATAGTCAGCATCACAGCTAAGAGGGATACTTTTATCTAACATCTACTGGTCTACAATTTAATTCAGTTCAATTTAAATTTATTTAGTCAGGTTCAGATACACTCTTGTTTAAGGCTGACTGCAGGGTTCTGTGATTACGGATTCATCATGTCATTGTGGCATGAATAGAACTTGATGAAGGTAACAGGCTGAAACACGTTAGTCCTTTAACAATAAATCTGTTCGATTATCTGCAGATTTTGCTGGGGGTTTTATCTTTTCAGTTTTTGTCACGTTAGCAGGTGGGATTGTGCCAGAGGATCCTTTTTTGCATTGTGGCATGAGGCCAAATGCTGAACTACAATTAAATATAATGATTGTTGTGAAGGAAGTATGGCAGCATATTCCTGCCTTCATGTCAAAAACTTGTTTGGAACAACAAATATAATGAAGAATATAAATAATTATTACCAAACTTACTAATTCCTTTAAATCGTCTAATTTTATTCTCTGCTTTTATCACAACTCTGTGAAGAAAACTGTCAGCACATTTGATCACAAGCACATTTCACATGTTATTTTGTGATCTCTTTGGGATATTTTCACAAGCTTTTCTGTTATCCAGTGTTCTTATCAGCTGAGGAATAGTTCATCCACCCTATCTGATGTTTCTTTCTAATAAACAGGATCAACACTTGATATGAAAAGGTTACAGCATCTGAGATGGGGGAGACTACAAACAACAACTGTTTCCTGTTCTTCAACAGTTGAAGGTTTTCTGGGAGAGTTTGTCAGTAGGCATGCAGGAGATTCTGAAATCATCAGGAAGAAAGTTCTATGGTCTCATGAGACCACAAATGTACTTTTTGATCATCAGGCTGTACGGATCATGCTGTAGGGATGAATCTCTTTAGCATCCTGTAAAATATGTAAAGGTAGAGGGTAAAACAAATGCAGTAAAATATAGACAAATTCTGAAAACAAAAAAGAAATCTCATGTAGTCTGCAGGATATGTGCAACTTGTACGAAACTTTGTTCTTGGTGTAAAATGGTTACCCCAAGTATACAGCTGATGTTACGCAGAAATGGTTAAAAGACAACAAGGTTGATGCTATGGAATGGCCAAGTCAGACCAGAGATGTCAATCCAACTAAGAATTTTTAGCTGGACTCGAAAAGGGCTGTTCACTGACCATTCCCATGCAACCTGACAGAGCTTGAGCACTTCTGATGAGAAGAATGGAAAAAAACTTAGCTTTTGCTTTTTCATGAAGTGCTGCGGGGTAATCACCTTCAATCACCCTCCCCTTCTTGACTGGTTTCCGGTTCACTTGCCCTTTGCCTATCATCTTCGTCATCATCACCCCTGCATGTTTTGTATTTAAGGACTTGTGTTGGGTTTTGGGGTTTGGGGTGCTAGCGTGTCACGGGCCGTTCTGGTGCTTCTTCTTAATCCTTTCTTCCTTTCCTGATCTTCAGCCTTTGATACCGTTGTGAGTCCGTTGATAGTTCTAGTAGGTTTGTTAGTGTTGTTTAGAGTAGCTTTCTGTTTGTAATATTAATCTCCTCTGTAAGTGATTTTATAGTGTTAGTTCTTCTCATTAAGAGTTAATTTTGTTATAGTCTTAAGTTTCTGCCTTTGAGATAGTATTATCTCAAATGTCTGAGCCAAGTATAATAGTTTGAGTAGTTAAGGGTTTTGTTATAGTCTAAGTTTCTGCCTTTGAGTTAACAGGTGTATTACCTCAAGAGTCTGAGCTGAGAGTTATAGTCTAAGTATTTGAGTTAATATTGTTAAATCTTTTGAGTGACTTCGGTTATAGTCCAAGTCTCTGTCTTTGAGTTAATATTGTCATCTCCTCAAATGTGTTACTGAGTATTATTGTATTTGCATTTAATGTTAATAGGCATATTAATCATCAACACAATAATAATATTAAATTTAGATAAAATGCTTATCAATTCCATACATTATTAGATTTTTTCAGTGATCATCTTTAGTGATTAATGATTTAATAGTTTAATTTTCAGCAGATATACTGTATTCAAATATTAATTTATACAGATTTATATAGTGCAAGTTAAGCAACATCTCAAGGCATGTTACGTTGTAAAAAAAAGCAGCTTAAAAATTTAGAGTGATCCCTTTGAGCAAGCACCACTGATTTTGAGAAGGTTAATGAGTAATGAGGCTTTCAGACACAAAGCGACAATGGCACTGCTGCTATCTGAAACCCATTACTTTTGATAGCCTGTGCTGCACCGTGGCGGGTTGTCATTGCACTGAGCGAAGTGCACAAACAGAATGCTGCTCAGGGACCTTGTGTCAAAGCTTATTAAAATTCAACTTTGACCTGTGCACTGTGATGACAAACTGTAAACCCAGTAAAAACAATACAATCAAACTAGGCTCAGAAGGCAAAATTGATGAACAGCAAACTTTGTCTGAATTCCCTTTCATGAATGGTTTAGAGATCTGGACAGGCTGTATCATGAAAACAGTTTCAAGTAAGCTATGATAAAAGTGAAGTTCAGACAGACAGACAGAAATCTATCAGAAAGCTGCTTAATCTGCCCCACTTATTTGTCTCTGTTCCTCTCTTCATTTCTGAGATGGAAATGCAGAAAACAAGGGAGCTCTAATGAGTGTGCATTCACTTCCATCCCCACAGTTCCCCCATACATACATTGCTATTGGCCTCTGTGTAACCTCTGGTTGTTTGAAATTCATGACTGTGCAGCCATGCCATTTAGCATCCTGTAATATCACCACACATATTTTAGTTCAATAAGTCCTTCATTGTTTAATGATTAAAACAAATAGAGTTTTATTCCTTGCCACTAAATGAACTGTTCAGTGCGATGCCTCTCTCCCAAATGCATCTGTTGGCAAATGATAATGTGGGCCGCGAAAATGTGCCATTTATAGGCTGCAGCCCAATAACTTGTGTCTGACATTTCTCACAGACGCATGATTGCCATTTTATTGCTCAAACAAAGCAAAGGACCTCACTGATGATCATTCACTGAGCTTGTTTCTTGTAAGCTTCACTGCCTACACAAAGCTAAGGGCATCAGGACAAGACACTACCTGGAATCAGCTCAGACCATATTAAGGAGATGCCTTTTTATGCAACAACTGAAAAAAAAAAAAAAAACAGTATCAAAATCTATCTAATATGTATGAATGTGGAAAAATAAGATCCTAGGTCGGATTATTACCAAAAAAGATGCATGTGCACACATCTCTTTGGGTGGTTGTGGCTCAGTTGGTAGTGCAACCACAGGGTCTTAAGGTTGGAGATTCAGTTCCCTCATTCTTCCTGGCCACGTACTGAAGTGTTGTTTGACATATCAGCATCATTTTCTATATGTAACTTTATAACATGATTTCCTCATAATAAACAAAAAAACCTATCCAGATGAAACATATGCAGCAGCACTTTCTTACTTTGATTGACCAAAACCTGGAAGAATGCACTGGAAGATGCACAGCTCCAGCCGGGGACACCTGAAGACAGGGACAGAGAGAGAAACAGAGTTAATGCCATACAGTGGTGACAGATAAATGTGGGGTGAGAGGAGGAAAGTGGCTCAGTGCATCAGGGATTGTTCCCCCAGCAGTCTAAGCCTATAGCAGCATGACTATAATTAACTAGAAGCTTTATCAAAGAGGAAGGTTTTGAGCCTAGTCTACAAACTTAGAGAGAGTGTCTGCTTCCCGAATCTGGACTTGGAGCTGGTTCCACAGGCGAGGACCTTGATAGTTAAAGGCTTTGCCTCCCATTAGCCTTCCCATACTTTTGGAAATTCTGGGAACCACAAGTAGGCCTGCATTCTGAGACCGAAGTAGTCTATTAGAGTGATATGGTACTAAGAGATCTTTTAGAGCTTTATAGGTCAGAAGAAGGGTTTTAAATTCTATTCTACATTTGATGGGAAGCTATTGGAGAGAAGCTAATGAAGGCGAAATATGATCTGTCTTACAATACCAGTAATCCTGCTGCAGCATTTTGGAATAACTGAAGGCTTTTTAGAGATTTACTGGGGCAGCCTGAAAGTAGAGAATTACAGTAGTCCAAACTAGTAGTAACAAATGCATGGACTAGTTTTTTAACATCGCTTTGAGACAGGAAGCTTGTAATTTTGGCAATGTTATGAGGGTGGAAGAAGGCTGTTCTAGCGATTCATTTTATATTTGAGGTAAGTGACAAATCATAGTCAAAAATGACTGGGGGTCAGAGTTATGTCATCTAAAGTAATGATATGGTTGGAAAATAAATTTCTAAGATTTTTAGAATTGCACCTTATAAAACATTTCTAATACCCCGGCACTTTGTTTTCTCCTTGACTTCCATTTTTTTGCTTGCTCTGTACCTCACTGTAAGTTGCTTTGGATAAAAACATCTGCCAAATGACAATATGTAAATATACATGTGTTCTTGTCGCACTTGTCAGTCCAGGTAAATACTACATGACCCAAAGCTGTCCAAAGAACCGGACATCTGCGCTAGTAATGCAGCGTTAGTTTGGTGTGTCACAGACATAAGATAGTGATTGTAGATCTGTTTGAAGAAGCTACTTAAACAGTTCTAAGAAGAAGTTTACTTGATTTGACTCATCTTCCAGATAAGTACACCTGGACGAGTTGAATATAATTTGTAAGAATCGGGGGCTGTTATTATTATCAGGAGACTCTAGGATCTTGCAGGATGTTTGTACAAATTACTGCCAAATACCCTACAATTCCCTATGTTTAGTATTAAAGTGGGGGCAAGTTGAAATGCAGGAATGACACAGATGATTGTAGCAGTAGCTGTTGCATTCAGATCTATTGCATGTGCTTTAAGAATCGAGGTGGGTTAGCTTAAATAACCGTGGTAGTAGCATAGTAGTATAGTATAATTTAATCATTGAGACGTGTTTGGTTGAACATACGAAAGCTAAATGAAAAATCATATTAAATCCAATAGACCATAGAACCCATGTTTTCGTTAACTTTATATTATATTGTTATGTCATTAGCGTAAAAGGACCCCAAGAAAGCCACAAAGGATAATTATAATTATAAAGTCTCCAAACAGAACGAGTTAAATTTAATGTGGTGATGTACAGCGACCCAATTCCAAAACACTTATCTTTCCAATATTTACAAACATAATTGTATGCACTCGTTCTTTTCCTTCACAAAATTGTACTTTGTACTTTATCATGAGTGTTTATTGCACGTTTTTTCATCACATCTTTATATACCACTTTGTGATCGTCATCATTGTTTCTCTCGTTCTATTCACTGTGGGACTTGTGGGTGTCTAGAGAGAATTTCCAAATATTAATTACAAACATTATTATAACAAGTCTACACAAGGACCTGATCCATGATCATGAAGTAACCTGCTACAGCCATGTTCAGGACATCTGTTTAAATTGTTGTCTGTGCAGTGTTGTATCAAAAACATAATACCTTAATGTAATTATGGATTGTTTATCCAACTCTCATCTGTGAGGTGTTACATGAGTATCTGCTTCCACATCAGCAGGCTCAGGGGACCTTTTTCCCTGAGGCTGTACCACAATAGACACTACTGACAACCCAGCCGCTGCATGCTTTAAATTACTCAGTCCAATCAGATCACTATCATGTACAGTGCAACTGGTTCCTTGGTTTTGATGACATTAAGTATTAAACTATAAAAACATACTCAGAATCAACATGTACTGAAAAATGTATATTTTTGAAACTTTTATTTTTTATTCTTGTTGATGGATTTGGATATTGTTCATTTTATTTGTGTTTTGCAGTCGTGGTTCTTCCCTTTTCATTTCTTTTATACCAGAGAACAGCAGAAACAAAGAAAGGTTATTTGAATAGTAAACCATTAACTCAACATTAATTCACCTATTGTTTTCAAGTACAAGCCACCTCTCAAATGATGGGGTGTCTGATAGGGGCTCCTTGTGATTTTTATGCAGATGAAAGAAGGAAGAAAAGGATCTCATAATATAGAATAGATGGTGAAATTAAAATTCTTGTAAAGTCAGTGAGGAAGAATTGAACACAACGTGTTACCTAAAACTGCCTAAAATTTTGGTATATACCACTTGTTGGAATCAGTGAGGATTGCTGTGTAATGATTCAAACCTGAGATTGGTATTATTAATGAATACAGTGCTTTGACCAACCAATTTAAATGAATGAGGGTCCAAAACATATATAAAACATATTCATATTATAGAATTTTCATCTTTCTGACAATTTCAACCTAAAAACGGACAAATTATAATCTTGTAAAGGTAAAATTCATGACAGAGCTGCTGTACTGGATTGTAATAGTTTATCCCTAATACAATGGCCAGTGAGTGTATTCCCTTTTCTCTTCCCTCGTATAGCTGGCCTGGCTCACTTTGTTTGAGAGAAGAACATTTCTATGACAGTAACTGAACCCAAACTGTGCCTAACTACTCCATTGTCTATGCTATTGCAGATACTTTTTAAATGTTTTACTATCTGCATTCTGCCTCAAGCAGCATCTGTCTTTCTTCAAGGTACATCTCCATTAGATGCATCACTTAGCTTTGTTGTCACCTATATATGTACCTGGTCTTTATAGTAGCTTTTACTCAAAAGGAGAACAAGAGACCTGTAGAGTACATAGACTTCCAGTGGGAGACAAGGTGATGCAGCGAGTCATGTAAATGGGTGCGCATGGACCAGAAATGGCATCATGTGCAGCGGTCGCTTTTAATCAGTCAGTCCTACAATAAATTGCTGGTTGTGTCTGAAATTGGATCAGAAGTTTATTTTTGGAAACCATGAGAAGATATTTTTCAGAATTCCTGAGGCAGTGGAGATATAAATTATACAATGAATTTGAAAGCCGAAGGCCAAACTGAAAAGCTTACTGTCTAATAAATATCTCATTTAGGCCTAAGGCTAAAAAGCTTTAAGAAGAACCAATGTTCAGTGTCCCGGAATTCCTATTGCGCTTTGAATATCAAAGCTTCCTGCAAAGGAAGATACCGTATAGATGTTAGTAAACTTCCAGAGCCACATTCCTCCAGCTATACTTTCTAAGCTGCACTTTCTCAGTCTTCTCATGCACTCTGTTGGTATATATAGGTGTTCTGATGCCTTTCATTTTCTGTTTTGAACTCAACTTATCCAAGTGCTGGGTCATCAGTGCTGCTGAGAGAGTCAGAGACACTGTTAGAGGCCAATAACTCTGACTCTATTTTGGTTGCAAGGCACCTTCACCTCAGTGGATATTCTGCAAGGAGCTGTGTGAACCTGTCCTGCAGTGATTGCAGTCCACAAACTAAGTCATGATGTTGGCATCGGCATTAATTATTTTGTGCTCACTTATCTTTCAAATATATCTGACAATGAGGCAGAGGTCACTCAGACATATAGATGTTTTTTTTATATATTATTCAGTGCTTTTGCTCGTCTCCAGTTCTCGTCCACCTACAAAATCAGTTAAGAAATAAAAACCAGTTGTCATTTGCAATGAAGAGATATGTTGTTTCTGTCTGCAGAATGAACAGATCAGTCATGAGGATTAAATGATTACCAGCAGGTATTATACCCTCTTGAAAAATTTGCTCTGTAGATATTGACTATTGCAACTATAACCTAAATGAGGGAAAGCCAGAAATTTTTTGGTAAAGCTACAATATGCAATTTTAGTTAGCACTGGCATGGGACTCAAAACCGAACCACTCCACTGTGCTATGCACTTATACTTTCTGCTACTCTCCATCATGCTCTTTCTGGAAACTACAAAAATACAAAACTTACTAATCAACAAGAAATAATTGACAATGTCTGAATGGTTGCAAGGCAAAATCTTGTTGAAAAACTTCCCAAAGTTAATATGTCAACAATACTGGTAATACTGTTCAATGAGCCGGTAGAAATTTTGAGCATATTACAAAAAAAAAAACAGAATACTGTAGCTTTAAGGAAAGTAACCCTGGTTTTTACTGGCTTGACAAGGCTACATTTGTGTCATGCAGCCTCAGTATTATATAGCATTGCGTGAGGTAGTAGTAGATTAAGAACACAAATCAAATTTTATTACCTCATTTCATACCATATTATCTCTTTTTCAAGAAAAAATTAATTGCTTAAAAAAGGTTTGCAGCACACATGCACCTACTGATTATCACTTTGCAGTGACAAAAGTAATAGCTCCCACCTCATGTGTTATGTACATATATGCTTATGTAAATGCTGGTTATATTTGACTACCAATGTTGTATCTTTTTAAAAGTCATTCTTTATGAACTTGTTTATATATAATTACAGCAGTAGCTGGAAGTTTTTTATATTTAAAGCAGCTTTACAGTGCTGTGAAGAAAAGAAATAGATCATTATCAGCCTTTATTATATCAAGTAAGTGGGAGGGCATTAACCCCCTTTGTTATGACAAAAATTTAAGGGTAAGGCTCTGGGACTACACAGATCCACAGTGAACTGTCTACAAAGGTAAAAGCTGCTGTTAACCCAGAAGAACATGATTCCACAGTAGGAAGACCTGGTGGTTGTAGTGACAACCTCAGAATGACTTAAAATCAACAATTAAATCAAATTAAAGTTTTGGTATGGCCTAGTCAGAACTATCAATACAATTCAGTCATTACTTTTTCAGACTCATGAATTAGAATTTGGTCAAATGTTTTGTTTTAATAAAAACAACGATCATTTCAAACTTGTATTTAATTAAGTTTGTTAAGGTTGACTTTGTTTTTATTTGATTGTGTTTCTGTTATGGGTAATGTTTTTTGTCCTGTTTTGGTTTTTCACTGCCCTTGTCTTTTGTATTGACATTGTTTTTCTCTGTGTGTCCTGCACATGCCCTTTCCTTTCCATCATCATCATTATTGTTAGGATTCTGGAATCTACGCTCCTTCTCTTCTCAACTAGTTTCCGGTGCACTTGCCCTTTGCCTTTCATCTTTGTCTCGCCTTTTGCCTTTTATCTTCTTCATCATAACCCCTGCATGTTTTGTATTTGAGTGCTTGTGTTGAGTTTTGGGGTTGCTAGTCTGTCTTGGTCCATTTCTGGTACTTCTTACTAATCATTTCTTCCTTTCCTGATCTTCTGCCTTTGACATTGTTATGAGTCTGTTCATAGTTCTAGTACGCTTGTTAGTCTTCTTGTTTAGAGTAGCTTTCTGTTTGTAATATTAATCTCTTCTGTTAGTGATTTTCTATTATAGTGTTAGTCTTCTCATTAAGAGTGAATTTTGTTATAGCCTATGTTTCTGCCTTTGAGATAGTATTGTTATCTCAAATGTCTGAGCCAAGTATAATAGTCTCAGTAGTTAAGGATTTTGTTATGTTCTAAGTTTCTGCCTTTGAGTTAACCAGTGTTATTAACTCAAGAGTCTGAGCTGAGTGTTACAGTCTCAGTATATGAGTTAATATTGTTAAATCTTTCGAGTGATTTTAGTTACAGACCAAGTCTCTCTCTTTGAGTTAATATTGTCATCTCCTCAAGTGTTGTGCTGAATGTTATTGTATCAGTATTTTTTGTGATAGTTATTTAACTGTTTTAGAAGTTCATGTGTTCTCCTTAGGAGTCACAAGGTTGGACAAAATAAGGAACGAGTTCATCAGAGGGACAGCGCATGTTGCCTGTGTTAGCAACAAAGTCAAAGAGGCCAGACTGAGATGGTTTGGACATGTGCAGATGAGAGATGGTGAATATATTGGTAGAAGGATGTTGGAGATGGAGCTGCCAGGCAAGAGGGCGAGAGGATGACCAAGGACGAGATACATGGATGTTCTAACAGAGGACATGAGGTTAGCTCGTGTCAGAGTAGAAGATGCCCAGGATAGAGTGAGGTGGAAAAGGATGATTCGCTTTGGCGACCCCTGATGGGAAAAGCCGAAAGAGAAGTAACAGTAGAAGTTCATGTGTTAATAAACCTGCTGCACTCTTGGTTTTGGGTCCTATAGTTACAGTATCCACTTATGGAACTGTTACATTTTCAAGATCTAAAACAGTTTAGTATGAGATACACACAAATGTTTTTTACAGCACTGTAAATTTGTAGTAATTCTCTAAAAGCGAGAGAGAAAACAATCATAACGAAATTCATAATGGAATGTAATAAAAAAAATCTGCATTGGTTTTTTTTAGTCAACAGAAGTCTGCGAGGATCAAGGTATACATGCATATAGTTCATAGAACATTCATCACTGAATGTGTTTACATAATGTGTAAACACATTAAACCTTATTTTAACCTGAATCCAACATTTTGTCCTAAGCCTCAAAAATCCTTTTGAAGGTGTGATGATATGAAAAATGGTAATGTGGCAAAGACACACAAACACACACATACACAGACACACAAAGTCATCTAGGTGAATTTTTCCTTTCACTGCTGAGGGACATTTTTCTTCAAATCAATCCAAATCAATATACTAAAGTCAACATTTAGTCAACCTGTCAGTTCCTTTTGGGTTCCTTCACTTACCTCGTTTGTCCTTATTGATTTCATCTGTTTCCCGATTAATTAAACACAGTTTTCCCTTTAGTGTGTTGTTAGCTTGTCACACTCATGTATATTCTTTATGCTGCACTACAATGACCCACGTTTGGTTAGTTCTGCTTGGTCTTAGGTTTAGTCATTACCCTTTTCTTGAGTGAGTGTTTTTTTTTCACTTTCTGTCTTTTTTTTTAGGTTAGTTCTTTTCTTTGTTTTCTCCTGTCCACTGCTCTTTATTGTGCAATGGCTGTCTGTCCCTTGTTGTCAAGTTCTGTCTTAGTATTTGAGTTTATGTTCATTTTCTTTCAGGCCTGGCTTTGTGCTTATTTATCCCCATTTGTTACTTTCTGCTGTTACCTTGTTTCTAGTTCTTTTTGTATCTGCTAGTCTTTCTGTTTTAGGTTTCGAATTTGATCACTTGATTTTCCCTGTTTTGTTAGGCTTGGCTTTAGCTCTTGATTTTAGTTCTCTGTTTTTCAGTTTTGTTTCTCTTCAGAAAATGTGCCTCGATTTTTGAGGTGCCGGGGATCAAACCAACAACTGTAGGATTGGTCGAAAACAAAAATAAAAGTGATAGCATGTACGTAAAACTTGCATCATAATACATAAGTGCATTTCCAGCATCACATTTCTTAGCTATATCTGGCCTTGCCTTCTTTTCAATATATTTTGGCATCGCAATCAAAATATGTTTGGTGTAACTGAAGACAGCATCTTATCAAATAAACACACACGCAAAGCTGATGAAACTGCAATGGAAATCGACAGAGATCAACAGTGTAGCAAGCATACTGAAACGTTTTTTGGTAATATGGCAGAAGTATCTCTGCAGGGGTAAATCTTCTCCCCATTTGACATAAAATGTCCCAGTTTCTCTGTTTGACTGTGTTCATATATTCCTTCATTTATTTATAATTAAACATGATTTTAAAAGTTATTGCAAGTTTTTTAAAAGTCAAAAATAAATTGTCATTTACAATAATGTTCGCACCTATAATTAAAGTTTAGCAGTTATGGTTGTGAAAGGTACACATCTTTATGTAGTATCCCGTAGCTCAGAGTGTATATCAGGACAAAAAACAAGCCATAAAATCCAATGTAATTTACACAAATTCTACAGTAACATTTTGCGGCAATAGATCAGGGCCAGATTTGAAGGCTTTCAGACACAGTCCGCTAAACTAAATGGACATACTGGGAAACCTAATTTCCCCAGGTAGATTTCTCCCACAGTGTGCCAATTTATCTGCTGTCTATAGTGTCTATAGTGTGTAACCAGGTTTCTAATGAGCTTCCAAACATCAAATATGCTTAACAAACGGCTGCACATATAAAAAAATAGTAGAGTAAAAGTTTGGTATACAGCGACACTACCTTGTTTTTATCCGGAAAGTTTGGGCTGTGGATCAGGCTGTGCCTATTTGCTCCATTTTGCTCTCTTGCAGGTGAAGAGAGGAAAGAAGAGAGAAAAAAAGAAAAAATAAGGAAGAAGCAGCAGTTTTTTGTTAATATAGTTAAAACCTGTGAGCCATGAAGAGGTGAAGGAGAAATCTGATTACTCTTCTACATCACAATGATGCAGCAAACATCAATATTTTATCCTTGTTATAAGGCACCAGATCAGTTATAAGAGATGATACCTCTGTTAAAACCACTTAATCATGGATTATCTGTTGTGGCTGAGAGAGCAAGTTAGGAGACAGGAGGCAGCTCTCAAATGACCATTAAGCAATTTAAAGACAATAAGCAAAAAGGTAAAATAAGCAAAAAGATAGAAGAACACAGGAAAAAGCAGTTACACTTGAGTGGTTCAGACTATCTGACAAATTCTGTCAGGCTTGTGTGTGCTTTTAACTGCTCAACAATGCAAATCATACATACAGGTGAATACACATTGATCAGGAGTCCGAATTAGCAAGTCTCTGTTACTGTCTCTTCCCTGCTGGGACAGCTACCTGGGGAAAGGTAGGGTTAGAGAATGGGTAGACAGAAGGTCTGCTCAGGTGTCAACAAGAATTCAAAGGAACAATCATTGAAAAAGTTTCTCACAAATGTTACTTCTGGGATTTATTATCCTTGCTAGTTCCTGTGTGCTTCCTACTGAGAATCACATGCTAATCATGTCAGTGGGAATTCAGGGCATCTTGCAGGAAACAAAAGGTAAAACTTGGTATTTGGCTTCTGCCAGAAGTGTGACCCAATGTTAAACTGCTGTATATAAAAAATTCCCTCACATTAACCAGATGAAATTACCCATTCACATGTAATCTAATCTGAAATAGTCTATGTAGTAAGGCAGCACATCCACATATATAGACTTATGTTTTCAGACATCAATTATGCAATTATTCTGCAGACTAAGTAATAATATAGTTCACAATAATTATTTTTAATCTCTTAGTCAAATGGTCAGGTTAGTCATGGGCATTATGAGCATTATTACCATTCGGTGGCATTTTGTTTAAATCAGGGGTGTCAAACTCAAATACACAGTGGGCCAAAATGTAAAACTTGAACAAAGTCGTGGGCCAGTATTGAACAAATGAACCTTTTAACTTTAGCTTTAACATTGAATATGGAAGAAGCAACACTTATTACTATATAATTTATAACTTAATAGTCCAGATATGCAAAAACCAATTTCAAATAAAAAAAAACATCAATGACATTCATTTATTAAAACTATGAAACAAAATGTTGTTTTGTTTTATAGTGTCGTCGAATGTTGTACTCCTTAGTTATAGCCACGGTGACTCCACAAATCAGACAAACAGGTCTGTCTTTTACATATGTAAACAGATATTCTGTCTCCCACCTGTCCAGAAAGTTCCTGTTGTCTGCCTTTCTTTTTGCCATTTTTGGGAAGGGGTTCCACAGTGACAGTTGTAGCTTGAGATTGCTATGACTTCTGTCACACAGGAGAGGGCGTTTCTGGGACCTGTCCTGATTGACTCGCCAAAACAACAGCAAGCCATAATGGGATTTGTAGTATTAGCGATGAATGAATGCGCTGTATAATACCGGCGGACTAGCTGTAGTAGTCATTTGGTATAGCCTCGTGGGCCAAATATAATTACACTGCGGGCCAAATTTGGCCCGTGGGCCAGAGTTTGAAACCTATGGTTTAAATGGTCTGCATATGAACCACTTTGGACTTAAGATTTGTTTTACACAAGCACCTGCTCTTCTGACATTAAAAAAACAGCTAACACTAACTAAATTTAACGATCTTAGCTTCGCTAGCCTAGCACTTAGCAATGGCTTCTCCGTCTCCTTCTGTCTGTCCTCTGACTTGCTCAGTGTGTCACATGTTTAGTTTTTTCTCTGCCTCCTTTAGCGATAATGGTAGTTGTAATAAATGTAAGGCTTTTGCAGCTTTGGAGGCAAGGCTCTCGGAATTGGAAGCATTGCGGACCAACCTAGCAAACCTTGCGTAGCCACTGTCAGTACCCGAGCAGCTGGGAAGCCAGGCTGGTGGGTGACACTTCATAAGAGATCTAATGCTAAGCAGACACCTGAGGTTCATCACCATTCAGTTAATGTTTTTAATCGATTTTCCCCATTCAGCAACACACCCGCTGAGGAACAAACTCTTGTATTTGGCAACTCTATAGTCAGAAACGTGAAGTTAGAGACTCCAGCGGCCACAGTCCAATGTTAAACTGAGGCCAGAGCGGGCAACATTGAATAGACAATTGGAAACATTTTTGGGGAAAACCTTGGTAGATTAGGAGAGATGGCATCCATCCTACATGCGTCTATGCAGTATCCTTACCGCCATCACCCAGTCACAACCCCCACATATCTATAGGGACTGTGTCTGTTCCCCAATCAACTAAATGTCATAAACTAAAAATGATCACAACAAGAGTTAATCATAATAACTTTATAAAAGTTAGGACTACTCCTTTTTCTGAACAAAAACCTAAAACAATTAAATGTGGATTATTAAATATCAGATCTCTCTCGTCTAAATCTCTGTTAGTAAATGAATTAATAAGCGATCATAACTTTGATTAGATTATTTTGTCTTACTGAAACTTGGTTGCAGAAGGAAGAATATGTCCGTTTAAATCTGACAACCCCACCTACTCATAATTATCAGTCAGGTAATAAACTGTACAGGAGTGTAGTTAATTAGCCTACTCTCAGTTTTAATTGCACTTTAATACCCCCTTGAGCAAGATATAGGCAACAGTGGAGAAGAAAAAAACTCCTATAAGTGGAAGTAACCTCCAGCTCAGGCTCAGGGTGGGCGGCCATCTGCCATGACCGGTTGGGGTGAGTGGAAAGTGGAGAGAGAAAACAAAAGGGCAACAAAAGCAACAGCAAAACATTGGGCAGGTTAGTAGGACCAGTAGCTGTGTACTGGAAGACATGGACAGAGGGAGGGAGAAAGAGAGAGAGAAGCACAACTACTGGAAAAAGGAGGCACAGAGTTAATATCATACAGTGGTGACATATAAATGTAGGGTGAGAGGAGGAAAGTGGCTCACTGCATCAAGTTCCCCAGCAGTGTAAGTGTATAGCAACATGATTATAACTAACTATACGCTGTATCAAAGAGGAAGGTTTTGAGCCTAGTCTTAAAAGTAGAGACGGTGTCTGCTTCCTAAATCTCGACTGGGAGCTGGTTCCACAGGAAAGGACCTTGATAGCTAAAGGCTCTGCCTCCCAACATCGCTTTGAGACAGGATGCTCCTAATTTTGGTATTGTTACATAGGTGGAAGAAGGCTGTTCTAGAAATTTGTTTATGTGTGTCAAAAATGACTCAGAGATTCCTTACTGTACTGGGGGCCAGAGTCATGTCATCTAAAGTAACGATATGGTTGGACAACAGGTTTCTGAGATTTTTAGGCCCAAACCCAATAACTTCAGTTTTGTCTGAGTTTAGAAGAAGGAAATTATAGGTCATCCAGTCCTTTATGTCTTTTAGACATGCTTGAAGTTTGATTAATTGATTTGTTTCATCTGGTTTCATAGATAGATATAATTGCGTGTCATTAGCATAGCAATGAATATTTACAAAATGTTTTCTAATAATGTTGCCAAAGGGAGACATATATAGAGAGAGTAAAAAGTACTGGTCCTAACACAGACGCTTGTGGAACTCCATAACTAACATTTGTGTGTGTGGAGGATTTATTATTAACATGAACAAATTGGAATCTATCTGATAGATACATTTTAAACCAATTTAGTGCAGTTCCTTTAATCCCTATTACATGTACTAGTCTATGTAATACATTTTTGTGGTCAATAATGTCAAATGCAGCACTAAGATATAACAGAACTAGTATAGAGACAAGTCCATTATCAGAAGAAGATCGATGGTGACTTTAATCAGTGTGGTTTCTGTGGTATGATAAACTCTTTAAACAAGTTGTTTCTATGCAGGTGATCACAATTGGCTAAAACATCCGGATCAAGACAAGGTTTTTTAAGTAGAGGTCTGATGACAGCTACCTTATAGGCCTTTTGTACATATCCTGTTTGTAAAGATAGATTAATGATATCTAATACGAATTGTCTAATAAGGGTAATGCCTCTTTGAGCAGTCTAACTGGAATAGGGTCTAGCAGACATGTTGTTGGTTTTGATGATGTAATAGTTGAAGAGGTAGAAGCCCTATTTGTGAGGAGGGTCTGGTTAATTTTCTCTCTAATAGCTACAATTTTATATGTGAAGAAAGTCATGAAGTCATTGCTGCATACAGGCAGGACCGCAGGTGCAGGCTGTTCAAAGGTGCCTCTGAAACAATCCAGCACATAACAGCAGCATGCAAGATGCTAGCAGGCAGGGCATATATGGAACGTCATAACCAAATGGCAGGCATAGTGTACAGGAGCATCTGTGCAAAGTACGGGCTGGAAGTCCCAAGGTCAATCTAGGACACACCTCCAAAGGTGGTTTGGTATGGCAGAGCTAAGAACTTGTGGGACTTCCAGTTACAGACTGACAAAATGGTAATGGCCAACCAACCTGACATAGTAGTTGCGGACAAACAGGAGAACAAGGCTGTAGTGGTAGATGTGGCAATCCCAAGCAATAACAACATCAGGAAAAGGAAACATGAGAAGCTCAAGAAATACCAGGGTTGAAAGAAGAGTTAGAAATGATGTGGTACCTGTGGTAATAGGAACAATGGGGGCTGTAAGGCCAAACTACCGGAGAGTGGCTCCAGCAGATTCCAGGAACAACATGTGAGATATCTATCTAGAAGAGTACACTGCTAGGAACAGGAAAGGAGCTTGATAGCTAAAGGCTCTGCCTCCCATTCTACTTTTGGAAATTCTAGGAACCACAAGTAGGCTTGCATCCTGAAACTGAAGTGTGATATGGTACAAGTGATATGGTACTAGGAGATCTTTTAGGTATGATGGATCTTGACCGTTTAGAGCTTTATAGTTAAGAAGGCTTTTAAATTCTATTCTACATTTAATGGGAAGCCATTAACAAGTTGAAAGAAATAATTTGTGTACTTTTCCTTGTCATACAAACAACACTTGAGGATGCTCAAACCTGCAGCTACTCAGCTTGCCAGGCTCTATGATCCTGAACATGAAACTTATGTTCAGTCCTTGCCAGACCGTTCCTTTAGAGCTCATGACATTTTAAACACAGACTTTCAAACTCACAATCCTACTCCTTGCTGTTCTCTAGTCTAGTTCTAGTTTCTGAACTTTCAGTATTATTTTCCTATTGTTCAGATGATAATATTTTGGGTTTTAATTAATGTGCTGAACCCCAGTCAAAGGCATTTTGTGATCAACTTATCAAAAGTATAATTCGCTTTGTTGGTTAGAAACTTCGACAACGTCTCTCCAACACTGGTATTTCCAGACTTGAATATTCTGACAAAGCAAGGTGTGTAGTTATTCAGGGTATCAAAAAAGTCATTATGCAGGTTTGTGGTGGCTATGCTTTTGAACTCTGCAAACACAAAGACATACGTACAGAAAAAAGGCTAACAAACTCAACTTGGGGGATGAATTTTAATAGCACGAAAAAACAAATACCACTGAATCACAACTTTCACTTTCAGCTTTGTTTAGTTTCACAGTTTAGTGAATTTTACATTTGTTTCTTAAAGGTAAAATAAGATAAATGATTATTTATCTGAAATCGGGGAAATTATCAGCTGACAAGTATAACAACGCAATCAAAACAATAAAATCAACAAAGAGTAAGTGCACTGTAATGCACTAGCTAATGTAATGTAGCGTCCAATGTAATATGCAAAAAATTTTAATGAAATAAAATCAAAATCAATTTACAAATGTACAGTATGTAAAAAAAGAACTACAGATCATATACAATATTAATGCAAGTAGGTTAGACTTTGGGGTTATAGAGTCTAACTGTGGTGTAAATGAAAGACCTGCGGAAGCACTCTTTCCCACATTGAGGGTGTATCAGTCAGCCACCGAAGGGGCTGCACAGAGCCTCCACTTTCTGGTGGAGTATATAAGATGCTCTCATTCCAGCTGTAGATAAGTATCCTTCTGTATCTGTTAATTACAACGTGACATAACTTTGTAAAACCGCACAGAATGTCATTCAAAACAGTAGGATCAACATCATCACCATGCTGACTGATAATCTGCTGGACTACAGTTTGTAGTAAGGGCTGAAAGTAAATTAATCTGGTGAATTATTTCCCGTACAGCACTTTCAGAAATGTTTAGGATTGTTGGCATTTTCAAAAAAAAGTGAAGCCAAGTTGTGTTCCAGCTGAATGTTTAAGGTTTAAGGTTTAAGGTATCTTTATTCATCCCACGACGGGGAAATTTATATGTTACACAGCTCCCAGATGTACAGAGCAACAAGAAAGTGCAAGTAATGTGCAAAAAATTTTCAAATATACAATGTATAACTTCTACAGAATTTGTACAATATTGAAGGTCAAGTAGATTAGACTGTGGAGTTATACAGTCTAACCGCAGTGGGAATGAAAGACCTACACTGAGGGTGGATCAGTCGGCCACTGAAGGAGCTGCACAGAGCCTCCACTGTCTGGTGCAGCGGGTGACAGGTGTTGTCAATGATGGATGTCAGCTTGGCCAACATCCTCCTCTCACCCACCTCCTCCACAGAGTCCAGTGGACAGCCCAGGACAGAGCTGGCTCTCCTGACCAGCTTGTTCAGTATCTTCCTGTCCTGGTCGGTGCTGCCTGAACCCCAACAGACCACAGCAAAGTGCAGAGCTGAGGCCACCACAGAGTCATAAAATGTCCTTAACATGGGCCCGCACACGCCGAAGGACCTCAGTCTCCTCAGAAGATGGAGGCGACTTTGACCCTTCTTGTACAAAGCATCCGTGTTGTTAGTCCAGTCCAGTTTATGGTTGAGGTGAACACCCAGGTATTTGAAGCTATCTACCCTTTCAATGTCCGAGCACTGGATGTTCACCGGTGAGAATGGTAGTGTCTTTCTCCGGAAGTCAATCACCATCTCCTTCGTCTTACTGGTGTTTAAGCACAGGCGGTTGCTTTCACACCAGTCCACAAAGTCCATGATCACTGACCTGTACTCCAGCTCATTCCCATCTGATATACAGCCAACTATGGCTGAGTCATCCGAGGAATTTCTAGAGATGACAACTACTAGTGTTGTAGGTGAAGTCCGAGGTGTACAGGGTGAAGAGGAACGGTGAGAGTACCGTACCCTGAGGAGCCCCCGTGCTGCAGACCACCACCTCAGACACACAGCTCCGCAGCCGCACATACTGTGGCCTGTTGATGAGGTAATCTGTTGTCGATGCAGTCAGTTGTCTATCCACTCTAGCCCCTTCCAGCTTCCCTCGCAGTAGTGCCGGCTGAATGGTATTAAAGGCGCTGGAGAAGTCAAAAAACATGACCCTCACAGCGGTTCCGGCAGCTTCCAGGTGGGTCCATGCCCGGTGCAGCAGGTAGATGACAGCGTCCTCCACCCCAATGTTTGGCCTGTAGGCAAACTGCAGAGGGTCTCGCACTGTGCCAACCACGGAGCGAAGGTGCCTGAGGACAAGCCTCTCCATGGTCTTCATCAGGTGGGAGGTCAAAGCTACAGGTCTGTAGTGGTTTGGCTCCTTCGCGTGAGTTACCTTGGGAAGAGCAACTACACACGAAGTCTTCCACAAAAACAGGGACCATCTCCAGACTGAGGCTCAGGTTAAACATGTATGTAACCACCTCACAGAGCTGGTCAGCACAGTTCCTCAGCAGTCTGGCGCTGATCTCATCCGGTCCTGCAGCCTTCCTGACTTTCAGGCGTCTCAGCTCTCCCCTCACTTGACTTGATGTTAGGGTTAGGGGGGAGGAAGGGGGGGGGGCTGGTTGTGGAGTGGTGTGAAGACAGGGGGGTGGGGAGAGGTGGAGGAGATCGGCGGATGGTGGTCACAGCTGGCGGACTGTAGACGTGTGAGGAGGAGGGGGCTGGGGGACTCGTTGAGGGAGTGGGGCTGGAGTCGAATCTGTTGAAAAACAGGTTTAACTTGTTGGCCCACACTTGATCTTCATCAGCTGACCCCCTGACTGCCCCCTGTCCGTGGCCTGAGATGGTCTTCAGGCCCCTCCACACCTCTCGTACGTTGTTATTGTCCAACCGCTCCTCCAGTTCTTGTATCTGTCCTTGGCATGTCTGATCTTGTACTTGAGTTCACGCTGAACTCTTTTCTGCTCCTCTGTGTCCCCTGTAGTAAAAGCCCTCCTTTTGTTAATTAGTAGGGCTTTAACTTCAGGAGTCAACCGGGTTTTCTGTTGGCAAAACACCGCACCCTCTTGGTCGGCACAGTGTTCTCTACACAGAAGTTGATGTAGTCTGTGATGCAGTGGGTCAGGCTATTGATGTCGTCTCCATGAAAGCTGCAGAGTGTGTCCCAGTCTGTGGTCTCCAAACAATCTCTCAGGCCTCATAAGTCCACAGTTTCACAGTCTTCATCTGTGCAGGCTGTCTTCTCACCCTGGGTGTGTATTCAGGGCGCAGATGTACAAGATTGTGATCAAGTGGGGGGAGGGGGCTGGAGGTGTATGCGTCCTTCACATTAGCATACAATAAGTCCAGCGTCTTGTTGTTCCTAGTGCGGCACTTCACGTACTGGGTGAATGTCGGGAGAGTGGAAGAGAGTGAGGCGTGATTTAAGTCCCCCGCTGATGAGGAGCAGAGCCTGCGGGTGTCGCGTCTGCAGACGAGTTACTGCGCCGTGCAGCAGCTCACACGCAGCGGCTGCGTCAGCCGAGGGAGGGACGTACACGTTGAACACAATAACATGTGAAAACTCCCTCGGGATGTAATAAGGCCGAACGCCGACAGCGACAAACTCAATGTCCTTAGTGCAGAGCTGTTCTTTCACACAGACATGCGTGGGGTTGCACCATCTCTCATTAATAAACAGCGCCTTTTCTCTTACCGCTCTCCTTCCGTAGCTGTCCGCCCGAACCAGTTTAAATCCCTCCAGGGTGACCACAGAGTCCGGTGTCGTGTCACTCAGCCACGTCTCCGTAAAACACATGAGGCTGCTCTCCTTGTATTCCCGCTGCAGCCGGGTCAGCGCCGTGAGCTCGTCCAGTTTGTTGGAGAGAGAATGGACGTTTCCCATGATGACAGAGGGCAGACATGGTCTAAACCTCCGCTTCCGCTCCTGGAGCCTTCGTCATGCTCTGCAGCCTCTCCTTCTCCTCCATAACCGGCGGAGTCATGTTAATCCTCTAAAGACTCTACAGCTTATTTGTTTCCACATTTTCCAACTCTGCTACCTATGTCAACTTTGGGAATACAGAAAATTAGAAGATAACTAATATTTAACTTAATGTTACTGTCAAAACATACCTGAACAAATTTGGGGAAAAAGTATACAAAGCAGTGGTAGGTAGTTAATATTAACTATGCTAATGCTAGCTGGTTAACATTTAGCAAACATTAGAAAGTACAGTGCTACTTAAAAAGCATGATTTATGAAAATTCCTAAAGCTTCAATCAGAAAAAATCAAAACATAAACAAAATTATTCCTGATGTTGCATGCTTGCTTACCTTTTAATCAGCCAAAAGCAGCATGAGACATCCAAGCAGTCTCTTTTACTCCCCTGCTTGTATTCAGACTCCGTGCCAAATCCTCACGTTAAACCATATAACTTGAACAAGCACATGTAAATGTTCTTGAACATTTTCTGCCTGTTACAGTATGGACAATTAAGTACATTACTGCCTTGTACTGAAGTAGAATTGTCATTACATGCCTAATAGTTACTTAAGGTTACCTACAAGTTACCTTCACTCTGGACAAAAAGTAAAATCGTTTCATAACGCTGTAATTAACTCTTACTTCATAAAAACTAGTATGAAGTGCATATTGTTGATGACTGAGTAAAGTTAGCAAATTTATTTGAGTTAGGAAAGCTATTGGAATTTACAGTGTGCCTACAATTATAAAAACGTATCCCACCACAGCCTGTCACTTTAAACTTAAGTGAGTAGGTGCTCTAAAACATACTTTTTAGGCTTCAGTACCAATAATACATTGTTAAACCGTTTTGGGCATCAATGAGAATTACTTTGTAAAATAGAGTAAGTATACTTGATGCTGTTGATAACATGAGCATAGAAGTCTAGATTTGTTCCATAATGTACAGATTCAAGGAGAGAACAACTTCAAAAAACAGGTTTCTGTCTAAACCAACATTCATTTAAATTATTTTATTCAGTAATGAATGCTTTAGTTAGCAGCAAAAAACAAAGGTTGGAGGTTACTTTCCAAAAAAAAGTTATGCTGTAAACTGCAAACACAGTTTCAAAGGTGAAAAATCTGACAAAGATTTTTTTTCCAGTGCTATATAAAAACTAAGGACAAAAAAATATGGTTACTTAGGCGACTTGAAGTGTAACAAAACAGTAGCAGGTAAAGGTGGAGCTGTCAGGTTTTGTGTAAAGGTGGACCCAAGTGACAGACTTTATTCATAAGGGCACAAGATATCAGAAAAGACCAATTAAATATTGCTCCAAGAAGAATGACAAAACAAACACGAACAGAAAAAAAACATGTTGATTAGCATAGCATAGTGTCCAATCAACTAAATGTAAACATGACTGGTAAAATAAGGGAGGTAAGCTGAGTGCACTAAGGAACTGAGTTAACCAAGCTGCATAACTAAAAGGGCTAAGTACCCATATGTCAAATTGTACATCAGTAGGCCTAGCACTTCGGTAAATGTACTATTAGAGAAATATATTTGCTGCTTTATTGTCCATTTTTAAACTTAATAAAGTTACTGAATAAAAAGGGGAAATTAAAATAGCAGTTTAAAACAAAATAAACAGCAGTAAATAGTAGCTGCTTTATCAATGTTCTGAGGTAAAGATAATGAAGAACTGATATGACCAGAGTGTGATAACAGGAATAGAAAGAAGTAAAGGTTTGATATATAAATTTTCTCACTGATTAATTATGCGGGTGGAAATTTTCTGACATCAACTGGTGGTGTTTGGCAATAGAAGTCGAGGTTTTGTGCTACCTCTCCACCTCCCTCTCTCTATTTCTCATGCAGGGCCTAATCTTTCTCTCCTTCGCCTCTCAACTTCATTTACTCCCCATGGCTCACCTGAGATTCATGCTCCTCTTTCTTGAATGTGGTAATTAACCCTGTCCTGCAGAGTATTATACACAACACACTCACATAGCATGGAAGTGGGCAAGGTTAGATTGCTATTCATAGGCCTCCTGATGCATGCTGAGAGACGCTTACTCGGATAGTAGCTGGCTTAAGCTCTTTAGTACCTATAGCTGATGGTTGATGTTCAAAGATGATGACAAGGTGAACGTTTGTTGTTTGTCTCAGTAAAGACTTACGCAGATTAAGTGGCCTGCTTCACTATTTTAAAATGAGACCTTCCTCACTGTCATGTGTCAAGCTAAGGATGATTGCTTGCTCTGTTGGATCTTACAAAAATGTCACATTTATAGTTGTATTCTAACCTTAACTTAAATTTATATCAAACGGGGGAACTTGCAACTTTTTTCTTTTAAACTTATTATGACAGGTTGTATAGGCCTGAGGCTGACTTAGATAATGCACAACTTGAGAGTTAAACTTTAAAACATTTTCTCATAAAACACAAATAGCACTATTAGAGTGGTGGGAGCAATACTAATTTTAATGATGATATTAATAGCTTTGTTTATAAAGCACTTATCAAACAATGTACAAAGTGCTGTACAGCAAAAGAAGACAAAAAAACTAATAATACATGTTCTGTTAGAAAATGTTCTATCCTTGTCATTACTGGAAAGTAATATATCGGATGGCACGTAACAGCTTAGCTCTGTCCTGTCCTGGCTACCGCTCTGTTCTCCCTCTCTCTCTTTCTGCATGTTTGGTTACAGGCATTACTCGTTTTCTGAAGGCAGTCCATCTGGATTCTTTTGTTAGAACAAATTGACAAACTTTCAAGATATTAATTTTAGACATAATTTTAAAATGGTCAACAGAAGAAAAGGTGCAACTGTATTCAGTGTAAATAATACATTCAATTCTATGTTGTTACTAATTAGTTTAAAATCTATGTCTGTTGATCTATGTCTGTGGGAGCTGACATTCAAATTATTTATACAGGAACCTTTTCACCATCTCTTCCCCGGTCACACACTTCTTTTCTGCTGCACTGCAATTTGCAAAGATCATTATCAGCACATTTAAAACAATTAATGTATGCATTCATCCCTGGGGCAAGAGCTACACTTCCACACTTTTGTTGCTTTATTGAGAAGGGGAACAGCAGTGAGTAAGGAGTTCAGATAAAGCTCCCAGTCCAGATTCGGGAAGCAGACACCCTCTCTACTTTTAAGACTAGGCTCCTGCTATAGGCTTAGACTGCTGGGGGACTCTGCACTGAGCCACTTTCCTCTTCCCACTCTCCTCTCACCACACATTTATATGTCACCACTACTACTTCTCTTTCAGCTTTTCCCATCAGGAGTCGCCACAGCGAATCATCCTATTCCACCTCACTCTATCCTGGGCATCTTCCACTCTGACACAGCTAACCTCATGTCCTCTGTTAGAACATCCATATATCTCCTCCTTGGTCGTCCTCTCGCCCTCTTGCCTGGCAGCTCCATCTCCAACATCCTTCTACCAATAGATTCACTATCCCTCCTCTGCACATGTCCAAACCATCTCAGTTTGGCCTCTCTGACTTTGTTGCTAACACAGGCAACGTGTGCTGTCCCTCTGATGTGCTCGTTCCTTATTCTGTCCAACCTTGTCACTCCTACGGAGAAGCTCAACATCTTCATCTCTGCTGCTTCCATCTCTGCCTCTTGTCTCTTTCTCATTGCTACTGTCTCTAACCCATAGAGCAGAGCTGGTCTCACCACTGTCTTGTACACCTTTCCTTTGAGTCTTGCTGACACTCTTCTGTCACACAACACTCCTGACACTTTCCTCCACCCATTCCAACCTGCCTGGACTCGCCTCTTCACCTCTTTTCCACACTCCCCATCACACTGAACTGTTGACCCCAAGTATTTAAACTCCTGCACCTTCTTCACCTCAGCCCCCTGTAACCTCACGCTTCTACCTTGGTCCCTCTCGTTTACATACATGTATTCTGTCTTACTACGACTGACTTTCATGCCTCTTCTTTCCAGAACCTCCACCTCTCCAGCTGTTCCTCCACCTGCTCTCTACTCTCACTGCAAATCACAATGTCATCTGCAAACATCATTGTCCAGGGAGATTTCTGTCTGACCTCATTTGTCAACCTGTCCATCAGCATAGCAAATAAGAAGGGACTCCAAGCCGATCCTTGGTGTAGTCCCATCTCCACCTTGAACTCCTCTGTCTGACCTATGCCACATTTCACCACCGCCATGCTCCTCTCATACATGTCCTGGACTACTCTGATGTACTTCTCTGCCACTCCCGACAACCTCATACAGTACCACAGCTCCTCCCTCGGCACCCTGTCATACGCCTTCTCTAAATCCACAAAGACACAATGGAGCTCCTTCTGAACATCTCTGTACTTTTCCATCAACATTCTCAAAGCGAAAATTACATCAGTGGTGCTCCTGGGGCATGAAACCATACTGCTGCTCACAAATCTCCACCTCCTTCCTAAGCCTGGCTTCCACTACTCTTTCCCACAGCTTTATTGTGTAGATCATCAGCATTATCCCTCTGTAGTTGTTGCAGTTCTGCGTGTCACCCTTTTTCTTAAAGATCGGCACCAGAACGCTTCTCCTCCATTCCTCAGGCATCTTCTGACTCTCTAAAATCCTGTTGAATAGACTGGTTAGAAACTCTACTGCTGTCTCTCCTAGACACTTCCACACCTCCACAGGTTCATCATCAGGACCAACAGCCTTTCTGCTCTTCATCCTTTTCAGAGCCTTCCTCACCTCATCCTTTCTAATCTCTTCTATTTCCTGCTCCACTACATCCACATCTTCCTCCCTTCTTTCCCTGTCACCACTGTAGGACATTAACTCTGTGTCTTCTTTCTCCCGTAGTTGTGCTTCTCCCTCTCTGTCTCCCTCTCTCTGACCCTGTTCTCAGGTGTTCCCGGCTTTGGCGCTGTGTGTCTTCCAGTGCCCAGGTACTGGTCCCACTAACCTGCCAAACGTTTTGTTGTTGCTTTTGTTGCTCTGTTCTTTTCTCTCTCCATTTTTCCCTCACCCCAACCGGACAATGCAGATGGCCGCCCACCCCGAGCCTGGTTCTTCTGGAAGTTTCTTCCGTTAAAGGGAGTTTTTCCTCTCCACTGTTGCCTATAGCTTGCTCAAGGGGGATTTGTTGGGTTTTCTTTAAATGTTTGTATAGTCTTGACCTTATTATGTAAAGTTCCTTGAGATGACCTTGTTGTAAATTGGTGCTATATAAATAAAGTTGATTGGTGTACATTGGTGTACAGGAGAAGTCATCATCACCTTTATGAGTTAACTCGACAGAAGATGATGGTGAAAAGCCAATAGGTGGTACCACAGAGGCTCCACTTACAAAGGTCAGTATCTTCTGTAGCTTTGATGGGCCTTCTTTTTTTTATATTGAAACAGAAGTGTGTATGTGCATTTTGAATATTTTCATTGAATATTTTACTTTTGAAATGACTGTTATACAGCAGCAACAAATTTAAAACAATTATTACTATCAAGCTAATACAAGATGTACTACAAATTTAAACTATAATGTTTTTGTTATATGGCTTGTTATGAAATACAAAAATTTAACCCTTTTCGTCATTGGGTACAATTCAGGTCACTATTCCAAATAACTTTACTGTAAACAACCAGCACTGAATACCTCTGAAATGGACCTTCTCAATGTCCTCAAGAGTTCTA
Source organism: Channa striata (assembly GCA_033026295.1). Taxonomy (NCBI): domain Eukaryota; kingdom Metazoa; phylum Chordata; class Actinopteri; order Anabantiformes; family Channidae; genus Channa; species Channa striata. Next base: position 21,915,269 of record CM065170.1, read on the forward strand.
CTTTCAGATACCTAGCACCACAAGGAGCAGCAGAATGGCTTGTTGTGGAGAATATCCATATATCCATATATATGTGTGTGTGTATATATATATATGTGTGTATATATATATATATATATATATATATATATATATATATATATATATATATATATATATATATATATATATATATATATATTAGAGAGAATCCAAACACTAGAGGTCTGCGTAATTAAATAATGTCCAAGGGACCCCTCGCAGTTGAAAATCATTGCAGTCTTTTTCCTCATTGCTATGGTGTTTAAAAGTTTAACGAGGAAAATATACTTTGCTGACTACACCTGAGCAGTTGGCAGCAGCACACTGCGGCATAATGTACAGAAAGTGGCCAATGTACACTGTAGTAGTACAATAGCAATGTAACATTTAGAAACCAACTACCAGTTGACTTTTTAAAAAGACAACTTTTTATGTCTTCAAGAACTGGATAACCTTAAACATAAACCAAAAAGGAAAATAATACTGGTATCACGAAGTTTGGTGGTGGACCAGGTTCTTGCTGTTTTCCTTTCCCTAAAAAATGGGTGACCATGAGTGTTAAATAAGAACTGTCATCTTCATCATGACTGCTATTGACAGGATCAGTATCTGTCACGGCCTTGAGCTTCTGATCTGTGTTGCCCTGGCAGCCACTCTCTCGCTCCTCCCCGCTCTGTCTAATCGCCAGCAATGGGCTGCACCTGTCACTCTCCATTTATATATCCTGCTCACCTACTCTTCTGTGTCAGAACATCTTTGGTTTTTCCTTGTCAAGTTTCCTGTGAAATGCTGCTCTGGTCTATTTCTTCTCCTGATTTGGCTGCTCTGTGTTTTCCGTAGATTTCTCCCACTCCATTCTGGTTTTTGCTTTTTTGTTGTGCTTTACATGTGAGCTTTCGTTTTAAGCTCCCACCTGTTTGGACGCGCTAGTATTGCGACGTGTGGACTTCTTTTATCTGTGGGCATTCTACATGTTTTTTTCAAGATTTTAGTAAGTTACTTTCCTCTTTATTTTTGTGGAATGTATTAACTGTGATTAATTGGATGAAGTAGAGTGCTACGCAAGACCTCTTGTACTTTTCTGTGGACTGCAATACTTGATTGAAGCAGAGTGGGGTTTTTCTTTTTGGTACTAAGCTGAAGATGGTGTTTTCTGAGGATATCTGTTCTTGGTCACTTTTAGTTCCAGTTTGAGTTTTCCATTGTTACTTTAATATTTTTGTAGTTACTTTGTTACCTGTATTTCCTTTAAGTTAAGCTGCTGCCCTTTGTTCCCTCACTCATCAACTTCAATACAGTCATCAGTATCTTTATCAATTGCACGTGCTTATGACGTTGATCCAGGAGGAATGTCGTAGGCTCATTTTTTCTTCTTCCACGTCAGTCTTAAATAGAAGACCAAAATAAATAACAAAAGAAGATATTTAAACTTTTAAATGAGTATAATTAACTATATTTAGTAAGTGACTAATTTGCTTAATTGAACAGTTTAAGAAATGTCTTTTGTGTAATAAATGTGGTTAATGTTTTGTGGTTTAAAAAAAATAGGCAAACTTAATGGTCTCACATATAAGGCTTTGGTCTTGTAAACATTAAGCATTGCATCCCATTAAGCTCCTGACCATCTTGGAGTTTAGGGGACACTAGCTTATTGCCATAAGCCTTTAGAAACCGAAGGCTACAAAGAAGATGGGGACATTAATTCACTAATAGATGCTTTGTACAATGATGTAAGAGTGTGTGTTTCTGTCAGTACTTTGCTATTTTTACAGTTTTGCTCTTAAAAATTGTGATTGCACTTTGCAAACCAGGATTTGTCTGTTGTTGTGATATTTACAGTAAATAGTTATTTCATTTACATTGTAGGAAGATGTAGATCTTCACCTGATATCCTCAGGTGTGCTCAGCAAAGCAATCGCTGACGCGTTTTATACCAGTCTGGTTGTCCCAGGCCTTCTGGAATTCAAAGGCACTAGGGATGTCCCCATGTATTTGTAACCATAGTTTTGGGCCTTGTTTGCAAACTACTGCCCATGATGGGTTAGGGAACAGTATTATGTCCTTGTTGAAATGGTCATGCTGCTGTGCCCTAGCTCTGAAACACATATGATACTATTAGACTACATATGTTACTATTTTACTAAATGAAAAATTTATTATACATAAATTCACACATGTATCCTAAATATAGCAGGTGTGACAAGAACAAAATACTGTCACAATTATTGCTGCTTAACAAAATTTAGACAAAATAATTTGTTATTGCCCCCCAAATTGAACTGCACCTAAGGGAGGAGGGGAGCAGAGACAGGAAATGACCAAATAAGGATAACACTGAGAGCCCAGGGCACAGACCGTGACAGTACCCCCCCCCTCCAGGGCCGTCTCATGACGGACTACCAGGTTGATCTGGGTGGTCACGATGAAACTGGGAGACGAGGTCCGGGTCCAGAATGAAACGGGATGGCACCCAGGAGCGCTCTTTAGGTCCATATTCTTCCCAGTCAACCAGATATTGAAGGCCCCGACCTCGGCGGCGCGATTTCAGTAACCGCTGTACCGAGTATGCTGGTCCACCATCGATGAGACGGGCGGGTGGTGGGGGTCTGGAGGGGGGCACAAGAGCACTCTCGACCAAAGGTTTAATGCGGGACACATGAAAAGTAGGGTGGATTCTTAGAGATTTTGGTAGTTGTAATCGAACTGCTGCAGGATTTACTACCTTAGCTATTGGGAAAGGACCAATGAACCGGGGTCCCAACTTCCTGCTATCGATCCGGAGGGGAATATCTCGGGCAGAGAGCCAGACTCTTTGCCCTACCCTGTAGGTAGGGGCCGCTGAGCGTCGTCTGTTGGCTGACCTTTCATATGCGTGGACCATCTGAGTCAGACGAGCACGGGCTCTCCTCCAGGCAAGATGACATCTCCGGACAGATGCTTGGGCAGAAGGGACAGATGACTCTAGTTCCTGGCTTTCAAAAACCGGGGGCTGATAGCCATAAACCACCTGAAAAGGTGTCAAACCTGTGGAGGCAGAAGGCAGAGAATTATGCACATATTCCACCCAGATCAAATTTTTAAACCAGGACGCTGGCTCATGTGAGCATTGAAGACGAAGGCTGGTCTCTAGCTCCTGGTTCAGGCGTTCAGATTGTCCATTAGTTTGGGGATGAAAACCGGATGACAGGCTAACGGAGATGCCCAAAAGCTTGCAGAACTCTGACCAGTATTTGGCAGTGAACTGGGGACCCCTGTCAGAGACGATGTCCCTGGGAATTCCATGGAGTCTAAAAACATGCTGGATGAGGACGTCAGCTCTTTCTTTGGCTGAGGGAAGTTTGGGAAGGGGAATGAAATGAACCATTTTAGAGAATCTATCTACAACTGTAAGGATGGTGGTGTGTCCATTGGAAGGGGGTAATCCAGTAACGAAGTCCATGGAAATGTGTGACCAGGGTCGGCGAGGGATGGGCAGAGGGCGGAGGAGGCCAGCAGGAGGTGTGAGTCTGGGCTTGAACTGGGCGCAGATGGGACAGGCAGAGACAAACTCCTTAACGTCCTTGAGGAGCGTTGGCCACCAGAAGCGTTGCTGTACCATGAAGCGGGTACGAGCGGTCCCAGGATGACAGGCAAGGCGGGAGGAGTGACACCACTGCAGTACCTTAGACCGTAAGTTGTCAGGAACGTAGAGGCGATTGGTGGGACAAGCTGAGGGGGCTGGAGCATGTGCGTTGAGGACCTCTGACTCGATGTCTGTATAAGTGGCTGCTAGACGGACTGAGTGAGGTAAAATGTGTTCAGGTTCAGGTTCAGATTCAGGAGGGTCAAATCTACGAGACAGTGAATCAGCTTTACCATTTTTCGAGCCAGGTCTATAGGACAGGGTAAAATGAAACCGATTAAAGAACAGGGCCCACCTGGCTTGGCGAGAGTTGAGACGTTTGGCGGTTCTTAGGTATTCCAGATTCTTGTGATCTGTTAACACTAAAAACGGATGCTCTGCGGCCTCTAGCCAATGACGCCATTCTTCCAATGCCAACTTAACTGCCAGCAGTTCTCTGTCCCCTACATCGTAATTTTTCTCTGCAGAGGATAGGCGGCGTGAAAAGAAGGCACAGGGATGGACCTTGGAATCGCTCTCAGCATGCTGGGAGAGCACTGCACCCACTCCCAAGTTGGATGCATCCACCTCCACAATGAATTGACGACTGGGGTCAGGCAGAATCAGGATAGGGGCGGACGTGAATAATTGTTTCAGCTGATTGAAAGCTTTCTCAGCTGATGGGGACCAGATGAACTTTGTTTTGGCAGAAGTGAGTTGGTGTAGAGGACTGGCTACCGAACTATATCCCTTGATGAATCTACGGTAGAAATTTGCGAAGCCCAGGAAGCGTTGAAGGGCCTTGCGATTTTCTGGAGTAGGCCAGTCCTTAACTGCTTCTACCTTGGCTGGATCCATTTTGATGTTGCCAGCACAAATGACAAAACCCAGGAAGGAGGTTGTCTTAGCATGGAACTGGCATTTCTCTGCTTTGACAAATAACTGATTTTGAAGGAGCCGTTGCAGGACCTGCCGTACATGTTTCACGTGTTCAGTCTCAGACTTAGAGAAAATTAGGATATCGTCTAGGTACACAAAGACGAACTTGTTAATCATATCTCTCAGAACATCATTGACCAAACCTTGAAACACAGCAGGGGCATTAGTTAAACCGAAAGGCATTACCAGGTATTCGTAGTGTCCCGATGGGGTGTTGAAGGCGGTTTTCCACTCGTCTCCTTCTCTGATTCGGACCAAATGGTAGGCATTGCGTAGGTCCAACTTGGAAAAAATGACTGCATCCTGGAGGAGTTCAAAGGCTGAGGAGATGAGTGGCAAGGGGTAGCGATTCTTGATGGTGATGTCGTTGAGTCCCCTGTAATCAATGCAGGGGCGGAGACCTCCGTCCTTCTTCCCGACAAAGAAGAAACCGGCACCAGCAGGAGATGAGGAAGGACGGATAAGTCCCACAGCCAGAGCCTCGTCCAGATATTTCTGCATGGCCTCGCGTTCAGGAGCAGAAAGGGAATATAACCGACCACGAGAAGGAGAAGAACCAGGAAGAAGATCAATGGCACAGTCATATGGTCTATGATGAGGTAGGGAGACTGCTTTAGTCTTGTTGAAAACCTCCTTAAGGTCAAGATATGCTTCAGGTAGCTTTGATAAATCAGAAAGCTCCTCCCTCCCATGGTCATGATCCGCTGACGGGGCAGAGGGTGCAGCACGAAGGCAGGAGTTAAGACAGGCAGGACTCCATCCAAGGATCTGTCCAGATCTCCAGTCAATATGAGGGTTGTGTCTGAGTAACCAAGAGGCTCCGTAACCAAGAGGCTCCGAGTACCAATGGAAGCTGAGGAGAGTGAATTACATAGAAACAAATGGATTCGTGATGGTTATCAATAGAAATGCTTACTGGTTCTGTTCGGTGGGAGCAGGAGTGGATGATATGGTCATCCAGAGCTCTGACCAGTGCCGGGGGTTGTAGGGGGCAAAGCTGTAACCCCCAGTCCCTAGCTAATTGGGAATCAATGAATTCGGTATCTGCACCAGAATCAATGAATGCCAGATGTGAGAGCTTCTTGTTAGGCAGATGTATTTGGACAGAGGTGAGAGGACGAGGGGGGCAGGAATGCACCAGGGATCGGCTCAGCAGCGTCCCCCTCTGGACTGCTGAGCCGAGTCTTTTACAGGACAGGATGAGACCCTGTGACCCGCTCCCCCACAGTATAGGGAGAGATTGTTTCTAAATCGGCGCTCCCTCTCTTCTGCAGATAGGCGGGTCCGGCCGATCTGCATAGGTTCTGGTTGCTCCTCTCGAGCTGCCGGGATAGTAGAAGGAGGCTCAGGTATCACTCGTGGAGAGGAATGAAAAGATGGAACTGGTCGATAAGTGGGTAGGGGCCGGTTCAGCTGTCTTTCACGGACACGTTCCCTTAGTCAATGCGGAAGGCCAGGTCCATTAGTTCGTTTAGGGTTCTTGGAAGGTCTCTGGCTGCCATGGCATCTTTGATTTTCTCAGAGAGGCCTCGGTAGAACATGTGGAATAATGCTGTCTCATTCCACCCACTTAAAGTAGCCAGAGTACGGAACTGAATTGTGTAATGTTGTACTGGACGGTCTCCTTGTGAAATGGAAGTGAGCTGGGTGGCTGCTTCGTTGTCTGGTCGGGTCGGATCAAATGTCCTGACTAACTCTCGGGAGAAGAGGGAGTAGGAGTGAATGGTGGCAGAGTTACTGAGCCATTCTGAAGCTCCCCATTCACGAGCAGGCCCGGTTAATAGAGACATGACAAAGGAGACCCGAGACTCCTCTGTAGGGAAAGAGGAGGGCCTTAACTTAAATTGTATTTCACATTGGACCAAGAATGATCGGCAGGACTCGGGTTCCCCCACATATCTTTCAGGGGTGGGAATGACGGGTTCGTTGGCCACTGTAACCACAGGTGCAGGTGGAGGTGAACCAGAGCTAGGAGGGGAAATGTGTAGCTGAGATAATTGTTTGTTGAGACTCTGAACTTGGGTCATGAGGGTGTTTAACTTGTCGGCATTAGAAGTTAATTGATCCTCAATCTGTATTTTCCAGTTCTGGTTGCCGGCAGAGTCCATTTTTCTGGCCAGATTGTACTGTCAGAAATGGTGGCACGAAAATAGTCTGGTGGACTCAAATAACCAATGGCTGGACAACACAGAACTGGTTAGAAAAGTCTTTATTGAAAATGCCAGGAATGAACCAGAGCAGGCACTGCAGACGGGGGTGAAACTGAGGCAGGCAGGATGCAGACACCAGCAGAATGAGGGAGGAAAGTCCTTGATTAAAGTTCATCAAAGAACACCAAGTCCACAATCCAGAGAGGTAGGTCAGAACGAGCAAGCAGGGTCAGGTCCAAATAATCCAACAGACAGAGATAACAAACTAGCCAAGTCCAAAATCCAAAAATCCAGGTCCAGAAACGAGCAGAAGAAAGATCAAACAAACTTACGGGGCCAGGGTTCAGACAGACAGGGAGGTCCAGAGACAGGTCAGGGTCGTACCGGGTAATCCAATAGTTCAGGTTTCCAAAAACGCTTGAGAGCAGCAACACCGAGAGATGAGCAGACAATCTGGCAGAGGAGAGAGGGCTGCAGGCCTTCTTAAGACAGGGAGAACACAGGTGGAGGTGATTAGGTAATTGCAACACAGGAGGGAGGAGGGGAGCAGAGACAGGAAATGACCAAATAAGGATAACACTGAGAGCCCAGGGCACAGACCGTGACAGTTAACCAATCCAGTGGACCATGATATCTAATTTAAAACTTCTCTTTAAGGTCAGGAAAGAATACTTTATCTAGATACTAAATTACATTTAGTGTTGCAAATACCAGGTAACATGCAGTGTGATAAATAAGGTTATCTTTTTATCTCTACATAATACCACCACTACAGCAATGTTTTGGGTTTGTAATGCATCCTGTAGGTATTAATGGAAAGCAACACATCATTGGGAGTGATTTTGTTTATTTATTTTAAACCTTGGCAAGTATATATTAAGGAAATGTAGAAAAAAATGTTTATTGGACATAAGGGGAAATCTCTAAAACAAATCAGTTTTTTAAACAGGTTTTATGATTTCCCGAAGAGTAGTTTCACTCTTTTTGCCACAGTGGATAATGTTGTAGCCATTATACAGATTCATATTTTGTATACCACAGTTTGTCACTGCAGTAAGGTCAGCTAGGTAGCTATGCACATCTGGAAGGCAACAGGGCACAAAATGTTCCCCAAAAAATATTTTTTGGTTTTTGACCTTTATTCATGGTTTCTTGAGGAATTGTTTGTTCATGGTGAGAATAATAATTAGCTCAGCAGAGAAATCACTGATTGAATTAGTCAAGAAAAATAAATAAGTGTGATTTCTGGTAGAAAACAAATTGCCAAATTTCACTGATAAGATTATATAAACAGATTAAAAATGTATGACAGCCTCATTTCCAATTGCTTTAATCATGAAAAGTCTTGAAAAGGTTGTTGCATTGCTGCTCCTTTGTGTTGTATTGTTATAGATTTAAAATACATATTAGAGGTTGTAAATTTGTTATTTTCTATCTGCTCAAGTTTTTCTCGCTTTTTGCACCTAATCAGGAAGTCATCACACCATTTATTAGTTAATGATTCAGCCCATAATTATCAGTCAGTATGCAACTTATTACTGTAGGTTTATGTTACTATATTCACGCTCTGCTGCATACCATTGTTAGATTGTAAAAAATCCTTAACTACTGAGACTGTAACACTCAGCTCAGACTCTTGTGGTAATAACAATATCAACTCAAAGGCAGAAACTTACGACTATAACAAAATCCTTAACTAGTGAGACTATTATACTTGGCTCAGACATTTGAGATAAAATACTATCTCAAAGGCAGAAACTTAGACTATAACAAAGGAGATATAGTATATAATATTATATATAATCTCCTTACAGATGAGATAAATAATACAAACAGAAATTCACTCTAAACAAAAAGACTGATAAACCTATTAGAAATATGAATAGGCTCACAACAGTATCGAAGGCTGAAGATCAGGAAAGGAAGAAACGATTGGGAAGATGCACCAGAGCGGACCATGACACACTAGCAATATACTAATATAATACATCTAACAATACAAAACATGCAGGGGTGATGATGACAAAGGTGAAACGCAAAGGGCGAGTGCACTGGTAACCAGTCGAGAAGGAGAGGAGCATAGAGACCAGAATCCTAACGATGATGATGACGATGAAAGGCAAAAGGCAAGTACACCGGCAACCAGTCGAGAAGGGGAGGAGCATAGAGTCCAGAATCCTAACAATGATGATGATGACGATGACAGGCAAAAGGCAAGTGCTCCGGCAAGCAGTCGAGAAGGGGAGAATCAGGTGTATGACAGAAGTCCATATACCTGTATAGCTTTCCCTCTGGTCAGGACTGAAGCAGCATATTAGATTTTGCTGTTGATTATTTTCCCCTGACTTTCCAAATTGAGAATCTGACATCAAAGTGGGTTCCAGTTGAAATTTCCAAATGGGAATGTGAAAATTCTGACTGGGTGCAATAGACTGTGCAATCTCTTCTGTTTGTCCAAAAGTCCCTTCTATCTACTGGTCCGTAATTATCCCCGCATAACAACTGATAACACCGCATTGCATGGATGGGACCTATGGCTCTTAGAAGACTTTGTTTATGTTCAAAAACATGCAGAGCAAAGAGGCCACAGAAAAACAGACAGGAGAACTGTACTTTATTTGCATTCAGACAAAATACTTCCTACAGGGTAGTGTGGAGGTTTGATGATGTTTATTTGTTATTTCACATGTAAAACCTGTTAAACATTTAGAAGATGATGCAGATGATTTGACACCAGCTGTTTTCCCAAATAGCCTGAGTCAAAATTAAAGCTTAGGGACAATCACATATTGAATCAAGTGTGTATTACAAAGGATACAGCTTTTTGAGTTAGTAGTAAGATCACTCCCAAGTAAAGGGATGTGTTAAAATGGTTTCAATTTTCCACTGGCATTGTGTTTCCATGACATATGCAGGTGCATAATACCTTTATTGCTGTTTTGTTGAGTCATTCTTAGTCCAATCGCTGTCTTAGTAAGAGCATTTTAAATGATATAAAATGATCACTTTTAATTATAAGAAGACAGTGAAAACAGAAGCCAATGTGAGGCTATTTTCTGGAGCTATGTCAGCACAAAGATCCTGTAACTGTCCTTTCAAAATGAGGGACATCTGCTTACCTAAACTCATACACTTTTCTGCTTGGTTGAATTTAAGTGAGCGTATTTTATGCTTCCCATGGCCATGAGCCAGTGGGAACTGTTGCAGCACCTGTTCTGGCAATCAGTGCTTACTGCTGTAAACGACTAGCTACCGCCAAATAACAACAGGCATGCAACAGCACTAATGGGCTCGTGGTAAGGTGGCAATCATGGGCAGTATCATCGCTATCAGGCACAATTCTTATCTGACATCTGCCACAACTGCAACCTAATATCACCTGCAGGGAGGCAGGGAGCTGCAGCTCATTTGACTACAAGCATGAGTTCAGTAGGGGGTGGAGTGTAGAATGTGGCAGTGGCAGGTGATAGGGTGGGGGAATATTAATGCTTTGGATGAAGTCAGGTCAACTGTTTATGAAAACAGCATGTCTATGTTCTGGCCCTCTGACAAAACAACATGAGCAGAATCCCATAATAACTTTATTTTTCATAATGAAAAACCTTATGGTTGTGCTGGGAGAATGACAGCATTCATTGTGCATTTTGTCTTTGCACCAGTAAGAGTCTCCTGTTCTCATGCTCCAGTTGAGCTGTTAAAGTAAAGCTAGTAAAATGCAGATTAATGTTTACACAGTGAAGTGGGTTAAAGACAGTGAGCGGGCAATGCAATGAAGGACACTCATCCTCCCTGGTCGAGTTCAAAATAACAAATTTACACAAAGTTCTAACATTTAGATGTATATATTAATTTGTTGATTTTTCTCAGAGATTTTTTAAGAAAAAAAATGTTTTACTGTTTTTCTGATAAAAGTATGCAAGGAAAAATCAGTCATAACTAAATTAATGTTTTATTTGCAAATTTAAGGGGGACATGCAGCAACACAGAAGTAGCAGAATAAAACTTTATGTATTTTCATACGTACTGTAGTTGTATTTGTGAGGTAATCAGGGAAACGGGTAGGAAGGTGCTTGGTGTGTCATCTGGAAGGAGGAAAGAAGATAAAGACACTTCGTGGTGTAAGCTTTCTGTTTGGCCTTTGCCACCTCCCTCTTCACTCTGCGCTGCACTTCCTTTTACTCCTGTCTACTTTCCGCAGTCCTTTCTAAATCCCACTTCCTTTGAGCTAACCTCTTCCTCTGGATGCAGTCCTGTACTTCCTCATTCCACCACCAAGTGTCTTTATCTTCTTTCCTCTTTCCAGATGACACACCAAGCACCTTCCTACCTGTTTCCCTGATTACCTCTGCTGTAGTTTCCCAGTCATCTGGAAGCTCTTCCTGACCACCCAAAGCCTGTCTCAACTTCTGGCTGAATTCCTCACAAGTTTCTTCATTCTTTAGCTTCCACCACTTGGTCTTCTTTTCTGTCTTTCCTCTCTTCTTCTTCCTGACCACCAGAGTCATCTTACACACCACCATGCAGTGCTGTCTGGCTACACTCTCTCCTACCACCACTTTACAGTCACTAACCTCCTTCAAATGACCTTGTCTACATAGAATGTAGTCCACCTGTGTACTCCTACCTCCACTCTTGTATGTCACTCTGTGTTCCTCTCTCTTCTGGAAGTAAGTGTTGACTACAGCCATTTCCATCCTCTTAGCAAAGTCCACCACCATCTGTCCCTCTGGATTCCTGTCCTTTACACCAAACCTGCCCATCACCTCCTCATCACCTCTGTTCCCCTCACCAACTTGCCCATTGAAGTCTGCTCCAACAACTAGTCTCTCTCCTCTGGGGATACTCTCTACAACCTCATCAAACTCACTCCATAATCTCTCCTTCTCTTCTAACTCACAGCCAACTTGTGGAGCATACCCACTGACTATGTTCACCATCACCCCTTCGATTTGTAGCTTTAGGCTCATCACCCCGTCTGAGACTCTTTTTACCTCTAGAACATTTTTCACTAGATTCTCCCTTCCCTATCTACGTTAGAGAAATTAATTTTACCCTCCACTAGCTTTCAAATCCATCCATATCCACTTCACAAAAAATACTTCATCAAACAGTATTTCACCAACATCCCTTTCTCTTTATTTACAAACTCCAAAACATCATACCCAATCCCACTTTTCTCCCTCTCCCAGTGACCATACAATGCACCTCATCCATTCCCTAAAATCTCATGCTACCCCACAGGCTAACATAAAGTGGTTGAAATCCTCATCTTCACATTTACACACTGCACAAATTCTTGAGTAGATGTTTATTGATCCGGTGGAGGACGATGGATATCAACACAATATCCAGTCTTCCAGTACAATATTCAACTGTACCATGACCATGTCATTATGAGTTCTTAATACTATATCTATCTACAGTTAAACAAAACCATCTTTTCCCAAATGATAAAATACCCTGCTTCTGCATTAAGTGATTATGTTTCTCAAGTTGTGGATTTATCTTGAGAAAAAATCCAAACAAGGAGTTTCTGAAAATGTCAGGTTCTTGATTTATTTGTAAGTTATTAAAATAGTTTAGCTGCTTGCAGTTCTCCAACTGTAACTGCTTTTTTAATTCTGAAGCTTTTCAAAGCAGTCTGAGAATCATGTAACCGTATATGCATGCAGTTCTGTCTGTTTTAGCTTTTCTTGTTGAGCCAAATGTGAATAACTGCAGGCTTCTTTAATTTTGATGGTGTTTCTTTAGCTTGCTGCAGCTCATTTGATGGACTCAATTCAGTGAACTCTCTGGGCAAACAACAAAGCTTACTGAGGCAGCAGCCTGAACGATGTAGCCATTCAGCTGATTGCATCAACAGGCAGCAAAACACAATTTTCAATGCTAACTTCTTCAGCACAAAATGAAACTATTATTACCAATGTTAGGTTTTTGTCCAGAGCCATAATCTAAAGAACAGAACATGCTGATAGTGATTACTGTGTCAACAGCATTTTTCACATGACCTAACCTCATTTAAAACTAAGTGGGAGTTATTATGGTGTGTCACAGTGTGTCATGAGCAATCTGAGAGGGAATCGCTGCTGGCACAGTGAGATCTGAGGTGTAAAATAGAAAGCATTTCAATTTTTCTAAGATATCAATTTGGGCAGCAGCAACAAACATATAGATGATTTGTATAAACCATGTGAGCAGCATGGAAGCATGGGCTTTTGTTTTTCACTATGTTAATTAATCCTAAAACTTATTTTTACCAAACAGTTAAATTATCAATCAAACACATACCAGTGATGTTCTCAGTCAACTGTAGTATCTTTAATAATTATGTCTACAATGTGTTTGCCCTTAAGCATCCAGTATTAAGGATCAACAAAGAGAAAACAAACAGTTGGAGGTTAATAGGATCAGCCTCTAAATGAGAGCTCTCACAGACCAGGACTATGGTCTGTAATCCTGACTGCTAATCCTAACCGACTGACATTTGCACTGTCTTTAACACTAACTGTGACCTTACCTCAAATTTAACACCAAACCACAGCTGGCATGCCTAGATACTGCTTTAAAAAATGCTTAAAAAAGCTGAAACACAGTGAAATGAAATCATTTCACAATATTATGATGCTAAAATACCCTAATCATTTAGAAGTGTGTGAAATAATATATTTTTTGAATAATTGATTCTGCATCTATCTTTCCTTTAAAGCAGTCTTTGTTGAATGCTCCTTTTATATCTAATTATAATTCCTTGACCTCCCACCTGATGAAGACCATGGAGAGGCTCGTCCTCAGGCACCTTCGCTGTGTGAAACCCTCTGCAGTTTGCCTACAGGCCAAACATCGGGGTGGATGATGCGGTCATCTACCTGCTGCACCGGGCACGGATTCACCTGTAAGCTGCCGGGACTACTGTGAGGGTCATGTTTTTTGACTTCTCCAGCGCTTTTAATACCATTCAGCGGACACTACAGTGTGGAGTGGATAGGCAACTTACTGCATCGACAACGGATTACCTCACCAACAGGCCACAGTATGGGAGCCTGCGGAACTGTGTGTCTGAGGTGGTGGTCTGCAGCACGGGGGCTCCTCAGGGTACGGTGTTCTCACCGTTCCTCTTTACTTTGTACACCTTGGACTTCCACTACAACACTAGCAGTTGTTATCTTCAGAAATTCTCTGATGACTTAGCCATAGTTGGTTGTATATCAGATTGGAATGAGCTGGAGTACAGGTCAGTGATCATGGACTTTGTGAACTGGTGTGAAAGCAACCACCTGTGCTTAAACACCAGTAAGACGAAGGAGATGGTGATTGACTTCCGGAGAAAGACACTACCATTCACACCGGTGAACATCCAGGGTTCGGATTTAGCGAGGGTGGATAGTTTCAAGTACCTGAGTGTTCACCTAAACCATAAACTGGACTGGACTGACAACACATGCTTTGTTCAAGAAGAATCTAAAGTCGCCTCCATCTTATGAGAACACTGAAGTACTTCGGCGTGTGCAGGCCCATGTTAAGAACTTTCTATGACTCTGTGGTGGCCTCAGCTCTACACATCGCTGTGGTCTGCTGGGGTTCAGGCGGCACCGACCAGGACAGGAACAGACTAAACAAGCTGTTCAGGAGATCCAGCTCTGTCTTGGGCTGCCTACTGGACTCTGTGGAGGAGGTGGGTGAGAGGAGGATGTTGGCCAAGCTGACATCCATCACGAACAACACGTCTAGGACAAGTGTAGGACAGAGCGCTACCACAGGTCTTTTATTCCCACCGCAGTTAGACTCTATAACTCCACAGTTTAACCTACTTGAACTTGATTTTAAAATATTATATATATTCTTTACTAGTTTTACATACTGTACATTTGTAAATTGATTTTTAATTTTATTTGACTTAACTTTTTTTTGCACATTTCATTAATAAGTGCATTACTCTTGTTGCTTTCACTGCTGTTATTGCCTTGTATACCTGGGAGCTCTGTAACATGGACATTTCCTCGATGTGGGATTAATAAAAGATTACCTTACCTTATGTTACCTTACGTCTTTTAACAATTAAACTTTTAATTTTGTAATCATCCAGAATGGTATATTATATATTTTATAATATTTTACAAACTTTTAAGTCTTATTGTGTCCTATTTTTATTGGTGTGACATCATGTGGTCCGAGCACCACACAGAAGACACCAAGGAAAACTCTTCAGGTCAGTGATCCCACAATGGTGGATTGAGCTGCCAAACTCTGTACGCAAACTCTATACGCTCAGCAATTCCCTTCACAAACCAGAAACAAACCTGTGTTCAGGGTCACAACTTTTTTAGGCCAGTTTGTAAGGTCACACTGAGTTTAGACTTTTGAAGGTGAAGTTCAAATGCGGCTGGAGAGTCCGACTCAGCACAAGTGACATTGTAAAATTATCCCCAGGATTCTAGAGTTGTTTGAATGTTTTCTGTGATGTGAAGGTGATGTGCAGAGTGATCAGGATTTACATTGAAAGAAAACCTGGTCATGAGTCACTGTTTTCAAACTTTCAACATCAGTATCACTATTGCTTTGAAAATGTATTTTATAAACAGATGAAAAAACACATAAAAACTTAAAACTTATTATCAGGTTCCAGTCTGATAAAAACACATAGTACATACATACACATCTGCCTAATATATGATCATAACAAGGTAATTACCTTCTTACTATAATGAAAAAACAAAGTAATTGGGTTCTACTATTTTTTTAGGAGATTTGGTTAACTTTGCAGTCATAATACTAAGCTACTCGGCAGGCTATTTCATCTCCTCTTGTCATTTCTATTACCTAAAAATTCAGTTCTCTTTGATTTGATGACATTATGTAGTGATAATGTTAGTTGCTTTAGTAGTGCAAGTGGGCAGGTGTCAATTGCTAATGACCTTCAAAGAGACATTTTCTTTTCTTAGTTGTTCTGTTTCAAATTTGCTTGGACCCACTGCCAGTATGTGAAACTGTATAGGGGTTAGTCACAACTTTAATACCACTAATACTACATGCACAGCAATGATGTGATAGGTTATGTTCTTAGACTTTCTATATACAGTATAGTATTAACATTTATCCTGCATTATACCTTTAATCTAGAGGCAAACCACCAGAAGAGGTAAACCAGGCAAATTATTGCCTTCATCTAAAAACTTAAAAACTTAAAAAGTGGTCATGAGCACCCGTTACATCAGTTCATCACTTTTTTATTTATGGATGCCCATGGTAGGCAGCTGCAGCAGCAAACTCCTAATTTTCATATATTTGTTCCTTATTTAGTTTTATTTAAAATTTTAGAATACAAAGGTTCTTATAAACAGAGAAACAGTATCAGAAAATGTGCAACAGATAAACCTTTTAAGCCAATGTCTGTGTAACTTAATATTGAAATAGATTGTGTATATAGGCTCACTTCGTTCCATAGCAGATTTTTTTCAAATGAGGCTGAAATTATTTTTGATTCAGAGTTTTAAAATGACAATAGATATACAGTGCAGTGTTGCTGCCTGATACCATCACAACTTGGGCTCCTAGACTAAAAATTCAGCCGTATTATGTTTTTTAGAAGAGTCTATTATAGTGACTAGCACTTGCAACTATCTTATATATTTGGTGTAACCATCAGTGTAGTTCTCAAAAACAGCTCTCTGGTAACCAGAAATAAAAGTGTGCATTTTGTTTTGTTGCTTAGTTGCTTAATAAATGATGGTTTATGATTAAGCACCAATAACTGAACACAGTTTTTGACAAGTTTAATTTAATCTGCTTATATGGGTGTCTGAGGGTTTCCTTGCCTTAGGTGCCTTGGGTGCCTTAGAGTCTACAATCATAACTGTTTGTGTTTGCTTATTTGTCATACTTACATGGAAAAAAGTAGGTGTGTGTGTTTGTGGAGCTGACAACACAATCCAATCTTGCTAGCAGAGGTTCATTAATCAGCAGTAAGAGTATGTGTAGCTGACTAGAGAATGTGCACTTGTGCACTTGGTATGTTCCTTGCCATGACTGTGGGACAATCCTTGTATTTACTGAAAACTGGTGTGAGATGACCCCATAGTAAACACAGTCAAACGGACCACTTTACACCACTTTACACTTTACTCGGCACAGAGCAACCCCACCCCATTTTTTCAAAAAATTATGTGGTTTAGTCATACAAGCCTGTGCACAATCCAACAATTATTGTTTATAACACAAACATTTTTCTACAAGCATTGTTTAATCATGTTTTATTTATTGAGTGTGTAGCAGATTTAGATAGCTATAGAAACAGTATTCATGGTGTTTTCGTTTTACAACAGAAACTTTTAAATAACTCAATTCTGGTTAGATAAAAAAGAGAACATATAATAAGGAATTTTGAAATGCAGCTATACCTATTATGTGGTCGCTAGTGTTGTTAAATTTGGAGAGGTTAATTATAAAAAATAGGAAATTTGGAAGACAGTGGAAGACAACAATAGCAGCTTAGTATACTTGATCTCAGTACTGCTGTGTCTGATTTTATACAGTTTTGATCATAATGAAGTTTCTTAGAATTTAAATCAGTTGGGAATTACTTAGACATAAATGATTTAGGTCTCTAGGATAAGAAAAATGAAAATCCTGGCAGTTCTTTATTAAAAGTGTTAAGTTACTGACAGGTTCATGTTTAAATGGTTGTGATACTGTGGAACAAGCATATCAAGTACCCCTCACATTATAACACCTCCTGGATTTAATGTTAAGGTGGACAAGGGAAAGCAAAGTCTGCAGCTATGTCTTCTGACACCTGTCAATGTTTTGGCCACCCTATTTAAAATAAATGAGTTTTTCAAAACATTTGTTTAGAAAATTGCACTCCAGTACAACTCCACCACCCACTATGACCTCATAATAGTAAACAAACAGTATACTTATCACCTTTAATACAGTGTCAATATAAAAATCTACAATCTTGTAAATGTAAATTTATGGCAGAGCTGCTGCACTGGATTGCATTAGATTCAACAGCTGTACCTAAAGTTATGGCTTATCACTGTGTGTAAAGACAAAGTAATGGCACTGTTCGCAACTTCAGTTGGTCATGAAATGTGGTTGGCATATAGTAAGTCCAGAAGTTTACTGTCCCTTGTGTGGCAGTTTACGTACTGGGTGAAGTTCGGGAGGGTGGTGGAGAGGGGGAGGGAGACATGATTATAGTCCTTTTAGGATTTTTTAGCCAGTAGTATGTTCAAAATTTGCTTGTTTTGCAGGTTCCAGGCCCTCAGTATAGATGGGAAATTCCTATATCTTTAACTCTCGAACAGTAAATTGAACAAATCATTTTGAATCCTTTTGTTCATTTTGTTCATTTAACAGCAGGTGGCGCTGTATCTCTTTTGTGGGCGTTGTATAAACGGCCGCAGTTCTCAGTATATAATGAAAACATGGTTTGCTTCAGCTGACAAATTATAATACACAAAATGCCACAAGCAATTCAAACCATGTGAAAACCTAGGAACGCAAATACACACCACAATAAAATGACTTGTGTCCTGCATTCTCCCTGCCATTGTTGTTTAACAAGCGCGACTTGGTAGCTTTCACATGACAAATTAACGAAAGTACAATCCGTGATGATCCGTATGAACAACTTGTGAGAGAACTGTAGTGCTTGCTGCTCGCCACAGATGAATGAGTGACTCATTCGTTCAATGTAAACATTCAATCTTGTTCCTTACTTTTACACTTCTCTCTAGCTTCACCAGCTGCGCTGTCTTGATCTTAATTTTCCAAGGAGGGTAGGAACTACCCTTCTTCTCGATTACGTAACCAAGGATCTCCAGGCTTACAGTGACTGTGGAATGTACCAGTTCTTTAGTTTGAGTAATCGTGGTAGAAGGGATTGTTGTAAGGGTTTTGTTGGTAAAGTATGATGGTAGTTTTGGCTGACTGTAGCCACTTTGTCCATTATGCTCTTCATCAGATTAGTTGATGGATCCTATAATGAGTGGGTGACAATTCATCTTCTGTTGTTGGTTGCACATTTAGTGTTTCTTCCAGTTCCTAATTTGACAGAATTTTAATATGTAGTTGGTCAGTCTCAAGCTGTGGGAGTAGCTTTTCCCTCACTATGTTGTAGCCCTGGGTAGCTTGCTTTTACCTATTAAATGTGGAAGTTTATTTAATGTTCATCCATAGTTTCCTTATACCTATTAGGTACCACCTCTGACTGAATCTAGTGTTGTAGGTTCCCTCCCCTTGTGTGTGAGTAATTTTTTCCAGTAGCTTACTTAATAACATATTGTCCATGTTCCCCACCAACTTGTGGGGACCTTGTTGATCTGGGCAAAATTTTACCCAACATGGCTCTTTTGTCTTTCATGTCATTCTCATATTTGAACTAGACAGAGTTAAGCATAATGAGATATTGTACAGTATATTGCATTATAAGTTTCACTACTCTTTTTGGCACAGGACTGGATTGTGAAACCAATGAATTTACAAGAGAGTGCAAATGTATTAATTATTTTCTACAACAGCAAAGTCACATATGTCCATTATTCTATTGTCTACATTAAAAAAAGGTAAAAAGTACTCACTATCACTCACTGACTTTTTTGTCTTAACGCCTCAACTTGAACTACTGAATGAACTACTTTTCAATTCAATTCAACTTTATTTGTATAGCGCCAGCTCACAACAAAGTCATCTCAAGGAACTTTACATAATAAGGTCAAGGCTATGTAGAGATATGTAAGTAAGACCCAACACTTTCTCCTTGAACAACTATTGGCAACAATAGAGAGGAAAAACTCCCTTCAACGGAAGAAACCTCCAGCAGAACCAGGCTCAGAGTGGGCGGCCATCTGCCTTGACCGGTTGGAGTGAGTGGAAAGTGGAGGGAGAAATGAACAGAGCAACAAAATCAACAGCAAATTGTTAGACAGGTTGGTAGAACCTGTAACTGCACACTGGAAGACACAGCTCCAAAGCCAGGAACACCTGAAGACAGGGAGAGAGAGAGGGAGACATAGAGTGAGAAGCACAACTATGGGAGAAAGAAGAAACAGAGTTAGTGTCACACAGTGGTGATGTATAAATGTGGGGTGAGAGGAGAGAAGGAAGAGAGGAGGAAAGTGGATCAGTCCATCAGGGGTTGGTCCCCCAACAGCCTAAGCCTTTAGCAGCATGACTATAACTATAAGCTTTACCAAAGAGGAAGGATTTGAGCCTAGTCTTAAAAGTAGAGAGGTTGTCTGCCTCCAAAATCTGGACTGGGGGCTAGTTCCACAGGAGAGGAGCTTGATAGCTAAAGGCTCTGCCTCCCATTCTACTTTTGGAAATTTTGGGAACCACAAGTACGCCTGCATTCTGAGACTGAAGGGATCTATTAGGGTGATATGGTACTAGAGGCTTTTTTAGGTATCATGGAGCTTGACTGTTAGAGCTTAATGGGTAAGAAGAAGGGTTTTAAGTTCTATTCTACATTAATTGGGAAGCCAGTGGAGAGAAGCTAGAGAAGGTGAAAATGATCTCTCTTAACAATCCTGGGGCACTGGGGCATCCCAAAAATTGAGAATTACAGTAGTCCAATCTAGAGGTAACAAATGTATGGACTAGTTTTTCAGCATCGCTTTGAGGCAGGATGCTCCTAATTCTGGCAGTGTTCTGTTGGTGGAAGAAGGCTGTTCTAGAGATTTGTGAGGTAAATGACAAATCCTGGTCAAAAACGACTCTGAGATTCCTTGCAGTAGTACCAGGGACCAGAGTTATATCATCTAAAGTAACGATATAGGAAAATATGTTTCTGAGATTTTTAGGGCCAAAAACAATAACTTAAAAATAACTTCCTCCTGGAGAAATCCAGGCCCTTATGTCTTTTAGACATGCTTGTAGCCTGATTCATGCATTTGTTTGTCTGATTTCATATATAGATATAACTGTGTGTCATCAGCAATGTAAATGTATGTGTTTTCAAATAATGTTGCCTAGAGGAGACATTTAGAGTAATAAGTTTATTCAATTTTATTCATAAAAAAAGTCATGAAGTCATTGCTGCTTAGTGTAAAGGGAATACTAGGCTCAACTGAGCTATGGCTCTTATTCAGCCTGGCTACAGTGCTGTAAGGAAACCGGGGGTTGTTCTTATTTTGCTCCATTAGTGATAAATAATATGCTGTTCTAGCTTTACGGAGTGCTAATTTGTGTAAGTATAAACTCTTTTTCCAGGCTAAGCGTGATTCTTGTGCAAAACACCACTTCCTTTCTAATGTCCATGACACCTGCTTTACATTGCAGGTTTGCGAGCAGTCAAAGGATGCATATTTAACCTAGTGTTTTTGTACTCTAAATCTGCACTTCCAGCATGTGATCTTTGCCACAGACACAGCATTAAAGATGATGTGATCAGCTGATACTTCTGTATTAATCCTAACAACATTAGGCCAAGTCTCACTATACACAGTTCATGCAGGACAGATTTATTAATTGCTATGATCCCATCATTCTATTTTAGTCAAGGTAGTTCCCTTTTTCTCTAACTCTCTGTGTCTGCACAGCCTCCTTGAAACTTCCTCGTTACAGCATTACAAAAATACAGTATAGTATTTTCTCAAACATTAAATTTCAAATCCTTTAAACCAGGGGTGTCCAAACTACGGCCCGCGGCCAGTTTTTATTGGCCCGCAGCAAATTCTGAAAATATAATTGAATATGGCCCGCACATGGCGCTTGAGCTCAACTCTGTTGCACTTCTCAGTTTCAACACTAGATAGAGCCAGTCACAGAAAAGGTGCTTCTCCACTAAACAAAATTAGGCAAAGAAGAATATTTACCACGAGTCACCAGAAATGGCAGCACCGAAAAAACGCAAGATAGCAAGTGAGTGTAGATGATTTCAAACACGGTGGGAAAAAGAATATTTCTTTAAAGAAATCAACAGAAAGTGTGTCTGTTTGATTTGCAATGAAGATGTTGCCGTGATGAAAGAGTATAATGTCCGTCGGCACTATGAGACCAAGCATCAGAGCTGTGTCAATATGTCACCTCTTGTGTGTGGCCCGGGCCTTTGCTTATTTTTCTGTATTTGGCTGTATTTGGCCCTCACCAAAAAAACTTTGGACACCCCTGTTTTAAACAATTTTCTTAATTATATATAACACATAAATATGTGTTACACATGGTCATTTAAATTTCCTTACAATCAACTGCAATAATGATACATTCAGTAGTAATCACACATCTTCATGAATATATGCCCCACCTATACTGTAGAGGCCGCCTTACACGTGTCCAGTGGTCCAAAAAAGATCCACTTCAGAGATCGATGTATTATAAAAAACGTTGCAGTTTATTGAATTTCTGTGTTCTTCAGTACAGCTAATAACAACAGTTCTAAAATCAAGTTAATATAATACCTAAACTCCACTGAGCACGGTAACAAAACTGCCTCCACAGCCAAACACTGCTCTAATACAATGACTTGCTGCTCCAGTCCGTTTCTAACAGCCCGAAAAGCAATACAAACATTGCTTTCCTTGACGATTACTTGCAGGCTTAGAAGGCACTATCTGATGTTGTACAAACATTAGCTACTAGTTGTTTATCTACTGACACAGCATAACTGCAGAGAAAATATAAGCATGGAACAACATTTGAGAAAGTTATCATTGGCTCGTACACATACTACTTCTACTACTTTTCTTTCGGCATTTCCCATCAGGGGTCGCCACAGCGAATCATCCTTTTACACCTCAGTCTATCCTGGGCATCTTCCACTCTCACACTTTCCTCCTCCCACTCGTACCCACCTGCACTTGCCTCTTCACCTCTTTTCCACACTCCCCATCACACTGAACTGTTGACCCCAAGTACTTAAACTCCTGCACTTTCTTCACCTCAGCCCCCTGTAACCTCACTCTTCTACCTTTCTCCCTCTCGTTTAGACACATGTATTCTGTCTAACTACGACTGACTTTTATGCCTTTTCTTTCCAGAACAAGCCTCCACCTCTCCCACTGTTCCTCCACCTGCTCTCTACTCTCACTGCAAATCAAAATGTCATATGCAAACAACATTGTCCAGGGAGATTTCTGTCTGACCTCGTGTCAACCTGTCCATCAGCATAGCAAACAAGAAGGGACTCAAAGCTGATCCTTGGTGTAGTCCCACCTCCACCTTGAGCTCCTCTGTCGGACCTACAGCACATACTCCTCTCATACATGTCCTGGACTACTCTGACGTACTTCTCTGCGACTCCCGACAACCTCATACAGTACCACAGCTCCTCCCTCGGCACCCTGTCATACAACTTCTCTAAATCCACAAAGATACAATACAGCTCCTTCTGAACATCTCTGTACTTTTCCATCAACCTTCTCGAAGCAAAAATGGCATCAGTCGTGCTCTTACGGGGCATGAAACCATACTGCTGCTCGCAAATCTCCACCTCTTTCCTAAGCCTGGCTTCCACTACTCTTTCCCACAGCTTCATTGTGTGGCTCATCAGCTTTATCCCTCTGTAGTTGCTGCAGTCCTGCATGTCACCCTTGTTCCTAAAGATCGACACCAGAAAGCTTCTCCTCCATTCGTCAGGCATCTTCTCACTCACTAGAATCCTGCTAAACTGACTGGTTAGAAACTCCACTGCTGTCTCTCCTAGATGCTTCCACACCTCCACAGGTACGTCCTCAGGACCAAAAGCCTTTCCGCTCTTTATCCTTTTCACCTCATCCTTTCTAATCTCTGCTATTTCCTGCTCCACAACATCCACATCTTCGTCCCTTATTTCCCTGTCATTTTCCTCATTCATCAGCTCCTTAAAATACTCCCTTCTTTTTCTGTGCACACTCTCCTGGGTTGTTAGCACTTTTTCATCTCTGTCTTTAATCACCCTTATCTGTTGCACATCTTTCCCATCTCTATCTCTCTGTCTGGCTAGTCTGTACAAGTCCTTCTCTCCTTCCTTCACTCTGCGCTGCACTTCCTTTTACTCCTGTCTACTTTCCGCAGTCCTTTCTAAATCCCACTTCCTTTGAGCTAACCTCTTCCTCTGGATGCAGTCCTGTACTTCCTCATTCCACCACCAAGTGTCTTTATCTTCTTTCCTCTTTCCAGATGACACACCAAGCACCTTCCTACCTGTTTCCCTGATTACCTCTGCTGTAGTTTCCCAGTCATCTGGAAGCTCTTCCTGACCACCCAAAGCCTGTCTCAACTTCTGCCTGAATTCCTCACAAGTTTCTTCATTCTTTAGCTTCCACCACTTGGTCTTCTTTTCTGTCTTTCCTCTCTTCTTCTTCCTGACCACCAGAGTCATCTTACACACCACCATGCGGTGCTGTCTGGCTACACTCTCTCCTACCACCACTTTGCAGTCACTAAACTCTTTCAAATGACATCGTCTATATAGAATGTAGTCCACCTGTGTACTCAACTCAACTCAACTTTATTTATTTATATAGTGCCAATTTACAACATGGTCATTTCAAGGCACTTTACATAATAATACCATGCAAAGTAATAATAACATTTAAAGAAAACCCAACAAATTCCCCTTGAGCAAGCTATAGGCAACAGCGGAGAGGAAAAACTCCCTTTAACCGAAGAAACCTCCAGCAGAAACAGGCTCAGGGTTGGCGGCCATCTGCCTTAACCGGTTGGGGTGAGTCGAAAGTGGAGGGAGAAAAGAACAGAGCAACAAAAGCAACAAGAAAACATTGGGCAGGTTAGTAGGACCAGTAGCTGCGCATTGGAAGACACACAGCGCCAAATCCGGGGACACCTGAGGACAGGGACAGAGAGAGGGAGACAGAGAGGGAGAAAGACGACTACGGGACAAAGAAGATACAGAGTTAATGTCATACAGTGGTGACATATAAATGTGGGGTGAGAGGAGAGAGTGAAGAGAAGAGAAAAGTGGTTCAGTTCAGATTCCCCCAGCAGTCTAAGCCTATAGCAGCATGACTACAACCAACTATAAGCTTTATCAAAGAGGAAGGTTTTGAGCCTAGTCTTAAAAGTAAAGAGGGTGTCTGCTTTGGAATCTATCTGATAGATAAGATTTAAACCAGTTTAGTGCAGTTCCTTTAATTCCAATTACATGTTCTAGTCTCTGTAATAATATTTTGGGATCAATGGTGTCAAATGGACCACTAAGATCTACAGAACTAGTACAGAGACAAGACCATTATCTGAAGCCAGAAGAAGATTGTTGGTGACTTTAATCAGTGCGGTTTCTGTGCCATGATGAACTCTAACTCCTGACTGAAATTCTTCAAACAAGTCGTTTCTGCGCAGGTGGTCACATAGTTGCTTTGCAACTACTTTTTCAAGTATTTTAGAAATAAAAGGGAGATTGGATATTGGTCTGTAATTGGCTAAGACACCTGGATCCAGACAAGTTTTTTTTTTTTAAGTAGAGGTTTTATTACAGCTACCTTATAGGCCTTTGGTACATATCCTTTTTGTAAAGATAGATTAATGATATCTAATATGAACGTGTCTAATAAGGGTAAAGCATCTTTGAGCACTCTAACTGGAATAGGGTCTAGCAGGCATGTTGTTGGTTTTAATGACGTAATAGCAGAAGTTAACTCAGCAAGATTTATGCGTACAAAGCAGTCTAATTTGTTTCTAATAGCTACAATTACATTTGTGAAGACAGTCATGAAGTCATTGCTGCATAGTGTTGAGGGAATACTAGTTTCAACTAAACTATCACTCTTTGTCAGCCTGGCTACAGTGCTGAAAAGAAACCGTGTTTTTTTTATTTTCCTCCTATATTTGTGATGAATAATATGCTGTTTTGGCTTTATGGAGGGCTAATTTGTATAAGTCATTGCTGCATAGTGTTGAGGGAATACTAGTTTCAACTAAACTATCACTCTTTGTCAGCCTGGCTACAGTGCTGAAAAGAAACCGTGTTTTTTTTATTTTCCTCCTATATTTGTGATGAATAATATGCTGTTTTGGCTTTATGGAGGGCTAATTTGTATAAGTATAAACTCTTTTACCAGGCTAAGCGTGATTCTTGTGAATGAGTGGAATGCCACTTCCTTTCTAGTTTTCGTGACGCCTGCTTTAAATTGCGGGTTTGAAAGCTATACCATGGAGATCACCTGTTAAGATTTACTGCCTTCTTTTTCAGAGGGGCAACAGTATCAAGTATTGATGCTGCATAATTATCAGTCAGGTAATCAACTTGTGCAGGAGTACAGTTAATGAGGCTACTCTCAGTTATATTGGTACATGATGAAGTAAATGATGAAGGGATCATTTCCTTATATTTTTTCACAGTGTTTTCAGATAAACACCTACTGAAGTGTAACTTTTTTCTAGCTGCTGTAAAATCCATTAGATTAAATTCAATTGTTATTAGAAAATGGTCAGAGAGAACAGAATTTATGAGGAAATACTGTCAGTTTATCAGTTTCAAAGTCATATTTAAGGACAAGGTCTAGGGTGTGGCTAAAACAATGAGTGGGTTCTTTTACATTTTGAGAGAAACCAATTGAATCTAATAATGAAGTGAATGCCGTGTTGAGGGAGTTACTGTCAGCATCTACATGAACGTTAAAGTCGCCCACTATGACGACTTTATCTGCACTAAGCACTAAGTCAGAATTCAGTCAAAAATTCAGGATAAGGGACTGGAGGACGGTACACAATTACAAATAAAAGTGGATTTTGAGTTTTCCAAATTGGGTGTGAAAGTCTCAGAGTAAGACTCTCAAATGAGTTATAACTATGTTTAGGTCTAGGTTCTATCGGTAAGCTTGAGTGATAGATTGCTGCTACTCCTCCACCTCGGCCTGAGCTTCTAGGAACATGATAGTTAATATGACTTGGGGGGTCGACTCATTTAAACTAACATATTCTTCCTGCTGCAACCCAGTTTCAGTGAGACAAAATAAATCGAATTGATCATCACTTATCAAGTCAGTTACTAACAGAGATTTAGATGAGAGACATCTGATATTTAATATTCCACATTTAATTGTTTTAGGTTTTTGTTTAGTAAGAGGAGTCCTAACTTTTATTAAATTATTATGATTAACTCCTATGGTGATAATTTTTAGTTTGCAAAATTTAGTTGATCAGGGAACAGACACAGTCTCTATAGGAATGTGGGTGTTGTAAATGCGGTAAGGATACTGCAAAGAGGCGTGTAGGACTGGATCTCTGCGTCCTAGGCTCAACTGTGGATTGTTAAACTTTTGGTCATGTATTAAAATCAGACATATTTTGGATGCCATCTCTCCTAATCAGCCTAGGTTTTCCCCAAAGACGTTTTCAATTGTCTATGTAGCCCACATCGTTTGCTGGACACCACCTAGACAGCCAGCGGTTGAATGACGTTATACATGTCGTCACTGATCAGATTTGGCAGGGGTCCAGAGAAAACTAAGGAATATGTCAAAATCAACCTCTATGTACTCTTTGTCCACACTGCCACATTCATGGCATGTCTTCCCTGCATCATGGGTCTTGTGTCTTTCAATTATGTCATTCCAGGTTTTAAAGACACAGCTGATCTATTCAATCCATTCTAGCTCTTTAGTTGTAAAATCGGCCTGTCATGGTTCTCTTTCTTACTTGCTTGTCTTTTCCTCCGAGCTGGTTTTTGATAAATTCTTCTGTTTCCAGGATAGCTTCTCTGAGGAATACTTCAATTATGAGGCTGTAGCAGAACTCACTATATTTGGGTGATTTGATATTAATATGCAACATTAATTTCCTCGAATTTAGGGGCACCAGATTCGTTAAGCCGAATCACACTATGAATTATTATATTACATGGACCGTTGACGGTCCAAAGTGACAAATAAAATTAAGTAAGCAACAATTTAACCAACATCAGTCTATATCGTGAATTCTTTACCGTATCAGTGACTCGTCTGCATAACTAAAGAAGGACAAACACATAACCAGTTCTTTTCAATTATTTATTACTCTACTACTACAGGGAATATAAATGAATGGGAATATGCATTTGGATATAAGTAATGAAATGAACAAATGAACAGATTGTCAACATGGAACAACAATTTTAAATGAATAGATGAGTGAACGAGTGTGTATATAGGTGTGATAATTTTGGGACCAAAATGACGAAGGATAATCGCTATTTAGTTCTAATTAAGGGAAGAACTACGTGTAAATTTAGAAAGGGCTCCCTTGTGTTAGAGACTGTTAAGACCCAGGCTTTTATGAAACAGAGATGTATTTCTCTTGCCTTTAGCTGCAGCAGACGTTCTGCCGTATCGGCGCAAGTCGGTACCGCTCCGCAGTGGAAGGGAGAGATGTGGTTCCTCGTCACCGGCAGGGTCGCTCCCAGAGCGAGGATTGTCCGTCTCACGGTTGTCGCGGTTTTAGTGCGGCCCGAACGGATTGCACCTGGTCAGCTGGGCAACTCGGATCAAAGTTGGAGGGATCCGAAGTCCGCTGGTCGTCTCAGTCTCCGTTCAATTTTGTGGAAAGGGAACGGTTGGAGCCCAGATATTGAGCTAAACCAATTCAGTCAATTATAAAAAAATTAGACTATAGGATAAAAATCTTGGCGAGGTTTGGCGGGAATAGTAAGATTGTCTTCTTGTTCGTACACAACAAGGTTCCAAGTTCACTTGGCATTTAAGTTAAAAAGGATGTTACAAAAACTTATAATTTTCTATATATGTAACGAGAGTTTGTCTCGTCACACAACGAAAACCTAAGTGGAGAGTTAGGTAAAAATTTCGTAGTCGACTTTCTCAAAAGGAGAACAAAGAAAAAGTAAGTAGAAGCTAGCGGCCGAAGGGATTGCGCAGACGAAGCGCGAATTGAAAAAGAAATTTTAAGAGAAGAGCCGGAGAAGAGGGTGAACAAAGGAAATCTCTTCTTTTTATACCTAGGTGTTACGTGAGATTCAAAGAGAGAGGCGTGCTCGACTGTCATTTGAATTTACCGCGGAGAGTGTAATAGTCCCACCTCCTTCGTTTGAGCTTTCTTAAGAGTTTGATTAATTTCGAGGTTTAATTTACTAATTCTTCGTTCATCAGGCCCAAAATGTTTCACACCATTAGAATAACCATAACGTTTCTTATGTCATTTGAAACATCATCACAGTTCAACATTTTAGCGGTGTGATCGAAGACATGAAGTTTACACAAATCTTTCTTTATCATGCACAGACATGTAGGTCCACATAGATAAAATGACGCAGGTAACCTCCAAACTTACAGCAGATCCAATCAGTTTGTTTGACCCTTATTAATAAAACGATAACATACCAGTTGATAATTTTCCTACATTGTTGGCATAATTAGCAGATGGTAACGTGAGACTTACTGAAACATAACATGATCACATTTAGTGTCTGAGCGGGTGTATACGAGTCTAAAGGTGAAATGTATGGTATTATACAGAATTGACAAAAAGATTATGACATTGAAAATTTAACTTTGTACCGATAAACAGAATGAAAACGGTCACGGGCCTTGGTTACAATACTCGTAATTTCCCCAGCAGATGGCACTGGTGTGCCGTGTTACTCTTTCCGTCGCTCCTGATGAAAATCCTCCGATTTGTAACTTCGTGAGTTTTCAACTTAGAACATTCAGAGTTACACCAAACTGTTGCATAGCTTCTCCTGAACATGAGGGTACACATCACATGTATAATGGAAACTTGGTTCATCTAGTTTCTGAGTTTAAGAGTCCAGAAGACAAGCTTTGCATTCCAAAGTCTGTTCCCTTTTGGTCGGCCAGTTTGATCTGATAAGGGAGATTTACAAGTGTGATTTAAGGGATGACTCCATGGATGGTTCTTCGCGGATTAGTGTTAATGGCTGAGGTGCCAGGCAGGGATGTTGATTTTGTCTGTGATTGTTGGAAACAGATGTGGGGAGTTGAGGGGGGAACAAAGGCTTTCTGTTCCCTTATCTTCACAGGGAGGTGAAAAGATATGTTTACCTCAAAAACAGGGAATGTAGCTCAGGTCCTGGTTTCGATCACCCAGACAGGGATGCTACATATCCCCCACTAGTTCACGTGGGTCCCATGCAGATGGAGAGTCATCGGGAACTACATCCAAGCATCCATGATGAGGTGGACAAGAACCTGTAGAACACTCTTATTTCATGAAAAGCCTGGTGTCTCTTCTAATCATTTTTCAAAACGAAAGACTTACGTATATCTTATAACTATGTGTTGTTAATGAAGCTATGATGCTCGTGTTTGAATTTAGATTGTTAAACATACTAGATTAACTGTGGTTATATGACAATATTTCAATTCACTAAAGAAAGATTATAAATCACCTCAAGCGGTAAGAAGACAGTTAAAACAAAAGAAATAGTAAAATAATCTACTACCACATAATATAGTCAGTGGGTTTCTACTTATTGATGTGAGTCTTATATTGCATGCAAACCTATATGTTAGGGGTTTCCCTCGGTGCTTAATTATTCTAATTCTATAAGTTCTGAAGGCGACTGTTCGGTTGCATCCTCGCCTTCCTCGTCTTTCTTAGCATTCCTTCTTCTGACTAATTTTCCCAACCGGGTGGTACAATCATTAAGTTCAGATTGCAGCCTTTTTGTGCGACGGAGGTAAAGGTAGGATATACCGAATGTCAATAGATAACTCAGGCCAACAGCAGTAACCAGGACAGTGTCTGCAGTGGACCACGAGTAGGTGAGGGGCCGGATTGGGGTTTGGTCTTTCGAAGAAATTTCTTTAAGCACATTTTCAACGGGCGCTACGTCTATAATTTGGGAACCTTCATATTGAATTCTGGTAAGGGTACTTTCATCCAGTTGTAGCGTGTGTTTACTGAAGAAATCTGAAATTTCAACATCGCTCTCGTACTGTTCAGACCGAAGGTGGTAAAGCGTTAGATCATCTACGTGAAGGATAGCCCCTTCAGGTACATTAACCCATAGAGTCTGACTGGGCAATTCTATACGAGTGGATGTGTCATGTTGGTCATAAGTTAGCGTAGCGAAGCGTTTTGGAGTGTTCAGTAGCCATCTATTTCCCACTATCTCAGCCTGAGTGGTGGTGATCTGATGGCGGGGTGTTACGGTAGCTGGGCACTGTGAGTCCTTGGTCATCGCCTGAAGACCACATATGCCTGCGGTGTTGTCTCGGACAAAAGGCTTGCTAGGACAAAGGTAATGAATGTCCTTGGTGAGGGTGCACATTCGCAAATTTGGAGCCAAATACAGTTCAGGATTGCTATCATGGTAGGCGACTACAGGCGGGGTGTTTATCTTCACGTGAGTTTCCCCTTGCCAAGTTCCTACATTTACGATATCTTTTAGTCGATAGATGTTCTGCGGGGCTACTATAGGGAGATTGATGATGAATGCCAATTCTCTAGCATCTGGATCAACGTGAATGGGGACCGAACTACCCAGAGTGTAAGCCAGGTGTGCCTGTAAGGGTGTCACCATTTCTTTAGTGGCCGTTGCTAAGATGTCCTGAACTAGTGTCAGTGGAATTAGGTACGGGGGAATCTTACCTATGGCCAAACTGTCTATCGATGAACTTACATCTCGTATGAGGTCGGACATGAGCAGGTTGACCAGTTGACTGTTGACATAGTCTACTTGTAGAGCGGACATAAGGCTAGCGGTTGCAGCTATAGTCCTTTTTAAAGCTTCGTTTTGGGTGTTAAGAACCAGAACGGTTTCCTTAACGGTTTTACCAATCGCCTCCAAGTGATATTTTTGTCTGTCCATTTCAGTGCGTATATTGGGTTGTTCGTCCTGTAATTCTGAGACGTGACGTTTGATGGAGGCCATGTTGACTGCATTCACGGATGACATACCAATGCTAAACAGGGATCCTATGGCGGAGGCGGCTGTTAACAGCCCGGCTATGAATCTTTTCTTTCTACTACTAGCTCCTGTAAGCTCTGACCGTGAGATTGTGAATTTTTGAAGTTGTTCTAACATATGCGTGACGTCTGCCTCAGCGTGCGTTATGGCTTCTCGAGTCCAACGTATGCCGGCCCAAGAGATAAGTTTGCTGGTTGCTTGCGTATGCTTTTGACATACTGCCTGCGGGTTTATCCTGACAAAAACCTTTTGGGTATGGAGTCGACACCCGGTAATTAACAGGCCAGGTTGGTCCTTTAAAACGATCCCAGAACTTGGTCCGGGTTCGACAATCTCAGGCTGAGCGGTCACGGTGGTCCAGAGGGAGAGCGTTATGATTAATGGCCAAATCATCCTGAGGAGAGAAACGAACGTCGTTAGGGTTGGTTCGCAACACGATTTCAACAATTATTCTTGTATAGGAGTATACAGGACACCCCCCCCTTTTCTTAGGTGAAGAAGAGGGCTACATTAAACACAATAGAATTATAGACTAGTCTTAGCCCTTTATGAGAGGAAGAAGAATTGTTGTTATATATATCTATATGACTATTATTGTTATTAAAATTTTTGTTTGTTGTTGTTTTTCTTTTTGTTTACATGACGGGTTAGATAAACCAATTTGGCATATTGGGAATTTCATCCGGGTTTTCAAACCTCGAGCTGGGTTTTACTTTTAGTGATTACTGGACATGTGCTCTCCAAACCTTGTGGAGGGTTTGTGTAACTTGATCTGGTTTCGGTGGACCCATTTGAGTATGGGTTCCATGTGACCTTTGGTGATTCTTATTTGGTAGGTCACCGGCGACAGCTTGTCTGTGATCAGGTATGGGCCTGACCAATGTGGGAGAAGTTTCCGACCTAATTTTTGTGGTCCTTTGTTTTCCTTCTGGGTTGGTTGGGCAAAGATATAGTACCACACTTTGTCCCCCACTTGGAATTCCTGGTCGGAAGCTTTTTGGTCGTAATAGGCTTTGCGCCCTTCCACACTTTTGTGCATATTTTTCTGGGCAAAAGCAAATGTGGCTTTCAGGTGTTTGTTCAGGTCAGTCATATACTGATGTGTAGTATATGCTGTGACGAGGCCAGCCTCTCCTGGTTGATAGATCAAGTGCAGTGGCAGGGTCATTTGTCGGCCTGTCATCATTTCAAAGGGAGAGATTCCCGTTGTTTCATGAGGTGTGGCCCTGATGGCCATTAAGACCAGTGGCAGTTTGACATCCCAGTCTCTGTGGTTTGTTGCCACATACTTTTTAAGGATTTCCACCACAGTCCGGTTGGTTCGTTCCACCTGGCCCGAGGATCGGGGGTGGTGGCTGATGTGAAAGCTGGCCTTCACGCCCAAAGTTTGCCAAAGTTGTCGGGTTACCTCTGCAGTGAAGTGTGTTCCTCGGTCTGAGTTGACACAGGTGGGTAAGCCGAACCGCGAGAAAACATGATTCATTAGCAAGTAGGCCGTAGTTTGCGCCGTGTCATTGGGTGCCGGTAAGCACTCGACCCATTTGGTGAAGGCACAAGTCACCGTTAGGAAATACTTGTTGCCTCTGGTTGATTTAGTAAGCGGACCCACCCAGTCGATTTGGAGGTCGGACCAGGGGAAGGATATGCCTCTTCGTTGTAGAGGTGCTCTGTGAAGTGGGTTTGCTGGTTGGAATTGGCAACAAACCAGACAGCCTCTAATGTAGTCTCTTACATCTTTCTTCATATGTGGCCAATATGCCACTTGTTGGAGTCTATGGCATGTGGCTTTGACTCCTCTGTGTCCTGCGCATGGAGTGTCATGGGCTTGCGTTATCATAACCCCCCTGTGGCTACGAGGCACCACAAGCAAAGGAGAAGTGAGTGTGTCGGAGCCATACATGAGGAGGCCCTTGACAACGCGCAAGGAATCACGAATGCGGTAGAGGTGTTTCAAATCAGGCGTTGAAGAGAGGTCAGAGTCCGACACAGGATGAGATGAAGGATCAGACAGATAGAGGATCATGGCTCCAATGGCCGGATCCGAGGACTGTAGGGAAAGCAGGTCGTGGTCAGTGAAGGAAGGCGTCACTGAGGCGGGACTCGGGTCATGAAGTGAAGAGGAAATCAACGCTGAACGAGCCCGGGTGACGGCAAAGAGTGTGTGTGGTGTGGGATGCGCCGTCATGTCTGGTACAAATGTCCAGGGAGTACCCAGAATGGCACCTCGTTTGGCTAGGGCATCGGCCTGGTCATTAAATTGTTTGTCTTGACCAGGAATGCGCGAGTGGCCCTTAACTTTCTTCCAGTACACTTGTATGTCATGGGTGTCCATGAGGTGGTCACAAGTGATGAAGAGCTCCTTGTGTTTGACAGGTTTTCCGCTTGATGTTACAAAGCCCTTCTTTTTCCATGATGCCAAGTGGCATAAGAAGCTGAGGCGTGCATAGTTGGAGTCGGTGCATATAACTAGCTGTCGGACTTTGTGTGTAGCAGCTAGTTGGAGTGTGATCAGAATGCCTGCAATTTCTGCATATTGGGACGATTGACCGCCCAACAGGAATGTCTGAGGCGTGGTGGGAACGTTATTGGTCCATACCACGCCAACCCCTGCCCGCATTTGGGATTCGTGGTGGAAAGAACATCCATCTACATAAGCAGTGGCCATGCCTTGACAGGCATTTTGATCAAAGTAGTGATGGCGTGTGGTTTCTGAAGATGACAAGTCAAGGACAGGAGTCGAGGCGGCAGGCGTGTCGGAGGTGCAACGTTGGCAGGTTGCTAGGTCCGTGCCTAGCGGGGTTGCACGATTCAGTGCGTAGCGCACCTCCACGTTGAAACTCTGTAAGGACATGAGCCAAGCGGCTACACGGGCATTGGTCACAACGCCGTCACGAATTCGTTGGCTGTTGAGGAATGTTACTGGTTGGTGGTTTGTTTCGATGATTATTTTCTGACCACCAAGATAGTTAGAGAAGTGTTTCACAGCCCATACCGTGGCTAGCAGTGCTTTTTCACAATCCGAATATTTAACTTCGGGAGGTGCAAGGACTTTGCTAGCATAAGCTACTACACGTTTGTCTTGGTCGTGTGATTGGTACAGACCGGCGCTTAGACAGTGAGCTGAAAACCCCACTTGTAGGTGGAATTCTTTCGTGCTGTCAGGGTAGGCCAGACATGGTGCTGCACACAATCGGGTTTTCAAAGCTTGCATGGCTTGCTCTTGTTGTGTTCCCCAAACGAAGGGGGCGTCCTTTTTAAGGAGGTCTGTTAGTGGTTTAGCCAGATCGGCGTAGTCTTCAATGAACTGGCGTGAGTAGTTGCATACTCCCAGAAAGCTGCGGAGTTGCGAGACGTTTTCAGGTACTTTGATGTTTGTTATACCTTGGACACGACTAATCTGTGGTTCAACTCCAGTGGGGCCCACCAGGAGGCCCACATAGTTCACCTTTGTTTTGCACCATTGGCATTTGGACAGGGACACCTTGGCTCCAGCGGTGGTGAGCTGTCCGAGGACATGGTCGAGTTCCTTTAGATGTGAATCAAAAGAGGAATTACGCATCAAGACATCATCAACATAAATGAGGGTGCCCCTTTCACGGGCATCGGGGCACGCTTTATTTAAGAAAATGTTGAACTCTGCAGGTGAGTTTGCATAGCCAAAGGGGCACCTTGTGAAGGTGTACTGGCGATTTGCGAATGTGAATGCCAATTTGTGTTGGTCCTCAGGTGTTACTGGTATGGTCCAGAACCCTGAGGCCACATCGATGGTGGAGAAGTATTTAGCATCTCTCACACTGGGGAGTTCTTGTTCCAGTTGGGTCATAGGCCACCTGGACAGAGGAACTTGTTTGTTCAACTGGCGATAATCAATGGTTAAACGCCATTTGCCGTTTGGTTTCATTACGGGCCATAGAGGTGCTGAATAGGTGCTATTACAGGGTCGTATGATCCCTTTTTCCAGCAGGTTGTCAATGATTTCCTGAACCGGACTATAAGAAGCGATAGGGATTTTATATTGGCGCACAAAAGCCGGTGGAGCATCTGGAGGAGTCGGGATGTGCACTGTGTGGAGATCAGTTAGACCACAGTCCAGTGAGTCTTTGGCAAATGAGGCCTGATATTTGAAGAGGAGGGCCCGTAATTCAGACCGTTCTTCCTCTGTACTTAGGGCGTCGGCTTCTGCCACCACCCTTTCGACCTGGGCTGGAAAGTCGTCATTTGGGGTTTGCGTTACTTCCTCAGGTGTTTCGAGAAGTTTACTTGTCTCGGGTGGTTCAGGCCGGGCCATAACTGATTCTTTTGATGATCCCACATGGAGGACATCAATGGTTTGGAAGATCATATGATGGTTGTCTGTGAGGTCTATTCGACAGATAGGTTCATTCTTGTTTGCCAAAGCAGTGTGGATGGCAATAGCTTGAGAGGGTTTGGTGTATATCACCTGCTCTTCTGGGTTTGAGGAGAGATAAGAGGGCATGGGCCCTATTATCGGGATTTTTAATTCAAAGTCATGAAAGCTGGTACTAATTAGCCATCCCAGAGGGGATGATTTGGGAATCAGAATGTCTTCCGTCCCAGAGTTTCGCACCAACAGTGACATGGTTCTGGCCGGTACTTCAAGGAGAGGGGTTGCCTCTAAAGTAAGGCCTAGTGTGAAGAACAGGTTCGATGGTTGGAAAAATGCTTGAGAGTGGTTAAGACATTGTCCCGTCTGCATAACTATGCGGACGGACTTGTAGTTAGTACGGGCTGGTATAACTACATGTTGTTCGTTGACTACCTGGCACACTTCAGGAATAGTTTGTCCTGATTTCAACACGTCCAGGTCGTCAATGGTAGAGGAACTGTTGGCGTCAGTAAGAGACCACAGGATGTTGTTTATTGTGTCTACCTGGGCGTCCAGGCGGACAAGAAGATCACTACCTATGTAGACAGAGTGTGGTAGCTCAGGAATGACCAAGAAAGAATGAGTTAGTTCACGCTGGTTCCATCTTACATTGAGTAGACATACTCCGATGGCGGGTTTAATGGTCTGTGGCGTAGGATCCATAGGGAAGCGAATTGTCTTGGATGCAAACCGGATGTTAGGACTGGTTTGCAAGAGGGATTCGTATAGTTCTTTGCTGATGGCAGACTTATCGGCCCAGAGTGCAAGAACTACATCGTCAAACTGGGTTTCTTCCAGCTTAATGCCTTCGACTAATTTTGGACAATTATTTTCTGTGGCTGTGGGATTCTCTAAGGTACCCAGGAATGTGTCTCGTTGAGACAAAAGTCCTGCCGGCGGCCATGATGAGACTTGACTGTTTGCATCGAATCCAGGGTTTTCTGCTCCAACGATAGGTTCGTTTGGTGAGTTGTGGGGCATTGCAACGTTGAAGGTGCAGTGTGGGATCTTGTAGATTGTTGATGTGGAAGGGGCAGAGGTTCGCGGGCCTGTGCCCAGATTCGGGAACGCTTAAAATCAATCACTGGTTCCAAACGGTTGAGGAGGTCTTTGCCTATAAGTAGGGGAACCGTCTCAAGAGGTGACACGTACACCGGGTGGACCAGTTTCATTGGTCCAATAGACACATGGACCAGAGCCATTGAGGTTAAAGTGGTTCCGGTTGGAGTGTAAGGTTGAATGTGCAGAGAGCACGGCTGCAGCTTGAGGTTTTTGCCTGCCTCATGCACCATAGTTCTTAGTTTGTCAAACAGCATCGTGGACATCAATGTGATGTCTGCTGCCGTGTCAAGAAGAGCCTCGTGTCTTAGTGTGTCTTCCAGCGTCACTGCTAAGTAGAATTTTCGGGCCACCCCTTTCTCAGTGAGGTTGCCGAGGAACTGTCGGAATGGTGGTTCTCCCTGGATGACTGATTCTTCATCATCGGGGGACTCGTTTGAGTCCAATTGAACCACTAAGACTGCACTGGAAGACTCAGATTCTTCACATGTGTATGTGACTTGGGCGGAGGACTCTGGACTGGAATGTGAAGGTGGCTCAGATCCTGCAGAGGTTGAGCAAGGTTCTTCTCCGCTGACCACATCTGGCGAGATATTAGGTGGCAGCGCTGTTATTGAGAGAACATTGGCCTTTTTATTTTTTTCCTCACGGAGGGTTTTGGCAACCTGTCTGAGGGTCTCAATTTCATTTCTTTCAAGACCCGTAGTGTCGATCGGAAGTTCAGGTGATTCAGTTTTGTCAAGATAAGCATTTTTGTTGCCTTTGTTATAAGAGTCATGTCGAGGAGAACCTGAGAATCTGTGATTTCTAGGGTAGCTCTTCAGCGGGTGAGACCTTTCATCTGGGCCACCATTTTGACCCTTGAAGTTGTCTCGATGAGAGAGTTTAGTTTGGTTCTGGAAAGACGTAGAAAAGGAGCGATTTCCTTTGTACCTTACATGATTTTGCCTTTTTTCAGGCCAAGAAGACTTAAAATTGTCATGACGCTGGTTGGTTCTAGGGGACCAGGATGGTTCACGGGCTTCTCGAGGATGATTAGGCTTCGTAGGTGTTCTTTCAGTGTTATTCGTTTCGCCACAGGAGGTTCCTTCCAAGGTCAGAGGTAAATGTTTGGTGTCAATGGTTAGCACTGTGTTAGTGTCGGGGTTCTTTGGGTGAGCTTCCCGATGCTTTGCAAACCCCAGTGAAGCCAGCTCACGTAGGTGTTGGCTGGTGGAGTTGCGTGGGTTTGCTGCTATGCCAAGATGAGTACTAGTGGCGGGATGGAGGTGTTTGATGAAGAGGGTTTTGAAGTTCAAGTCTTCCTCCATCCCTGGTTCATTTTGGGAGCCGAAGTAGGCTCGAAGAAGGCGTCTGTAGTACACCTGTGGGCATTCATGGCGGCCTTGTTTAACATTCATGGCGGCGTTAAGCCCCGTTTGGGAGACAGGATCACTGTACTCCTGTATCAGAGCTTGGCATAGTAACTCATAGTCATTTCTGACTACACGTGGTTGCCGTTCAATGAAATTGCTGACCTCACGGCTAGAGGTTGTTTTGATAAGATATATCTTATCAGTCGTAGTGGCCTGTGGATACCGTCGCAGGTAGAAGCTGATATCTTTCAAGTAGCCAGTTGTATCATGAGAACCACCAGGACTAGGTTCAAAGCGTTCGATGTTGCGGGCAATTTTATCCAGGTCCTTGTCAGTAGGAACCTGTGAGGGGTGGTGGGCAGGGAAAGCAGGTGGTGCTGCGTTTGGGGCCGCTGGGGATAAGCTCCGAGGAGTGTCCCGAGCTCTCAAGGATTCAGGTGGGAGGTGTGGAAGGAGAGTAGATGCCATCTCCTTCTTAGTCTCCCTGGAGGGTGAGATTTCCTTTCTTACTTCTTGGTAAGATGAGTCATGTGGAATGTGCCCCCCCTTTTCTTCAAAAGAGTAGTCAAGTTCCCTTTGTTTGTGGAGTCGTTGAGTTTCAAGGACTTTGTCTTCCTCATCAGTTAATTGCCGCTGTAGATGGTGACCCACCTGTGAATCATCATCATCAGGGACTCTATCACGTATTCTGTTTTTTGTTTTGAGGTCCTCGACCTCATTCATGGTTTGACAGAGCAGGGCTCGAGTTTTATCGTGGTCTGCCAGGGTCTCGTCCCGTTGCTTCCGAACCATTATTAATTCCCGTTCGCATTGTAGGAGGGACTGTTTTAATGTTTGGTTTGTTTTCTCTAAACCCTCCTTTTCTTTAGCGGAGTTAATCGCGGTTTCGTTTAGGGCTTTCTTGGACAGTTCAAGGTGATGTTCAAGGAATTTATTATCACTTTGCAGTTGTTGAAGCTGTTGTTTACGGGCAGTTAATTTGTCATTAGCCTGCTCTAACAGATGGTGAGTTTGCTTCAATTGAACAGCCATTACCATGGCCATGCGACCCAGCATTTTCAACTTATCTTTGTCTTTGAAAGACTGGGTGAACGCGTCGGCATTGAGGTCTGACATAATGGCTTGTAGATCACTCAATGTGGATCCCTGGACTTGCTCCATGTATCCCGGAAGGAAATCCTGAGTCAGTTCGATCACAGCTGCTTCATTGGTGACATGAATTTCTTCGTGACTAGACTCGGTTGAAGCGGTTGTGGTCGCTTTATGGGACTCAGCTAGCTGGTCCATATTGTCAGTGTTTTGGTTACTGAGTCTGGTAGGCAATTCAATAGCTTTCTGTTCTCAATACTTAGTTGTTAGCTCTTATCGTTAGGTAAGTTTTAGTCAAAGATCCTTAAGAGTTGTTTTAGAAAAGAAAGAAAAAAATTATTCTTTTATTATTTATTTTTATTTTTATTTTATTTTTATTGAGAACGTTAATCTTAATTTACCTAATTTTATCTAGTACAATACTCTCGTGACAGTACACACTGCAGGTGAGTAGCTAACATGGATCAGGACAGTCCTTGGTTAACTAGGGGATAATAGTGATAAAATCTGAATGCTTTACATGCAATGTAAATTTAAATGCAACACATGTATGAACAAAATAATGTGAAGGAGTGAAGGTAGCTATGGCTATATATAAGAGCAATAACACAAGAAGCAACAGTTTCTGTAGCTGCAATCAGATTAGAATTTGAGACTTTAGAGCTTTCATAGTACAATGTGAAATTCAGTAAATGCCTAAAGTGTAAAGAAAGAAATTCTATATAAGAAAAAGTTATTGTTATTATTTATTTATTTATTTTATTTATTTATTTTTTCAAGAGTTTAAAACAATTAATTCAACAAAGTTGCGTAATATGTGACTTAATTCAAAATGAAAGTAAGTGAAATAAATGATCTAATCACAGTAAGTTGTCTAAAAGGAGGCACTCAATGTTATTTGTGTTCTATTTCTAATGCCAACTGGGGCTCAGTTTGCAGAGAAGCTTTTGCCTTTAAACTCAGTTAATCAAATCGGCCACTGGAGGGCGACAAATGAGGAAAAGGATTTAATTCCCCTTTTTGGACAATAGGGGGCCTCAAGGGATTTTCAGTTCGCTCAAGAACCAACGGGGGCGCTAGAGGGGTTTGTGTCCCTTAACAACCACAGGGGAAGCTAAAGGGACTTTATTTCCCTTAGGGACGACAAAGGGGGAGTCCCCGACTGGGAGGAGCTGTCGTTATGTGCGTCAGCAGTGACGCTTTTGGGAACGCCCCTTGGGGGACCCCGAATGTAAGACAAACAAATTGCTCAGTCGTCTTTCGACAGCGGTCAGAGCGCTTCGCTCTTGTACATTAATTTCACACAACGCGGCGGTTGCGTTCGGCTCGGCGGCCTCACAATAGTCACAAACAGCAGTATTGCAACTTTCAGCACTTTTCTTTTCAAAATTAACTCTTTTCACTAAGCGTTACACTCTGGGTAACTCACAAAGGTTTATCTCATTAAACCCAACCGGTTCTCAATAGAGTCTCTCTGACTCACAGATGCGCATATAAGTCACACTTCTCCTACTAAAGAAAGTAGTTTATAGCAGCCAGGTAGCTAAGCTGACAAGCTAAAGAGAAGGTCTGAATCAGCGGTAAATTAACTGGAACACGCAGAGAATTTACTTGAGTCAGGGCGCGGTCTAACAGTCCTGGGACACGCAGCAACCGTAAACCCACCAACAGGCCTTTAATTTCACAAGCGTGCGGCGACGCTTATTCACAAGTTTGCATGCACTAACACTTTCACCACTTTCTGTTCGAACAACACAGAGCTTCAATCATTACTTCACTTCCGTTAGCGGAATTTTAAACAGTCTGTGCGGGAATTGATTTATAAAACTCTCACATTAGATCAATGCCTATACACAATTGGTAAACAACTAAACAAGCCAAACCTCAGAGCAAATATCTATTTTCCAAATTAGTCAGACAATAAGGAATGCACCAAGTAGCCGAGTATATGCGGATGCGAGGTGCTTGCAATTTCTTCAGCTAGGCAGACAGGAGTTTGAAACGGCCTCACGCGCCGGGCACCAATATGTAGCAGAACTCACTATATTTGGGTGATTTGATATTAATATGCAACATTAATTTCCTCGAATTTAGGGGCACCAGATTCGTTAAGCCGAATCACACTATGAATTATTATATTACATGGACCGTTGACGGTCCAAAGTGACAAATAAAATTAAGTAAGCAACAATTTAACCAACATCAGTCTATATCGTGAATTCTTTACCGTATCAGTGACTCGTCTGCATAACTAAAGAAGGACAAACACATAACCAGTTCTTTTCAATTATTTATTACTCTACTACTACAGGGAATATAAATGAATGGGAATATGCATTTGGATATAAGTAATGAAATGAACAAATGAACAGATTGTCAACATGGAACAACAATTTTAAATGAATAGATGAGTGAACGAGTGTGTATATAGGTGTGATAATTTTGGGACCAAAATGACGAAGGATAATCGCTATTTAGTTCTAATTAAGGGAAGAACTACGTGTAAATTTAGAAAGGGCTCCCTTGTGTTAGAGACTGTTAAGACCCAGGCTTTTATGAAACAGAGATGTATTTCTCTTGCCTTTAGCTGCAGCAGACGTTCTGCCGTATCGGCGCAAGTCGGTACCGCTCCGCAGTGGAAGGGAGAGATGTGGTTCCTCGTCACCGGCAGGGTCGCTCCCAGAGCGAGGATTGTCCGTCTCCACGGTTGTCGCGGTTTTAGTGCGGCCCGAACGGATTGCACCTGGTCAGCTGGGCAACTCGGATCAAAGTTGGAGGGATCCGAAGTCCGCTGGTCGTCTCAGTCTCCGTTCAATTTTGTGGAAAGGGAACGGTTGGAGCCCAGATATTGAGCTAAACCAATTCAGTCAATTATAAAAAAATTAGACTATAGGATAAAAATCTTGGCGAGGTTTGGCGGGAATAGTAAGATTGTCTTCTTGTTCAGTACACAACAAGGTTCCAAGTTCACTTGGCATTTAAGTTAAAAAGGATGTTACAAAACTTATAATTTTCTATATATGTAACGAGAGTTTGTCGTCACACAACGAAAACCTAAGTGGAGAGTTAGGTAAAAATTTCGTAGTCGACTTTCTCAAAAGGAGAACAAAGAAAAAGTAAGTAGAAGCTAGCGGCCGAAGGGATTGCGCAGACGAAGCGCGAATTGAAAAAGAAATTTTAAGAGAAGAGCCGAGAGAAGAGGGTGAACAAAGGAAATCTCTTCTTTTATACCTAGGTGTTACGTGAGATTCAAAAGAGAGAGTGCGTGCTCGACTGTCATTTGAATTTACGCGGAGAGTGTAATAGTCCCACCTCCTTCGTTTGAGCTTTCTTAAGAGTTTGATTAATTTCGAGGTTTAATTTACTAATTCTTCGTTCATCAGGCCCAAAATGTTTCACACCATTAGAATAACCATAACGTTTCTTATGTCATTTGAAACATCATCACAGTTCAACATTTTAGCGGTGTGATCGAAGACATGAAGTTTACACAAATCTTTCTTTATCATGCACAGACATGTAGGTCCACATAGATAAAATGACGCAGGTAACCTCCAAACTTACAGCAGATCCAATCAGTTTGTTTGACCCTTATTAATAAAACGATAACATACCGGTTGATAATTTTCCTACATTGTCGGCATATTAGCAGATGGTAACGTAGACTTACTGAAACATAACATGATCACATTTAGTGTCTGAGCGGGTGTATACGAGTCTAAAGGTGAAATGTATGGTATTATACAGAATTGACAAAAAGATTATGACATTGAAAATTTAACTTTGTACCGATAAACAGAATGAAAACGGCCCACGGGCCTTGGTTACAATACTCGTAATTTCCCCAGCAGATGGCACTGGTGTGCCGTGTTACTCTTTCCGTCGCTCCTGATGAAAATCCTCCGATTTGTAACTTCGTGAGTTTTCAACTTAGAACATTCAGAGTTACACCAAACTGTTGCATAGCTTCTCCTGAACATGAGGGTACACATCACATGTATAATGGAAACTTGGTTCATCTAGTTTCTGAGTTTAAGAGTCCAGAAGACAAGCTTTGCATTCCAAAGTCTGTTCCCTTTTGGTCGGCCAGTTTGATCTGATAAGGGAGATTTACAAGTGTGATTTAAGGGATGACTCCATGGATGGTTCTTCGCGGATTAGTGTTAATGGCTGAGGTGCCAGGCAGGGATGTTGATTTTGTCTGTGATTGTTGGAAACAGATGTGGGGAGTTGAGGG
Organism: Channa striata; assembly: GCA_033026295.1. Lineage (NCBI taxonomy): Eukaryota > Metazoa > Chordata > Actinopteri > Anabantiformes > Channidae > Channa > Channa striata. Next base: position 21,958,909 of record CM065170.1, read on the forward strand.
GGGAACAAAGGCTTTCTGTTCCCTTATCTTCACAGGGAGGTGAAAAGATATGTTTACCTCAAAAACAGGGAATGTAGCTCAGGTCCTGGTTTCGATCACCCAGACAGGGATGCTACAAGGCTTAAAAGGCTTTTTCGAGTTACCATCGATGTCTGTTTTTCTGGCCTTCTCGACAGATGACCCAAATACTGTGCTGTGTGTAGCATGAAATTGGTTAAAACAGATTCTACTACACTTCTAAAACACTTTTTAAATTTAAAATCAGCACAATTACACTGTGAAAAAGACAGCCACATCTGAGCCAGAATCCAGATGGCAGCCTACAGAAGCTGGACTACTGTTTATCTTTTTTATTAGCAACTCAATTTTATAGTACATTACAGACTTAAAGATACTGTCTATCATCATTAGTGACCATGCACCAGTTACCTGGAAAAGAATTAGTCCTCTGCATTGAGGCAAATGAAATCTTTGCCCACATATAATTATCAGGTAAACACCCAACTCAAGAAGATATTAACCTAACACAGTTTCTTAACAATATGACTTACCACAGCTTAACAAAACAATCTAGCCCACAAATAAAAAAGATTAACTCTTTACATGTTTTAGACCAATGCCTAACAACAATGACTTCCAAAATGCATTTACCCGCACAAGAATGATTGAAATACTGTTTGTAAATTACTTCTAGTCACTTTAGCCCACCAATAAAATCATCCTTTTGAATTTGAAGTCAAAGAACACAATACATATTGTATATTTGAAAAAACTTTCAGATTCCAGATTTCTTTGGAAAATAAATTGTCTCCCACTGACCACACAGACACCAAAACCCACAGCAAATCCTCACTGATTAACCTATTGCAATCCTGATATATCTTTATATCTTTGTTGACACTGTTTTTATTGGCCATTGTTGCTGTTACTGCTAATATTAAAATTAATTCATTTCTGTTTTTTCAATTGTCTTTAAATGTCACAAATATATTCTTTTTTGTCCTTTTTTTGCCATATATGGAAAACACAAACAGACACACTTTCACTATTTCCAACAGCCATGCTTAAAAACAATTTCCCTATTGGATCAAACTTGCATTTGGAAAAAACCTTTACTTGCCATATACCGTAGCTCAACAAATTAAATGTGGCACTCCATTTATTCAATTAATATTTTACATCAGAGCATAGTCCATTCACTGATCCTTAAACAGTTTTTTGAACTCACCTGGTGGGCGGGGATATTTGAAATGTAACTTCAGGGGCCGCAACAATATAATACATTTTATTAAACTAGGAATGCAGCAAACATCCCTATTGTGAAACTCTCCACTTTCCACTCACCCCAACCAGTCAAGGCAGATAGCCACCCACCCTGAGCCTGGTTCTGCTGGAGGTTTCTTTCATTAAACAGACTTTTTCCTCTCCAGTGTTGCGTGTTGTTGCTGCTCAAGGGGGAATTGTTGGGTTTTCTCTACATATTTGTATAATCTTGACTTTATTATGCAAAGTGCCTTGCGATGACTTTGTTGTAAATTGGCACCATATAAATAAAGTTGAATTGAAATGTCTTACTTAGTGTAACTTAAAGCTCCACTGTTGGAAAGGGTAAACCACACCATTATACTGTTACTTTATTGGCAGTGGTTCTTTAGAAACCTATTCAGAAAGTCTTCAGTTGTGACGACTGGTAGGCAGAGACAATCGACAATTGTGTCCAAAGATTTTTTAGTCTAAAGACCCAGGCGCTGCCAGTTGTTCTCACAAGATTTTTTTAAAACATGTTTAATATTTACAACTGGTATTGGCAACAGATTATGGTCACAACAGTGCATGTATAGTACACAGATTGCCTCCAGATTGTTGACACATTTGTGTTGTTACATCTATATTTTACTTCGGTTAACCAAACCTTCTTGCTGGCATCTCATTATAGCCTAGCTACTTTTTCTAAAACTTACACATCCATGTAATACACAATAATAAGTTTTCAGTTCTTTATGGATGTTTTTATCAGGCAAAAAAGTCAAAAAGGGCCTGTACAAGTATAAGTAGGGATTACAAGAACTTAAAAGAAAAACAGGCATGTGGTATGGTTTTGAGTGCAGACACAAATTAAAGTTGTGACAGTCCATCAATTATTTCATTTGACATACTGGTGGGACACCTCACATAATGTTCCAAGGAACTTTCACTGAGCACAAATTTTGCACAATGGGTCATGACGTATTCCCATAAGTGTGTAAAGTTTGTTTATTAATTGGGCCCAGAAGGACAGAGACATTGAATAAGATGATTTAATGATTTTAATGGACCTCTAGAGTGGAAGAGAAGAGGTGAGGGCTGGTAATATTCACTTTAGAAATGGGAAAGGAAACTGGAGTGAATACAGAAAGTATTGCTGGGATATTGTACTGTAGTTGAGTACTTACTTGTGAATAGGTTGACAGCAGATTACATTGAATGAGGGCAGATATAAGGAAGTGTCTATTCTGTAAGCCAAATGAAGTTATACTTAAATATTAGGTCATTAGAGACAGTCAATGGTCATACAAACAGTCACTTTTTTTAAAAGACAAAAGAAACAAAATCAAATTTGACGCTGATAAACCCAAATCAGTCTTTTATTGTGAGTTCTTTTTCCAGTTTTAGGGACCGCTTTTTACTGACTTATAAATCTAAAACTATGGAATGTATGTATATGTGTGTATTTGTATACAGATATATGTGTACCTGAGTATAAATATTTGAGTCAGAATGAATAAATGTATATGAACATGAAGGATGAAAAATGAAGCAAGCAACTATAATTGATCAACAGATGAATGAGCATCAATGAGTAAGGCTATGATGATTTGGGCGAGGAGAAAGGAATCAACAAACTTTACCTATAAGTAACGGAGAAATAATTTTAATTTAGACAAGCTCACTTGCACCAGCAGCTGCATGTACACCAGACTTTGGTATAAATAAGAGAAACATGTAGTTGCCTAAAGGTTGATTATGCCAAGCTAAGATGGGTTAGTCAGTACCGGCTCTGGCCGACAGGAAGTGCCACCTCGGATTGGGTGATGGGCACGTTACCAGAATGGGGTTTGTCATCTTGCTCCAGTGAAGTTGGTCCAGCTCACAGGAGGGTGAGGGTAAGATGGGCAGGCCTGGCTGATGGTGGTACCATTTGGATCTGGGCTGGTGTCCGGACAAGCGCCCCATCCTTGGTCAAAAAGGGCATATGGAACCAACGATATTGGATGCGGGTTAATAATAAAAAAGAATATAAATCGCAAGGTTTCCATTCAGGATAATTTGGAGCAGCGTTCCAAAGTCAAAACAAGATTGGATGTTTGGCTTGGAAGGATGAACGAAAGAATTAACCAATAACACAAACAAAGTGGGACTTCTTGGCTATGTCGGTTAAGCTTTTTAAACTGCAGAACTTTAGGACTCTGAACTAACTTTAACTGAAATTTTAACTTTATCAAATGTCATGAGCGTGAGCAGGTGAGATCTAAATTTCCTGCTGTTCCTCCTCTTTAATCAGATTTATCCTTTGTTTAATTTCATCGTACACACATACTGTATACCTTCTTTTCAGCAGGCCCAAATTCCATTACGTATTAGTTATAGGATATACATATTTGTGTGTTTCATGATGAAACAGATGCAATCAGAAGAATATCACATGTCAAATTGTGTTAAAACAGATGCAATCAGAAGAATATCACATGTCAAATTATGTTATCTAATATCAAGTAACAAGAAGTCTGACAGCAATTAGAAAATTTAGCAAATTTACATAAAGATTAACAATTAAACAAATCATAGCAAATTGAGTCAATATAACTGTAACATAACAATATGTCTACATATCTTAGTAGATGTATACAAGGTGTGCATCATTATGTAACATACTCAAAGCTTCATTGTGTGGCTCATCAGCTTTATTCCTCTGTAGTTGCTGCAGTTCTGCGTGTCACCCTTGTTCTTGAAGATCGGCACCAGAACGCTTCTCCTCCATTCGTCAGGCATCTTCTCTCTCTCTAAAATCCAGTTAAACAGACTGGTAAGAAACTCTACTGCTGTCTCTCCTAGACACTTCCACACCTCCACAGGTATGTCATCAGGACCTACAGCCTTTCCGCTCTTCATCCTTTTCAGAGCCTTCCTAACCTCATCCTTTCTAATCTCTGCTATTTCCTGCTCCACAACATCCAAATCTTCCTCCCTTCTTTCCCTGTCATTTTCCACATTCATCAGCTCCTCAAAATACTCCTTCCATCTCTTCTGCACACTCTCCTGGGTTGTTAGCACCTTTCCATCTCTGTCTTTAATCACCCTTATCTGTTGCACATCTTTCCCATCCCTATCTCTCTGTCTGGCTAGCCTGAACAAGTCCTTCTCTCCTTCCTTCGTGTCACTTTCCCCAAGTGTCTTTACCTTCTTTTCTCCTTCCAGATGACACACCCAGCACCTTCTTACATGTTTCCCTGATTACATCTGCTGTAGTCCCAGTCTGTGTACTCCTACCTCCACTCTTGTAGGTCACTCTGTGTTCCTCTCTCTACTGGAAGTAAGTGTCCTCTGGTGATACTCCCTATGACCTCATCAAGCTCACTCCAGAAACTCTCCTTCTCTTCTAACTCAAAGCCAACTTGTGGAGCATACCCACTGACTACATTCACCATTACCCGTTCGATTTCTAGCTTTAGGCTCATCACCCTGTCTGAGACTCTTTTCACCTCTAGAACACTGTTCACAAACTCCCCCTTCAAGATCACTACTACACCGTTTCTCATCCTATCCACACCATGGTAGAACAGTTTGTATACTGTATCCACGGGTGATAATCAAACTTCTACTAGAGTTCATCATAGCACAGAAACCGCACTGATTAAAGTCACAAACGATCTTCTTCTGGCTTCAGATAATGGACTTATCTCTGTACTAGTTCTGCTAGAATAGATCTTAGTGCTGCAATTGACACCTTTGATCACAGAATATTATTACAGAGACTAGAACATGGAATTGGAATTTAAGGAACTGCACTAAATTAAACCATATCGCTACTTTAGATGACATAACTCTGGCCCCCAGTAGTACTGCAAAGAATCTCTGAGTCATTTTTGACCAGGATTTGTCATTTACCTCACACATAAAACAAATCTCTAGAACAGCCTTCTTCCACCTAAGGAACATTGCCAAAATTAGGAGCATCCTGTTTCAAAGCGATGCTGAAACACTGGTTCATGCATTCATTCTGCATACTGTAATTCTCTACTTTCAGGCTGCCCCAGTAACTTTCTAAAAAGCCTTTAATTAATCCAAAATGCTGCAGCAAGATTACTGACTGGGATTGGTAAGAGAGATCATATTTCACCTTCATTAGCTTCTCTCCATTGGCTTCCCATTAAATGTAGAACAGATTTTAAAACACTTCTTCTTACCTATAAAGTTCTAAACGGTCAAGCTCCATCATACCTAAAAGATCTCCTAGTACCATATCATCCTACTAGACCACTTCGGTCCCAAAATGCAGGCCTACTTATGGTTCCCAGAATTTCCAAAAATAGAATGGGAGGCAGAGCCTTTAGCTATCAAGCTCCTCTCCTGTGGAACCAGCTCCCAGTCCAGATTTGGGAAGCAGACACCCTCTCTACTTTTAAGACTAAGCTCAAAACCTTCCTCTTCGATAAAGCTTATAGTTAGTTATAGTCATGCTGCTATAGGCTTAGACTGCTGGGGGACTCTGCACTGAGCCACTTTCCTCTTCTCTTCATTCTCTCCTCTCACCCCACATCTATAATGTCACCACTGTATGACATTAACTCTGTATCTTCTTTGTCCCGTACTCGTCTATCTCCCTCTCTGCCTCCCTCTCTCTGTCCCTGTCTTCAGGTGTCCCCGGATTTGGCGCTGTGTCTCCTCCAGTGCGCAGCTACTGGTCCTACTAACCTGCCCAATGTTTTGTTGTTGCTTTTGTTGCTCTGTTCTTTTCTTTCTCCACTTTCCACTCAGCTCCACCGGTCAAGGCAGATGTCCGCCCACTCTGAGCCTGGTTCTGCTCGAGGTTTCTTCCGGTAAAGGGAGTTTTTCCTCTCCACTGTTGCCTATGGCTTGCTCAAGGGGGATTTGTTGGGTTTTCTTTAAATGTTTGTATAGTCTTGGCTTTATTATGTAAAGTGCCTTGAGATGACCTTGTTGTAAATTGGCGCTATATAAATAAGGCTGAATTGAATTATCCTCCACCAATACTACGTGCTTTGCTACCCTTCCACCTTGTCTCCTGCACACACAGTACATCTACCTTCCTTCTCTCCATCATGTCTGCCAGCTCTCTACCTTTCCTGTCATTGGCCAACATTAAGAGTCCCTATTCTCAGATCTAAGCTCCTGCCTTTCCTCTCCTCTCTCTGTCCATGGACACTTCTTGCCTCCTTTCCTTCTTCGACCAACAGTAGTCCAATTTCCACCGGCACCCTGTGAGCAGTGGTGGTTGTTGGTCCGGTATGAAATTCCTATGGACGATTCGCATGGTTGTTTTTGGCAAGTTTTATGCCAGATGCCCTTGCTGACGCCCTCCTGACTAATATTTGGGCTTTTTGGTTGTGAATGTGTCTTCCATTGTTATACTGCTTTCATGCATTCTATTGGTTACTCTAAATTGTTGTTTTTGGGACCAATGGCTTTCCCCAATTCTGACGGCTCAGTTCAATTCAGTACAACTTTATTTATATAGCGCCATATTACAACAAAGATATCTCAAAGTACTTTACATAATAAAGTCAAGACCAATACATCTAAATGTCTCCTAAGGACACTGAAACTATTACTACCCAGTGACCAACCTACCAGTAGCCATTTCTTTCCATTTGGCAGAAGCAATTAACTTGTTGCTTTAGCAATATTACACCTGAAATAAGATATTATATTATAGTGCTAACAAGATTCATTCAGACTTTCATGCATCCCCTCCTCTGTAGGAGGAGGACATGAGTTTGAAATAGTCATCGACAAAGCAAATCAATATCTAATTACAAGTCTTCCATTACAGTGCTTTGGAGAGGAATGGGGAGAGGCCCTCCCTTCCTCCTTAAACCAAGGGCTCAATAACACCATGTAGATTATTTCTTCACCCGTCATTTACATGGTGCCCCAGTAATGGCCCACACTTTAAGAATCTATTACCATTTTTTGAGTTAAAGTCAGCACTTTTTAGAGGACAGAGATTTGTCTTGCTATAGTCCATCACTCAGCCTAAGCTGCATTCGATTTACACCATAAAAAAGGTAATAACATTGCTGCTAAAGTTATGTCTGTCTTGCAAAAGCTTAAGTGGCATTCTCTGGCTTCAGTTATTTAACACAGGCAGGGTTTTATATGATGATGTGTATTATTCCATTTATCAGTGGAGTTCCAAGAAGATAATTCAGTTGTACCTTGTAAATAACAATCACAGACATTACATTTTAGGAAACATACAAGTTGCAAGTTATGGCATTCTGTTAACCTTTAAATGGTCTAAAAGTTTGACATGGAAGGTCTTCTACTCAAATGAGCTTAAGTTCATGACTTTAACTGAAATCAAATCCACTCTAAATGGGCTGATTGCCTGTATCTGTTGCATCTGGGCGGAGTCTTTAAAAAGCCATAAAACGCAGCCATTTTGGGTCTCTCTTCTCTTGGGCCTGGCATCCTCTTCAACCTACCTCCTTTGTGACTGGTTTGCTGCACCTTTTTCAACAGAGACTACCATATTTCACTCATCCATTCATTACATTCACTACTGAAGTTTTGCTTGACTAACACAGCCCATCAGTTATGTTGAATTACTTTTGGTTAGTTGATTAAATAAACCAGTTTTTAAACTAAATGTGTGTGGCCTCTGTTTTTGTTGTCTGCCTTCAGTCAGCAACAATAAAGTTGTTCTATAATCTGTAAGCATTGCTGGCAGTTTTATCTTTTTAGACAGTCTCCAGCTGGCCAGGGCATTTAAAATAATATCTAAATTCCTTCTCCATAGCGACTGAGTATCAAGACATGTATTCAGTTTTAACACGGGTACAGTGAAATTAAGTAGGTAAGAATCTGGGGTTATAATCTGGGATGTAATCCTTTACTACTGTGAGTTGAATCTTTATGCCCAGTTTTGTACAGTTTGAAGGTGGTTGAATTCCTTCTGATACAGACATAAAAAGGCATTTTCCGTATTCTAGGTGAGGATATTAAAGTGTGAATAATAATTTCTAGTTTAACCTCTGACACCAGAGTTCTGAGATTACAAGTATTCATCAGCTGGAAAAAACTAATTAATTGTTTTGGGTGATGGATCAGTGATTAATGTCTCCGTCTTATCTGAGTTTAACTGTAAAACGTTTGCACTTAGCCATGGTTTAATGCAGGTCAAGCAGGTGATTACATTTACATTTACATTTAGTCATTTGGCAGACGCTTTTATCCAAAGTGACTTACAAGTGAGGTACAAGGCAAGCAAAAAATCAAAGTCAAGGAGAAAAACATCAAAGCAAAGTGCTATCAAAGAAGTGTTTCTGTTTCATGAGATGCAAGTAAAAGGAACAGCAGAAAGTAGGAAACAAAATGTCTATGTATGAGAATGAGCAGATGACTGGGAAGAAAGCTTATGGAACGAAATAAGCAGTACAGCTGGATATTATCTGCATAAAGATGAGAATTGAAGAATATACAATAAAAACAGGACTGGTCCTAACAGGAAGCCATACTCCACATGAGCACTATGATTCTGTTATGCAGCAAGAGGTCTTCAAAAGTGCTTCTACACACATTGACAGTTGTCAAAGTCCCTTTTTTAGGAGTATGTATGTGTAAATGAAAATGTCAGAGTCAAACGCTGCCAACATTATTGATGATTATATGCTTCAAGCCTCCTAGTGCAATGTCCGTATTATGTGGGTGAGGACGCAACTTTGTCCTGAATCATTTGGAGGATTAAAAGCGTTCGAATTGGCAACTGCTGCTGTAGTCAAATAATAGTGATAGAACTTTTTTTATAAGTTGCATTTATATGTGCTGTAAACAAAACACAGTTTAAAAACCATTGTAAGTGAGCAACATGTCTGAAAGGCCACTTGGCCACAATGTTAGGAAAATTCAGCCTCGCATATTGTCCAGAGTTCATAAATGGCCAAAAGGGCAGGGTTTTTTTTTGGGGGGGGGTTATTCTAACAAGCAATCACACAGATGCATGTGTGTTTCTTTGCTGAGGAAACTGTGTTGAAAGCAAAATAAACAAGAGATAGAGTTAACGAGAAATCTGCAGTAATCAAGAGTGTGACTTTGTTGGTTTGCAGCAATTAAGTCCAAATTTTCCATGATTTGATGGCTCATTTTTAGTCATAGGCACTTTTGACTTTTAAAGCACAATACGTATTTGTGTAAAGATTATGTTTTACTCCTCAAAAGATGTTGCTGTTTTAATAGAAAAATTGTGTATTTCTATCTTGATTGAAGTATAGTCAGATAAGTAGCTGTCAGAGCTGTTTTGTGTGTTCCATGAGTTCACATTTTTTTATTACCCATTATATTTTGTAGCTGGGTTTAAATTGGATGCTTGTTTGCTGAAGACATCTATACTCTATATGTAGAAGGGTCAGTCACAATCCAAAGGAAAAAAAAGCACTGTTCAATCTTTCCCACTACCTTGGCAGATATCAAACAGAGTCCTTCTCTTCTGCTAAATGATAATTGTAGCTGGCTGCTACAACCAATAGTGGGGGTCATCTGTGGCAGTGCCAGAATGCCATGAAGAAATTACTACTGCCTATCTTTCCGTCTCTTCACATTTTGTTCTGGGCTTTGCCTTTTAAACAGCCCCATGGCAGCTCAATATTACCTATACACCCTAACAAGATAATGGTGCACAGGTGTGAAGAAATGTGTCATGAAGATGATGAACCACCTCATATTAATCAAGACTATCAGAAAAGGAAATAAGTTCTAACTGATCTTGAACTATCATCTGGCTACATATTTACCTTTATTTAACTTTAAGTCACAGATAAATAGTCTGCAATTATATGGCACTTTTCTACCTACTACTACTCTTTCAGCTTTCCTATCAGGGGACGCCACAGCAAATCATCTGTTTCCACTTCACTCTATCCTGGGCATCTTCCTCTCTGACACCAGCTAACCTCATGTGTTCTGTTAGAACGTCCATATATCTCCTCTTTGGTCGTCCTCTCGCCCTCTTGCCTGGCAGCTCCATCTCCAACATCCTTCTACCAATATATTCACTGTCCCTCCTCTGCACATGTCCAAACCATCTCAATCTGGCCTCTCTGACTTTGTTGCTAACACAGGCAACATGCGCCGTCCCTCTGATGAGCTCGTTCCTTATTCTATCCAACCTTGTCACTCCTAAGGAGAACCTCAACATCTTCATCTCTGCTGCTTCCATCTCTGCCTTTTCTACCTGTTGGTACATAAAGTACTGTTGGTACAACAAAGTTGGGGTTCAGTGTCTTGCTCAAGGACACTTCGACATGTGTATTCAAAGCAGTATTTGTCTTTTTGCAGAAACAAGTGGTCAATAAAAACAGAACCTGCTTCAGTTAATATGTAGCTTTATTGTAGATTATGCTCTCAAACAAGGAAGATGCACAAACAGAACCTTATATGCCATATTCAAGGATAAATCTATGTTTCTGCATCAAATCTATGCTGCAGTTATCAAATACTTGTTTCCTATATTTTTATAACATACAGAATTGAACTTGTTCACACTGTTCAAATCTCTGCTGAAGGCATGTTCACTGATTAATCATAGCTCTTATTTTACCTAAATTAGTAACTTCCATGCATAACTATTACTTGAGAAGTGAGATTTGTATTACACCTGCTCTTCTAAAGAATAAAATTAGCTAACATTAACTAAATCCAATCCATCTCCTTCTGTCTCTCCTCTCACTGGATCACTTGTCACATGTTATTTTTTTCTCTGCCTCCTTAGTGATAACTGTACTTGTAATAAGTGTAAGGTTACTGCAGCTTTGGAGGCGAGGCTCTCGGAATTGGAAGCATGGCTCCACACCATGGAAAACAATTCAGCTAGTCGGACCCAGGTAGCTGGTGCGGACCAACCCAGCATACCTAGCATAGCCACTGTTAGCTGTTCCCCAGCAGTACCATAGCAGCCGGGAAACCAGGCCCGCTGGGTGCCAGCTCGTAAGAAATCTAATGCTAAACAGACGCCCGAGTTTCACCACCAGCTGGTTCACGTCTAATCAATTTTCCTCACTCAGCGACACACCCGCTGAGGAACAAACTCTGGTAATTGCCGACTCTATAGTCAGAAACGTGCAGTTAGAGACTCCAGCAGCCATGGTCAAATGTTATCCTGGGGCCAGAGCGGGCAACATTAAATCCTATTTGAAACTCCTGTCAAGGATAAACATAGATACAATAAGATTGTTATTGATGCAGGAGCAAATTCTTATTCTTATTCTTAAATTCAAATTTTCTCTGGACCCCTGCCAAATCTGATCAGTGTCTATCACTCAAGCTTACCAAAGCAAAAGCAAACCTAAACATAGTTACATCTCATTTAAGAGTCTTACTTTAGACCTTCACACCCAAATTGGAAAGCTCAAAATCCACTTCTATTTTTTATTCCTTATTCTGAAATTTTCACTGAATTTACAGATAAAGTTAATGTAGTGGGCGACTTTAACATTCATGTAGATGCTGACAGTAAATCCTTCAACACGGCATTTACTTCATTATTAGATTCAATTGGTTTCTCTCAAAATGTAAAAGAACCCACTCATTGTTTTAGTCACACCCTAAACCTTGTCCTTACATACGTCTTTGAAATTGATAATCTATCAGTATTTTCTCATAATTCTGTTCTCTCTGACCATTTTCTAATAACATTTCAATTTAATCTAATGGACTATACAGCAGTGAGAAAAAAGTTCCAGTTCCACTTCAGTAGGTGCTTATCTGAAAACACTGTGAACAAATTTAAGGAAATGATCCCTTCATCATTTACTTCATCATGGGTCAGTGAATGTGAACAGCTGATCTCCATGGTATAGTTCGAAAACCCACAATTTAAAGCAGGCATGTAACCTGCAAAAACTGTTAAGTAATGTACAAGTTAGCCCCCAATAAAGCTAAAACAGCATATAAAAACGACCCTCAATTTCTTTTCAGCTGACTAAGAGCCATTGTTCAGATAAGACTAGTATTCCTCAACGCAATGCAGCAAGTTAGACTGCTCACGAATGCGCTACCCTCATCAGACACATTTGTATTAGATATCATTATTCTATATTTAGAAACAGGACATGTATTATGTAAAGTGCCTTGAGATGACCTTGTTGTAAATTGGTGCTAAATAAATAAAGTTAAATTGAATTGAATTGAAGGTAGCTCTAATCAGACTGCTTCACAAAAAACATTGTCAGTTACAGACCAATATCCTCCCCATTATTTCTGAAATACTTGAAAAAGTAGTTGCAAAGCCATTATGTGATTACCTGCACAGGAACTACTTGTTGGAAGTCTTTCAGTCAGGATTTAGAATTCATCATAGTACAGAATCTACACTGGTAAAAGTTAACAACGATCTTCTCTTGACTTCTGATAATACATCTCTGTACTGGTTATGTTAGATCTTAGTGCTGTATTTGACACCATTGATCACAAATTTTATTACAGAGACTGGAACATGTAATTGGGATACACTACACTAGGTCTTATTTATCAGATACATTCTAATTTAAAATCTGATGAAACCAATCAATTAATCAAACACACATACAACCATGCCTAAAAACATAAATCCTTGATGTCCTAGAATTTCCTTCTTCTAAACTAAGATAAAACAGAAGTTATTGTGTTTGGGCCTAAAAGTCTCAGAAACATTGTCCAAGCATTTTGTTACTTTAGATGACATAACTCTGGCCTAGTACTACTGGAGGGAATATCTGAGTCATTTTTGACCAGGATTTGCCAGTTACCTCACACATAAAACAAATCCCTATAACAGCATTCTTCAACCTACATTGGCAAAAAATTGCCAAAAATAACATTGCCAAGCATCCTGTCTCAAAGCGATGCTGAAAAGCTAGTCCATGCATTTGTTACTGCTAGATTGGACTACTTTATTTCTCAACTTTTAGGCTGACCCAGTACCTCCCTAAACAGCCTGCAATTAATCCAAAATGCTGCAGCAAGATTACTGACTGGGATTGGTAAGAGAGATTATATTTCACCATCATTGGCTTCTCTCTATTGGCCTCCCATGAAATTTAAAACCCTTCTTCTTACCTATAAAGTTCTAAATGGTCAAGCTCCATCATACCTAAAAGATCTCCCAGTACCATATTATCCTAATAGATCACTTTGGTCTCAGAATGCAGGCCTACTCCAGCTCCCAGTGGAGCATCCAGACAGAGTTTGGAGTTTTACATCCATATTGGCAATAGAGGGAGGGAGGTAGATGGACCCTGCACTAAACTTTAGCAAATACAATACTAAAACATAAGCGAATTTGGCAGAACAGAACACTTTCTTTTAGATGAGAAATCACGGAGCTAATAAAGGGGTTAATTCAGAAAGACAAGAGAGAGTCACATGTTGCAACACTGCCATCCTTTGGTGGAAGTTATAATTTCACCCTAGGCGGCCCAAGGTATCCTGGCAGGAACGTGATTTTAAATCTCATAACCTCTCCACTGGTGTACTGCAGGGTCTGTTCTTGGTCCGCTTCTTTTTTTCCATCTATACTTCTTCCTTGGGCTCTATCATTCATTCACATGGCTTTTCCTATCACTGCTATGCAGACCACACGCAGCTCTTCCTGTCTTTTCTACCTGACAACTTTAGTGTCTCAACACGCACTGACATCTCTGTCTCTGACATCTCTGCTTGGATGAGAGAAAGGCATCTTCAGTTCAACATCTCCAAGGCTGAGGTTCTAGTCTTCCCAGTCAAACCTTTGACACAGCACAACATCAGCATCAACCTAGGATGTGCAATGATTGTCCCTGCTAATTCGGTCAGAAATCTGGGGGTCATCATTGACAACCAACTGAGCTTCACGGAACACATCGCCTCAGTCTCTAGGTAACATAGATTTGCACTCCACAACATCAGAAAGATCAGATCCTAGCTCTCTGAGTACACAACCCAACTCATCATGCAGATATTGATCATATCTCATCTTGATTACTGCAAAGCACTGTTGATGGGGTTACCGGCATGCACGACCAAACCCCTGCAGATGATCCAAAATGAGGCAGCACGCCTGATTTTTAACCAGCCAAAGTACTCAAGTCACAGTGCTCTTCAGATCGCTGCACTGGCTTCCTGTGTGTCATGAATCAGTCCCTCATTTTCCCTTCCTCCCCTGGACTTTTATTTTGTTACCCGTTTTTCTCCATATCCTGTCCTGTTCTCAGTTAACTTTACCAATGTCACAATTGGTCACTCACCTTGATTGTTTACACCTGTAACCCCCTTCCTATTTATACCTGCCCTTCACCACAGCTCACAGCCAGATTCTTGTCATTTCTCCCATGTCGTTACTCCCATTGATACTTGCTGTTATTTCGATTACTGGACTCCCACATTTGCATCACTCAAGCTTTTGGACTCTTTGCCTGTTTTCCCTGTGGTCTGAGGTTTGGTTTCTGGTGATTGGTTTCTGGTTTTTGGGTTTTGGTTTTTGGTCCTTGTGTGTTTTGTTTGGTTTTCCTGTGTGTGTTCTGTTCTTAGTGTTTTCCCCGACATTCTCAGCCTGCCTTGTTTCCCCTTCTCTCTTGGGTTTTTTCATTGTGTTCCCCTCAGGCTAACTTTGTTTTATTTAGTTATATGTTTACATGGTGTTGTTTTTGTCCCTTTGGGTTATTGTAATAAAGTTTCACGTCCCATTTGTACTCCCTCTCGTTGTTGTCCTTTTGGGTCTTCTAATTTACCAACACGCTTGACACTGTAGCTGGAAAGATTAGGTCCAAAGCTCTATCTCTTGCCTACAGAGTGGTCAACTCTACAGCTTCAGTTTACTTAAACTCAATCATTCAGGTCTACAATTCCTCCTGTACGCTGTGCTCGGCCAGCGAACGACATCTGGTGGTCACAGTGCCACACAGAAGTCACCAAGGAAAACTCTTGCATGCTTGATGGTGGAATGAGTTGCCTAACCCTGCACGCTCAATGCCCACACTCACTACATTTAAAACACTGCTGAAAACAGAACTCTTCCATATCTTCCTTTGCAGTTGCCAAAAAAAACTTTCTTTTTCTTGTACTTGCATCTCATGAAACAGAAACACTTTTATAGCACTTTTACTTTGATGTTTTTCTCCTTAACTTAGATTTTATGCTTGCCCTGTACCTGACTTGTAAGTCACTTTGGATGAAAAAGTCTGCCAAATTACTTAATGTAAACGTAAATACAATTTTTATGCATCCTGTCATGTCCCATTGAAATTCCATTTTTATTGTTTCAGCGCAAGTTCAAGCCTTACGTGACATCAGAATTTCTGAAGAAGAAATGTACCTCAGTTAACGAAGCTTAGCCAATGTTAAAGTACTCTTTGTCGTCCGTACTTTTTTAATTATTCTTTTGGAGAGTATGTTTTCCCTGCCTATTTTTGTCTTCTACTTTTTTGTTTTGGTTTAGAAAGCCATTCAAAATTATTCCAAACCAAGATATTTATTTAATAGTCATACTTTTATTAACCATCAACTATCAACATCTAGCTATATTCTATTTCCTGTACTTGTAGATTAATAAATAATTAAAAAGAGCTTGTTCTTTGTCAATCTTCAGAATAACAGGCAAAGTCACTGAAATGGAAAAGATCTAATGGAAAAAGATTTGAGTAATTAAAGTCAAATCCTATTGCTTACTTAACTTGATTTTGTTTCTGGTGTGGACCATTGGGGGTACAGGTGTAATATTTTGATCGTGGCTTGGTTCGGCTTAAATAAACCTGCTGCCCCTTCGAGGAATATTAGTGTTTCTGCATTAATATTAAATTACATGTGTTGCAAATTGCTACTCCTGAATTTCCAAAAGCATAATGGGAGGCAGAGGCTTTAGCTATTAAGCTCCTCTCTTGTGGAACCACCTCCCAGTCCAGATTCGGGAAGCAGACACCCTCTCTACATACAAGACTAGACTCATAACCTTCCTCTTTGACAAAGCTTGTAGTTAGCTATAGTCATGCTGTTATAGGCTTAGACTGCTGGGGGACCAACCCCCCCGTAGCATCCAGAGAAAGAGTTTGGAATTCAACCTCCATCTTGAAAACAAGGGGGAGGTAGATGGACCCCACAATAAACTTTCTTTATAGAAAAATCGACCACTAATCCTCCCCAGGACCAGATAACACCATGATAACTGAGTAAAGCAAACAAAGCACATATGGCTTTAATGCACGAATTGACACTCATGCAATTAGCATAAATTGTGAGTTTTTCATCTACCAGACCGAAAACTGTCTCCTAACTCACTTGCAAATTATGTTCTTATCAAGATGGTACGAGCTCTCTGGAAAGGAATTTGCAAAACGACCTTAAAACTTGAGGTGCGAAACCACTTGAGACAGAAAGAGTTTGTTTTAATTCAAATCCCAAAACAGGCACAAATCAGCCGTCAAGCTTCATAAATCTGAAGCAAATTTGGAACAATTTGACATGATACTGTCCTTTCTACAACGAGAAATGACAGTTATAAAATAAAGGGGTTAATTTAGAATGACGAGAGAGTAGCACGGCACAATATTGCCATCCTCGGGTGGAAGTTATAAGTGCATCCCAGAAGGTACTTGTCTATAGAAAGAAATTTAATGGCATTAATTTGTTGTCTGAAAGTTAAAAACACGATGTCATATTCCTTTGTCAGTTCTGTATATTACACATACACATTACATATTCATGCACTCCTTGTACAGCCACTTAGGCACGTAAAAGTGATCATATGTTATATTAATTTGCTACGATTTCTAGATAATGCATGACTGAATTCCTAATTGTTGTTGTGTGTTCTTACTGTGTATAAATAGGTATTGGACAAAGCAAATTTTCCATGTAATAGTCATTGGACTCCATCTATTCATCTAATCAGAACTCCCACATGTATGTCAAAATGAGATATTTTAACCACAATCATTGCATGCAGTTGTTTTAAGCATTTTAACCTCCATAGGAGTTTGAGGACCTTGAGCCTGCCATCTGACCAACTGAGCGCTCCTGGACCGGATGAAATCTTTGCAGCCACAGCGGATCCTCGCTCTGATAGCTCGCCTGTTAACAGAACCGAGACGGTCAGTCCT
Organism: Channa striata; assembly: GCA_033026295.1. Classification (NCBI taxonomy): domain Eukaryota; kingdom Metazoa; phylum Chordata; class Actinopteri; order Anabantiformes; family Channidae; genus Channa; species Channa striata. Next base: position 21,976,233 of record CM065170.1, read on the forward strand.
GCTCTAAAAAAGAACTGGTACCGATTGTCGCCTAACTTGGCAGAACAACCTGCACTGGCTGTCAGGCAAAACACAAATATCTCTCTTTATTTTATGGAAGGTCTGGTGTCTGTATAGACGATAAACCAATGGAGCCTTTCTGAAATTTACAAGTATCTTTTCATTACTTAGAGGCAAATAGTGACTAGACTCCTTTCCTGTAGCCCAAATCTATCACACACACTTGCATACTTGGTTCATTTAACCGTTTACTTAGAATTTGTTATTTCATGTTTTGTTGTCTATTATATTCCATTTATTCAATATATCCATATGCATACTGACATGTATCTATATTCTCTGTAGTTGTAGATTAATAAATAATTGAAAATAACTGGTTCTGCGTTCGTCTTCCTTCAGAGAAACAGACAAAGTCACTGAAACGGTAAAGAACTCATGAGGAAAGACAGATCTTGGGTCGAATTCTATTGTTTACTTAATTCTGTTGTTTCTGGTGTGGACCATTGGCCGTTCAGGTAATCATTCTCCTGTAGTTGTGCTTCTCCCCCGTCTGTCTCCCTCTCTCTGTCCCTGTCTTCAGGTGTCCCTGGCTTTGGAGCTGTGTCTTCCAATGCGCAGCTACATTTACATTTTACATTTAGTCATTTGGCAGATGCTTTTATCCAAAGCGACTTACAGAGTAATTTGGTACACACATACACAGTGGTGATGGCTGCCATGCGGGGTGCTCATCTGGCCCACCGTGAGCAACTAGGGGTTCAGTGTCTTGCCCAAGGACACTTCGGCATGCAGCAAGCAGGGACTGGGGATTGAACAACTGACCCTGTGGTTTTTGTTTCTCTCTCTTTTTTCACTCACCCCAACCGATCAAGGCAGATGGTCGCCCACCCAGAGCCTGGTTCTGCTGGATGTTTTGTCCATTAAAGGGAGTTTTTCCCCTTTCGTCTTTTCCTCTCTCCCCGAGAGATCTGAATAACAGAAGTAACACACACTTGTATAAGCAGTTGGGGGTTTCCTGTTTGTTTCATCAGGTTGCTTGAACTTTGCCACTCGCATGAGTGTTGCCCCTTAATCTTGCACCATACAGACGTTTTGTTTACCATACGTGGAAGAAGTTACATACACCTTTGACCCACAAGTGTGACTTCTTGTTTTGCAAGTATCTACTGCAGCCACATAGCTACATTGCATAATTCATTGTACACACACACAACCCTTCTTATATTCCCTTAAACCATGATCTTCAATCTAAAGTCAGCTGCTCTTGCATTATTCATATCTGTTATTATTGTGACTTGGAATCCAATCTCTGATTGTGGGGATGATGATGATATCCCCCCGCTGAATTGTCGTCCTGTCCCCCCCCAAAACATTTGTGTTGTACCTCCTCAATCTCCAGTTTTGATATCAGGTGTTGCATATATTAAAACACTTTACCACTAGTCATAAGCTTACTGTTTGCCCTTTGCCACCCCCCACTTCACTCTGCGCTGCACTTCCTTGTACTCCTGTCTACTTTCCTCAGTCCTTTCTACATGCCACTTGCTCTTAGCCAACCTCTTCCTCATTCCACAAACAACATTGTGGAATGATATCACATTACAATGACCTGCTGTGTGTACTAGCTTATTCTACTGGTCCATAGCTAAGGTGCTGATAACAATAGATCAAACCAAAGATGTATTATGCCATCAAAGGGCATAATAACATCAAAAAGTAGTGATTGTTCATAGTGTTTACGCTTGTCCGATGGTCCAAAAAAAAAGTACTCCAGAGATCGATGCATTATAAAAAATTTTGCTGATTTATTGAACTTCTGTTTTCTTCAGTACAGCTAATAAGAACAGTTCTATAATCACGCTGATATAATACCTAAACTCCACTGATCACGGTAAGAAAACTGTGTGCCTCCACAGCCAAACACTGGCCTAATACAATGACTTGCTGCTCCAGTCTGTTTCTAATAGCCAAAAAGGCAATACAAACATTGGTTTCCTTTATGATTACTTGCAGACTTAGAAGGCACTATCTGATTTTGTACATACATAAGCTACTAGTTATTTATTTTACTTGGACACAGCATAACTGCACAAAAATATAAGCAGGGAACAAACACTTCAGTTATAGTTGGCTTGTACACATGGTATTGTAATCTGTGTGTCATAGTAGAGGAATAGGAAAGCAATTGTGTTTTAATCTGTGGTTTATACCCAGAGTTGTTTCTGGAAATTTTGCTGCTTCTCATTTTGTAATCTCATCATCTGACAGTATTACTTCTATATTACTGTAGCCTTGTGACAATAGCAGTGCAATTGCTGGGTTTGCCACCAGAGGGTGTAGTCCCTTTTGGGGTAACCTGGTGAGCACAAGTGATATTGGGAACACCTTGAGCTGGCAGAAAGCAGAAGGTCACAACTCTAGGGCCAGATGTAGTCAGTGCAGGCGTAAAGTGCTGTCATGTTAGAGAAATTTGTGCTGGTGCAGTTAGGCAGGATAATAAAGTGACTGACTCTCAGGGTAACACTCCATCACTGTCAGGCTACTCTAAAGATGAGTTAAGATAGTTTAAAAGAACTGATGCCACTCTTAAGTCTTTTAGGCACTTTTGGGATCAGAAGAAAAAACCCACCTACCACCAGAGGAAAGGTTTGGCAAAACCAGTTATCTCTCTCCTCAGAGATTGGCACAGAGTAAGAGAGATTGATGGTTTACTATATCATGTCATTGATTCGCATAGGTGAACGTCAACAACTTCTGTTACAACCATGTCTAAAGGAAGCTATACCTAAGCTCCTCTCCTGTGGAACCATCTCCCATTCCAGATTCGGGAAGCAGACACCCTTTCTACTTTTAAGACTAGGCTTAAAACCTTCCTCTTTGATAAAGTTATAGTCATGCTGCTATAGGCTTAGACTGCTGGGGGACTCGATGCACTGAGCCACTTACCTCTTCTCTTCCCTCTCTCCTCTCACCCCACATTTATATGTCACCAATTTATGACATTAACTCTGTATCTTCTTTGTCCCGTAGTCGTCTTTCTCCCGCTCTGTCTCCCTTTCTCTGTCCCTGTCCTCAGGTGTCCCTGGCTTTGGAACTGTGTGTTTTCCAGTGCGCAGCTACTGGTCCTACCAACCTGCCCAATGTTTTGCTGTTGCTTTTGATGCTCTTTTCTTTTCTCTGTCCACTTTCCACACACCAACCGGCCAAGGCAGATGGCTGCCCACCGTAAGCATGGTTCTGCTGGAGGTTTCTTTCATTAAAGGATTTTTTTTTCTCTCCACTGTTGTCTATGGCTTGCTCAGAAGGGAATTTGTTGGGTTAAATGTCTGTATAGTCTTCACTTGATTATGTTTAATGCCTTGAGATGACTTTGTTGTAAATTGGCTCTATATAAATAAAGTTGAATTGAATTGAATTCAATTGAGTACCACACCTCATCACCCACAGGACAACGCACAATGTGAGCGTTTCCATAAGACGCTTCAAGACCTTTTGCAGACACTAGAATCAGAAAAGAAATGCCTGACTATTTCGCAGAGATTGTCTATGCATATAATGCAACCCCCCGTGCCACAACAGGACATTTACCATACTATCTCATGTTTGGGGCACACCCACACCTTCTGGTAGATGCTTTACTAGGTCACGAACAAGTATTGGATGGAAAACAGGACTGTCTAGTAAGCACTCCATGAGGAGCATTTAAAAGAAGCACACAGCTGAGCAAGGCAGTATACTGAACAGAAAGCTGCAGAGAGACTTGAGAGTGAACAGGGCAAGCTACACTGTCCCCATTGTAGAAGTAGGTCAGCTAGTTTATCTAACCCACTGGCCACAAGGCAGAAACAAAATTCAAGATGCTTGGAGAGTTTTTGAGGTTCAGGGCAGCACACACAGTGGAACCAGTAGAGTGTGGTTCAACACAGAGGGTACCCCGAACCAACCTGAGACCTTGTGTCAGCCCCGATTGCATGACCCAGGAAAGTGAGAAGTAGTATTTCTACTGTTCCTACAACACCCTCGTCTACAGAGGTGGAAGTAGAGCTCCCATACTCTTAGTTGCGGCGTTTTTTAGGGAACCACGTCCCAAAATCTAGGACAGGTTACTGCACCAATTCCAGCACCTCGCCGGAGCCCGATGGTAAATGAGGGAGTTCATTCTAACCCACATCACATCCCTAGGTCATCCTGTAATGCTATTACTTTAAGTCCTGATGTGTTATCTCAGCTGTTGAGCAGCATGGGTGCTGAGTTCTTTAAGTAAGCAGTAAATGAAATCAAGTGTTTTAATTAAGTCACAGGGGTAGTTCACTTTTCAGCTAGGGAGAATGTAGCCAGGTGACAATAGCAGTGCAATTGCTGGGTTTGCCCTTTTTGGGTTAGCCTGGCGAGCACAAGGGATACTGGGAACACCTAAAGCAGGAAGAAAGCAGGAGGTCAGGATTGATACTGCAACGCTGGAAAACGCTGTGTTTTCTGTGGAATTTTGACTGTTTTGTCAAGGTATATGTGCTGAAAGTGAAACTAAAAGACAATATATCATGTAATATTCCAGAGTTCTCATAAGATTGATGTATTTGTCTTGTTGGAGCGTATTTCATTAGAAGTACATTTGGCAACCTATCGTAAGTTAATCTGTGCCAAGATGGATGCATTGAAAAGTCAGTATTGTATTCAAATTTCTGCATTCATTGTACAGTAAATTTTATACAAAGCTGCTGAATTTAAGATGACTGACACTTGACACAGTATCTGTGTTCTTTGTGTTGTCAGGAGGAGCCAGCACAGTTATTTTTGTATTCTTCTGCATTATTTTCCACTCTTTTACATTTCTACATTTCTCAGACTAACTACATTAGTTACAGTTTTGACGGTTTTCAAACTGGAATAAGTGCTAAGAATTGGTGACACACTGGTGAAGCAGACTAAAATACTTGGTATGCACTGTGAGCGGTGCTCTAATGTTTTATTTTATCATTTATTTTAATGACCATCAATTTTGTTATTCAGAATAAAAACGCAAAAAAACATTGTTGTGTGCTGGGCTGATTCTCTTTCACCAAGCCACATTACCTTTGCATGAACACAGGGGTCTGTTGTGTTTTATCCTGATTTTATTCATGCTGAAATTATGACATAGTTGTAACACTGCTATATATTTTTTGATTTTATGTTAAACATTGATTTCTGTACTGAGGAGCAGTGTTTGTATGACTGTTCTTTACAAATATCTGGACCGTGGATCCTGTACTTTTGGCATGTATCAAAATGAGAATGTCAGCTTAGATATGTGTAACAGCTTAATTGCTCTGCATTAAAAGAACATCTGGGCTTGTTTCTGTTTTATCTGAAGTAATATGTAATAATATAAATAAGTAACAAAAAGTGTCTTTCAGCTATGAATAGCAAAGATACACTTTGACGCTGCATTAAATACTAGCGTTTACTTGAAATTGTTGCTGAAATAGCCTGAACACGTAATCTCTCACATCATGCTTTATCTGTGATGTTGCTGTCACACCATTAACAGAAATTGATCACTGAAGCATGTTGTGCGTAACTGACTGTTACGCCCCGGCCTAGGGGAGAACCAGGACGCAACACAATTTGAGACTCCCCTCTTTGCAGCGCCCAGAAACCACCAGAACAGATACTTAAGGCCACAAGGTTTATTGTATTGTCTGTTTAGACACAGGTTTACAACGTCAGGGTGGGTCCAGCCAAAAATAACAAACAAAAATAACTAAACCGGCAAACCTGCTCTTACCTCATCCAACATAAATTAAAACAAATCATACATTGTACTAACCTACACTCCTATCCAAAAACAGGAGAAAACTGGTAATCAAAGAAATAAAAGGCTAACCACACCCTTAGCACTGAATGTGCCACGAGGCACAACAAGGTAGTATGTGGGTCTGGCGGTGGGCGAGAGGAGAGTCCCGGGTCGGACTGGAAGACACTGGATTTAAATCCCTCAGGTGGAGACTGCGACCAATCCACTCCCGGAACGGCATCCAACAAACCTGTTCAGCCAATCACACTCTTAGCCGCTCAATCAATGCCAGACACGTCACGCACACTCACACACACACAAGGAGAGACAAGGTACACTGGTACAGGCATACAAACACATTATTACATATTACGACTAGGTCGTAACACCTCCCCCCCTAAAACCGAATCAAACATTTCTCCCCCAAAAGAAATGCTCGATTCTTCAAGGACAATGTACGCGTGACAAAGCATCGGCCATGACGTTGTCTTTACCTTTCTTATACTGGATTTCAATGTTGAAATCCTGCAACAACAATGACCACCGCATAAGGCGTTGATTACTATTTCACATCTGAAACAGAAATACTAATGGATTGTGGTCCGAAAACACAACAACAGGCAACATAGTAGATCCAACATAGACCTCGAAATGCTGTAGGGCAAGAAGCAAAGCTAAGGCTTCTTTCTCAATCGTGCTGTAGTTGATCTGGTGTTTGTTAAATTTCTTTGAAAAGAAACATACTGGATGGTCGATGCCCCGAGCATCTTCTTGTAGCAGCACTGCTCCCGCTCCCCAACCGCTTGCATCCACTTCTAACTTAAAAGGGCGAGCAAAATCTGGGGACGCCAGCACAGGTGCACCACAGAGAAGAGCTTTCGCAGAGACAAACGCTTCCTGACAACTAGGTGACCACTCATAAGGTTGAGCAGGACTGGACAGACTAGTTAGCGGGGCCACCACATCTGCGAAGTTTTTACAAAAACTCCGATAGTAGCCACACATCCCTAAAAACCAACGGAGCTCCCGCCGGGTCCTCGGTACTGGGTAATCCACAATTGCCTGCACCTTCGCCGCTACTGGATGCACCTCTCCCTGACCTACCTGCTTACCTAAATATATTACTACTGCCTTCCCAAACTCACACTTCGCAAGGTTCAATGTTAGTGAAGCATCACGTAACCGGCCAAGAATCTCCTGTAGGGTTTTCAAATGCTCAGACCAAGTCGAGGAATAAACCACAACATCATCCAAATATGCTTCACAATTTTCAATTCCTGATAGCACCTTACACATGAGGCGCTGGAAGGTAGCAGGGGCATTTCTTAAGCCAAACGGCATCACTTTATACTCTAGAAAGTGATCCGGCGTAACAAAAGCTGAAATCTCAGCGGCCTGAGGGGTTAGAGGAACTTGCCAATACCCTTTTAACAGGTCCAGTTTTGACACAAATTTTGCGGAGCCTACACGGTCGACACAGTCCTCTATTCTGGGTAATGGGAAAGAGTCAGGTTTAGTGATTGCATTGATCTTTCGATAATCATTACAGAAACGGGGTGTTTGATCTGATTTGGGCACCAACAATGAGGGCGAACTCCAGGGAACAGCAAGACCATTTTGAAGGAGATACTCAACTTCCTGTCTGATTATCGCTCTCTTAGTGGGGTTCACTCTGTAAGCATGCTGCTTGATGGGTTTATGTTCCCCTACGTCAATATCGTGACATAGAATATTTGTCTGAGTAGGATTATCCCCAAAGACGTCCACATGATCACGGAGCAGAGCAGTAATATCACCACGAGCAGATTCTGGCAAGTAGGACAAAAATGAATCTAACCTGGACAAAATCTCAGAATTTTTCAGACGAGCGCTAGGAACAGAACCTCGCTCACCACTCAGCCCATCTTCATCCTCATCCCTTCGAGACCACACATCAAGGGGAGCACGGTGGACTGTATCCAGCTGGACATCGATATCATCATGCCTTGTAGAAGCTGCACCAACGGTAGTCACAGGGGAAGCAATATCAGCGTTATCACGAGAGAAATAACTCTTCAGCATGTTAACATGGCATACACGGGATTTTTTTGTGCGATCTGGAGTTTTAATTACATAATTTGTGTCACTCAATTTCCGATCAACAACATAAGGACCAGAGAACTTAGCGTGCAGGCTGGAACCACTGACAGGCAATAGTACTAAGACTTTATCGCCTGGCTCAAACTTCCTCAAGAGTGTTTTCTGATCATAATTCCTCTTCATTTGAGTCTGAGCAGAGACAAGAGACTGACGGGCTATCTCACAGGCATGGTGTAGCCTCTCTTTAAAAGAGTTCACATAATCCAAGATGTTATTTGCAACGTGAGTCTCATCAGCAAGCCACTTCTCTTCCAACAAGCGTAACGGTCCACGCACTGTGTGTCCGAACACCAGTTCTGCTGGACTAAATCCTAATGATTCTTGGACAGTCTCGCGTATGGCAAACAACAGGAGCGGTAAACCCTCATCCCACTCTCTGTTAAGTTCCAAACAGTATTTTCGCAACATTGACTTTAAAGTCTGATGAAATCTCTCTAATGCACCTTGGCTCTCAGGATGGTAGGGGCTGGATGTGTGATGCTTAATGGACAAAAGGGACAATACCTGGGCAAAAATCTTGGACATAAAATTAGAGCCCTGGTCACTCTGAATACGCCTAGGGAGGCCAAATGTGGTAAAAACTTAATCAACGCCCTTACAATCGCCTTTGCTTTTAGCTTAACGCAATGGCAGAGCCTCAGGGTAGCGGGTAGCAGCACACATGATGAGTAAGAATGTACTGGTGACCGGACCTCGTTTTTGGCAAAGGCCCTACACAGTCGATCATGACATGCTCAAATGGCTCTCCAATAACAGGAATGGGATGCAGGGGAGCGGAAGGGATACTCTGATTTGGTTTACCCACCAGCTGACACGTGTGACACGAACGACAAAACTTCACCACATCAGACTTCAATCCAGGCCAAAAGAAATATCGAAGAATACGATTATACGTTTTCCTGACACCTAAATGTCCGGAGAGACTGTGGTCATGGGCCAGACTCAGCACTTGGACACGAAAAGGAGTGGGCACCACTATTTGAGACACACTTTGGCAGTCTCCATCAACTACTGGAGCCCATCTCCGCATTAGAACACCACCATCCAGAAAGTAACTGCCCGATTTCCCCTCTTTGCTCTCTAACACTACAGAGAAACATTTGGAGAGAGTGTTGTCATTTTTCTGTGCATGAATGAGTTCCGATTTATCCACCGAAAGTGTCAGGTCAAGTTCAGGCTGTAACACCTCAGGTATCTCACATTTCATAGTTTCTTCTACAGAATCAGCACAGTCATGTGGATGCTTAACCAAAAAGCTGTCCGAGATATCTATTACCTCACCCAACTCACGGGCCTTAGCGCGTAACAGTAACAGCGCAGGCAGGAAACACTGGGGGCAGATCCGATGCGGCCGAGAACGAATCGCACAAAGGATTCTCTATTACCTCTGGGGAAGGAAACACTTTGCCCCCGGCCAAGTCATTCCCCAAAATGAGATCCACCCCCGACACTGGTAATTTAGACCGCAAACCAACACGTACTGAACCAGACACAATGGGAGAGGAAAGACAAACTGTGTGCAATGGCACACGTAACACACTCATCTTAATTCCCCACACTAGAATGTCGGAGCCACAGTACGTTTGGTCTGACAGAGGCAAAACTCCTGCACGGATCAGAGTATGTTTCGCACCCGTATCCCGCAAAATATTTATATGCACGGGGCAACTCCGTCCCAGGAGAGACACGAATCCTTCCGACACAAAGGGCTGAAAATCACAGTCAACTTTTCCCTCCATTAAGGTGCCACTCATTCTCTGACCGGTCAACGAACTAGTCTGAATCAATGAAATCGGAGAAGGCCCCCTTGATTTTTTTAGCTCTTTTTTCTTTAACACGGGACAGTCCGCAATTAAGTGACCATGTTCACGGCAGTAGTAACACGCACGTTTGTCCAGTGGAACCGGTAACGGACGCCGCGGGTTTGACATAGATTTATGCCGCTCTGATGGACTGAAAGCATCACGATCTGCCGCCAAAGCAAAGACGTTTTTGTGGGTTAACACAAACTCATCCGCCAGCACCGCTGCCCGTGAAAGTGACGGCACTTTTTGTTCATTTAAATAGACAACAATGTTTTTAGGAAGGCAATTCTTAAATTCCTCCAACAAGACCAACTCCCGCAACTGATCATAGGTTTTTGTCTCTGCAGCGCTGCACCACTTGTCAAACAACGTGCCTTTCTCACGCGCGAACTCCACATAAGTCTGGTTGACAGTCTTTTTACACTCTCGAAACTTTTGACGATAAGCTTCAGGTACTAATTCGTAGGCCCGCAACACAGTGGTTTTCACTGTATCATAATTCAAACTTTGTTCCAGTGACAAAGTAGCACAAACTTCCTGCCTTTCCCACAAGTTTGCATTGTAACAATAACGGCCAGACATCCTTCGGCCAACGTAAGGCAGAAGCAATACGCTCAAAGGCGCAAAAATACGAATCCACTTCTGTCTCCCGAAAAGAAGGCACCAGGGCCACATGTCTGCTTATATCGAAGCCATCACTGAGAGTAGGAGTAGGTGTTGCTGCGGAGACTCGTCCCCGCTCCAGCTCCAGAGCCCGCAGGTGCATAGTCTCTCGCTCCAGTTACTACTGACAAAATTAACAGTGTGAGAATAGTAAGATGTATTTGTCTGAAAAAATGGTTACATACAGATGGTTACAGATGCTCTGTTAATTTATATAAGGAAATTAGATCAGGAAATTAGTTTACAGAAAGCAGATGCCATTCCTTGTAACCTAACTAAATGTAAATTATTTCTACCTGGAATTATTGATGAATGACTTTTCTCTGTTTGGGAATCTTACTCTGAATTTATAAATCTCTGCCATTGTAACTAGAATTTGTTGCAATTAAAACTAAGAAGTGAAATCTTCCCCTCTAACTCTAATCATAACATTAAACTGCAAAGAAACCTAGTTACTGAAAACTATTCTACCAAAAAGAAATTCCTGTGATTGTCACACAATTCCCACTTTTGTACACTGGTCTCCTTAGGTACAATTCCATTTACTTGAGACAGCCTTTTTAATTTTTTTTATCAGAATACACCCACATTGCAGACAGAACACATTTTTAAAGGTGTGTGTGTGTGTGTATAACATCTTCTACCCAGTTGATATTATCAGATTGCAGGTTCATTCCAGTTAGCGCTAAAGTAAAAACAAGGCTGCATTACTAATTGTGCCAACTGTGTCATTATCCTTAGGCAAGAGATTTGGACATAGACGCAGTGTCTCCACAGCAGTTACCTTTGTTCATGCGTTATTTTTATATTTGTTTAATTACCTCAGAAGTAGATTCCCACCCCTGGTCGGCAGGGAACACTGCCCTGATAGTTCTTCAGAGTTAGGGTTCATTACCTGCTGCTCATTATGTGGATCAGGTGTGTTCAGTCATTTAGAAGCTAGAAGATACCAGATACCTAGATAAGGTTGGGTTAGAGAAAAACAAAGCATATTACTATCTTCTAACGGACAGTGGAGAATCTGTATCAAAAACACGACAACTATAACTTCACATCTAATATTGTCCTACAGTGTACAGTGTACATATAAATGCTGGTCCTACTAACCTGCCCAATGTTTTGTTGTTGCTTTTGTTGCTCTTTTCTTTTCTCTCTCCACTTTCCTCTCACCCCAACCGGTCAAGGCAGATGGCTGCCCACCCTGAGCCTGGTTCTGCTGGAGGTTTCTTCTGTTAAATTGAGTTTGTCCTCTCCACTGTTGCCTATGGCTGCTCAAGGGGGATTTGTTGGTTTTTCTCTAAATGTCTGTATAGTTTTGAATTTATTATGTAAAATGCTTTGAGATGACTTTGTTGTGAATTGGCACTATATAAATGTAGTTGACTTGAATTCAAATCAGAAATGAATCACTCACACTGTAAAGACTGCCACTACACTAGTTGTGTTTCTAACTTACATAAGTCATTGATTTGAGTAACAGAGAATTTAATTTAGACAACTAAAAATTTCAAAGTACACAGGAACTGGTAATCAGCATCACTGGTTTAAGATTTTGATTGTATGTCATTATATGTCATATCTGATTTTTTTTACTTTACACTGTTTGCTATTACACTGTTCACTGTTTGCTATTGGGAAAATTTCAAGCAAATAAACATTTTTAGTATGAGGTTTAAAAGAATTGATGACCTACTTGGACCCACTTCTGATTTGCTTGCCCCAGTCCTCCCAGCACAATGAAGAAAAACAAAACAAAAAAAAACATGATAGTGTGCATGATACTTTGTTTTTTTATTTACAACCAATATATGAGTAGCAAAACAATGAATTAACTTTGGCACAAAATGAAAACTTGCATAACATGACTGTGACTATATGTATATGACTGTGACTACAATTTTCCACTTCTGCCAAAGCAAATCAGGCTTAAACAACTCTGCTATGCTAAACTTAGAAACACACTACTTTTACAATGCCGTTTACATGTGTGGCCTGCCTGTACACTCTGAACAATGAACTAAACTAATATGAAAATTATGCCAAAGAAACAATACATAAAGTAGTGCATAAACTGTGACATTTCTCTGAATTATTAGTTCCCTGGAAAAGCTCGGCACCATGGGATTGGTTAAGATTGTTGTTAAGGTGTTTTGCAGTCAAGCAGTGGATGAGGTGGTGGTGGAATGGCAAAGGTAAGTCAGAGGAAGCGAGACCAACTTAACATGCTTAGCGGCTCCTATCAACAGTGACAGAGAGATTATCATTAAGCGAATGAGCACACAAATAGATGATTATTAAAAAGTATAACCTGATGGGAGGAGATGACAATTAAGCCCAGTAGAATAGTGATGAAGAATAGTGATGAAGAAATGGCTTGAGTGAATGGTGGGGAGATGCAGGTAAGTGGTGAAAGTGGCAGAGCAGGGCATAGTAAGTAAAATATTCAAAATACATATAACATGAAGGGAGTCACGAGACAGTAAAGCAATGCAATGACAAATCAGATTTTTTCCAGGATCCACATTCCAAAAACTCCTTAGCCCAAAATTTGAAGAATAGTCCAGAAATCCATGAAACAATAATTATGGAACTTACAAAACCAGGCAAGTTTAGGCAGAAGCAATGGTCAAGAAAGAAACACGATGGAATGTTTAGAGGTGATTTAGTTCGTTTACTGTCCTAAATTAAAGACTGAATTCATACTGACAGCAAAATATCAACATATTGCATCACCATATTTTTGAGTGGGTGTGTTTCACGAGTTAAAGAGGTCATTCACCAGTCTTGGGGTCCACAGTTTGATCCGCAGCTCTACCTGTACATGCTGTGTGTCCTTTGGTAAAACACAGAACAAAAAGGTCCTCCTTGTGGTCAGGCCTATCAGGATGCCGTTTCTTAGAGGACCCAAATAGAGGCAAGGACAAGCGATTGGAAGAAAATGATTTATTGTACAAATAATAAATGAAATGACGTGATAGGCTTCGGCCGGTAGGAACACCCGGGATGGCTCACGGTAAGGGAGTACTGGTTGAATCTGGAGGTGAAGAAAGACAGGTGAGTGAGGTTAAGCCAATGGGGTGAAATCTTTCAGAGAATGGGATCTTACGGAGATGTGGTGAGTTGGCAGGATGACAGAGGGGTTCTGTACTGTGGAGGTGAGTTCGTGATGAGACCTGGAGAAACTAAAAGTGGCTGACAACGTCAGGGAGGTAAGCAGGCACAAAGTAACAACACATAACAAGTCAAGAGCTCTGACAGAAACAAAGTAACAATACAAATATACTCATGAAGGTTCCTGGAGTTGTCGTAGCAGTGGTGGGTGAGAAGATCACTGGTCCTGACTGGTTTGAGGCAAGAGACATGAAACGTGGGATGAATTTTGAGTGACCCGGGGAGTCGTAACCTTACCACCATGGGATTGATGATCTTAGCCATGGGAAAAGGACCAAGGAACCTCGGAGCCAGCTTAAGGCTCTCTACGCGGAGGGGAATGTCCCCCGTGGAGAGCCAGACCCGCTGACCGACTTGATACCGAGGAGCGTGGCTGGGACAGCTGTCAGCATACTTCTTATAGACTGCGGAAGACCTGAGCAACGCAGCCCGCGCCCATCTCCAGGCCAGCTGACAACGCCGAACAGAAGCGTGAGCGGAGGGAACAGAGGACTCTCTCTCCCTGGACTCAAACACCGGAGGTTGGTACCCATAGACCACTTGGAACGGTGTGAGCCCCGTGGCAGAGGACGGCAAGGAGTTATGCGCATACTCAACCCAGATCACATTCCTGGACCAGGAGGACGGTTCCCGGGAACACAGGAGACGGAGACCAACTTCTACATCCTGGTTTAACCGCTCGGTCTGCCCTTTGGACTGGGGATGGAAACCAGAGGACAGACTGATGGACACACCGAGCAACCTGAAAAACTCCTTCCAAAACCTGGATACAAACTGGGGACCCCAGTCGGAGACAACGTCACGAGGGAGGCCATGTAAACGAAAAACATGAGTAACGGGGAGTTCAGCAGTTTCTTTGGCAGTGGGCAGACCAGGTAGGGGAATGAAGTTAACCATCTTTGAGAATCTGTCTACTACAGTGAGTATGGCTGTGTTGCCCTGAGACGGAGGAAGACCAGTGACGAAATCTAAGGCTATGTGGTACCAGCGACGCTTGGGAATGGGAAGTGGTAGCAAAAGTCCAGCCGGACAACAGTGACTTGACTTGGACTGGGCACAGACGGGGCAGGCTAATACAAATTCCCGGGTGTCCTTAACGATCGTGGGCCACCAAAACCGTCGGCAGACAATAAATAACGTGCGAGAGACTTCCGGGTGACAGAAAAAATGTGAAGCATGACACCAGTCCAGCACTTTGGACCTGAGTTCATCTGGGATGAAAAGAAGGTTAGGTGGACAGGTGGTAGGAATGGGCATGGTGGTATGAGCCCGGATAACCTGTTCTTCGATCTCTAATCGTGTGAGGGCTAGACGAACAGAGGGGGGCAAAACAAAATCGGGTTCTCTGGGTTAGGGGCCGGATCAAAGAGGCGTGACAAGGCGTCTGCTTTGCAGTTTTTGTGACCAGAATGATAAGCTAGGTAGAATTGGAATCTGTTGAAAAATAAAGACCAGCGAGCCTGTCGGGAGTTAAATCTTTTGGCAGACTTGAGATATTCAAGGTTTTTATGATCGGTGAGAACAATGAAAGGCAGTTTGGCCCCCTCCAGCCAGTGCCTCCCCTCCTCCAGAGCCAACTTAACAGCCAACAACTCACGGTTACCAATATCGTAATTCCTCTCGGCGTCAGAAAGCCGACGTGAATAGAACGCACAGGGGTGAACCTTTTGATCAAGCTCAGACCGCTGGGACAGTATGGCCCCTACCCAGACATCGGAAGCATCCACCTCCACTATGAACTGCCTCTCAGGGTCAGGGAGAGTGAGGATGGAGCTGAGGAGAATGCCGCCTTCAACCGGAGGAAAGAAGACTTGGCTTTCCATAGAAAGGGACTTTTAACACAGGTAAGTTTGTTTAGGGGAGCAGAGATGTTACTGTATGCCTTAATGAAACGCCTGTAAAAGTTAGCAAACCCCAGGAAGCTCTGCAGCTGCTTACAGTTTAAAGGAGTGGGCCAGTCTCTGACTGCACTCACCTTCCCGGGGTCCATCTCTATACTGCCGGGGGAGATGATGTACCCCAGGAAGGAGACGGAGGATGAATGGAACACACACTTCTCTGCTTTGACAAATAAATTGTTCTGGTATAAGCGACTGAGGACCTTGCGCACGTGTGTGACATGTTCGGTTTCAGACGGCGAGAAGATCAGAATATCGTCAAGATAAACAAACAAACTTATTCAGCATGTCTCCCAGCACATCATTAATCAGGTTTTGAAAAACAGCGGGGGCGTTGGTCAACCCAAAGGGCACAACAAGGTACTCGAAATGACTCGCCGGTGTGTTAAAGGCGGTTTTCCATTCATCCCCCTCACGGATGTGGACCAGAGGGTAAGCATTACGAGGATCTAACTTGGAGAAAACCGCGGCACCCTGCGGTAGCTCAAAAGCAGAGGATATGAGGGGAAGAGGGTAGCGGTTACAGACGGTGATTTGATTGAGACCCCGATAATCAATACATGGACGGAGACCCCCATCCTTCTTCTGGACAAAAAAAAAAAAAAACCCTGCACCCGCAGTCGAGGAAGAAGGACGGATGAGACCGGCTGCCAAAGACTCATTAATGTATTTCTCCATCGCCTCGCTACGGGCCAGAGAGTGAACACAATCCTCCACGAGGCGGCATGGAGCCTGGCAAGAGGTCAATGGCACAATCATAAGGACGATGGGGGGGCAGAGAGGTAGCTTTGCACTTGCTAAAGACCATCTTAAGATCGTGATAAACCTCAGGGATGTTGGAGAGGTCTGTATCCTCACTAGAGGATCCTGAGGGAGGAGTAGAAAGTAGACGAGGGGAGAACAGGAGACGCCCCAGCTCACTACTCTCCCCTCCACCCAATCGATCTGGGGGTTATGACGAGCTAACCAGGTGGAACCAAGGATAAGAGGCTGCTGGGGGGACCGAAAGACCTGGAATGTAACTTTTTCATGGGGAATGTCTATGTGCATGGCGAGGGGCGCTGTCTGCAGGGCGCCAGGATTCAAAATGTGACCGTCTAAAGCTTGGATGACTACTGGCTTAACATGAGGGTTCAGAGGAAGAAACAACTTGCGGGCTAAGCCGTCATCAATGAACTCAGAGTACGCTCCCGAGTCAATAAGTGCAGCCAGGGGAACTGACCGGTCAGCAACCTGCAGAACAACCTGGAGACAGGGACGGGAAATGGGAGTGGGTTTAGAAGTGGAATGGCTCAGCAGTTTCCCCCTTGTTCCTGCTGAGCCCTGCCTTTTAGCGGGAAGGACCGAATTCTGTGGTCAGCGCAGCCACAGTAGAAACAAAGTCCATTCCGGGACCGGCACTCATGCTCCTCCGGTGATAGGCGCGTCCTACCCAGCTGCATAGGTTCAGGGGGGCTCAGTTTGGGACTCACTTGGGACTCCTGTTGTGCAACACTAGTAAAATGAGTGCAAGGGTTAGACGGACGGGGCACAGGACGTCTCTCAATCATTCGATGGTGCACCCGAGTACATAATTCAATGAGTGAATCGAGGGACTCTGGCAGTTCCCGGGGAGCTAGCTCGTGCTTTAATGACTCTGATAAACCTTGAAAAAAATCTCTCCCGCAGGGCAGGTTCATTCCACCTGCAATCTGCGGCCAAAGTACGGAATTGAATAGCGTACTCTGCCACAGAATTGTTGCTCTGCACCAGCTGAGAGAGGCGTCAAAGTCTGACTTGGTGGGTCCGAAAACTCTAAGCAATTCCTGGGAAAACCGTTCAAAGGTGGAGGTGGAAAATGAATCCCGCTGCCGTTCCCCACAGCCCGGCTCTCCCGGTGAGGAGTGAGACGGCGTACGCTATGCGGGCGCCGTCGGTGGGGAAGGCAGACGGTCTAAGCCTAAACAACAGTTTACATTTTACAATGAAAGCCCTGCAATATTTAGGGTCCCCTGTGAACGGCTCCGGAGGTGACACGTAAGACTCTAATTGTACCGGAGCGGGGGCTGCGGCAGCTGGTGGTGGTGGTGGTGGATGAGCGGAGGCAGAGGCTGTAGCTAAACGGGTGATTGCTATTGTCATGGTGTGTAGGTCAGCCTGCATGCGAGCTAGACTGGTGTCATGATGGACAATGGCGCTCTCTACTCTTTTCCTCCAATCACTCGCCTTGGGTGGGTCCATTATGGCCAGATTATACTATCAGGTTGCAGTTTTTTAGAGGACCCAAATAGAGGCAAGGACAAGCGATTGGAAGAAAATGATTTATTGCACAAATAATAAATGAAATGACGTGATAGGCTTCGGCCGGTAGGAACACCCGGGATGGCTCACGGCAAGGGAGTACTGGTTGAATCTGGAGGTGAAGAAAGACAGGTGAGTGAGGTTAAGACAATGGGGTGAAATCTTTGAGAATGGGATCTTATGGAGATGTGGTGAGTTGGCAGGATGAAAGAGGGGTTCTGTACTGTGGAGGGGAGTTCGTGGTGAGACCTGAAGAAACTAAAAGCGGCTGACAACGTCAGGGAGGTAAGCAGGCACAAAGTAACAACTGAAAACGAGGTCCGTGGGAAAGTAACAACACATAACAAGTCAAGAGCTCTGACAGAAACAAAGTAACAAAACAAATATACCTATGAAGGTTCCTGGAGTTGTCGTAGCAGTGGTGGGCAAGAAACACAGGAGTCCAAAACACGTAGTCCAAAAACTGAGGCGGAGCAATTGTTCTGGTGAAACAAACTTTAGAAGAAACTTGACGGAACATGGAACGAGACATGAACAGTAATCTGGCATTGTGAAATGGGCAGGCAGGGCTTAAGTAGGAGTGGCACAGGTGAAACATATCAGGACTAACGAGAGGGGAGGAGAGCAAGGCGGAGAGAGACAGAGGGCCGTAACCAGGGCAACACAGATCAACGCCGAGACTGTGACAAGGCCAGCTACTTGCAGAGCAGCTGCTCTCATCAGTAAAAAATGGGTGAATCAGAAGCAACTATAAAGTGCTTTGGCTACCTTTATGGTAGAAAAGTGCTATGTAAGACCATTTGCCATTTAGTTAAGAATGATGTGAATGTTCTAATTAAACAAAGACAAACACTTCATCATAGTTCCCATCTGCAGGTGTATTTAAAATGGTCATTCTGTAATTTTATCTTTGGCTTTTTTCTGTGTCAGACATTTGTCAGACTCTCACTGCAGAAAGGTCATTTCATTTATAAAGTAACTGAACCTCACTTCACTGAACCCTTCCTATATGTGTAATCCACATTGCTTTACATGTCACTTTAGGTTGAGCTGTACAGAATGAAAATGAACTCTCATATAATGATATAATAGGAAGACACCCTTTCTAAATGGCAAAATTAATCCATGATTGACCGGCCACGAATTAGCACTCATATATTCATTTCCATAAGCAAGCCTGAAACTAAATGTCCAAAACTGTTACAGATGCAATTTATACACATCAGCTGTTCACCAAGCTGGTCAATATAGAAGTTAGAATCTCGTTGTGACATGTAAATAAGGATCCTTCAGTGTCACAAGACAGGCAAGGGTAAATGAGCTTTATGATTTTCCCCCACTACCCATCTTATCCTGACAGCTGATATATAAACCATCAAAGGTGGGTAGAAGTGCAACATACAGAGTAAAAAAAAAGGATGTTTCCTCACTGGTCCCCAAAGCAAGGTTTGGGTTAATGTTTTGCAAATGAAGGTATAATTTATTATTACAAATAAACAAAAAGGTAATACAAAAGTGAATAATTATAACTTAGGAGGAACCAAGGTCAGAACTACCAAAATAAATATTCCCCAAAGAATTTGCTGCTAATTCATTTAATAAACCTAACTTTCTAACTGGGAAAACATATTCACCCTACTGCTTTAATACTGTTTACAGTTTAGAAATATATTTACAAGATAGAAACTGTGGTGGCTATTACTTACAAGATATAAAATAAATACAAAACTAGGGCATTATGCTCAAAAGGCTTTGGTGCACAAGGACATAGATGTGGTGGACAATATGTGGTGCTGCAAGAGAAGCTAGTCAGAACGAGACTTTTCAAAATCCAAGACATGCATAATAAATCAATTTGCCATAGGGCACCTCCCCAATTACTGATTATTCATTATTGATGGAGTAATAAGAGGAAACTAAGCAGGTTTGGGGACCAGGGTTCATTCAGCCAGGAGATTCAAACTCTCCACTTTTTTGTTGTGAGATGACAGTGTTAATCACAGCAAAACTGTACTGATCTGGAATTATATTATTTACAAAAATGTATTAAATGTGTAATACTATTACTAATTAATTAATACATAGTAAAATAATTTGATTCATCAAAGTTTACTTTGACATTTATTGATATTTTCTACTAAGTGATGGGAAAGTTCCAAACTGTCTTGCATAATACCTGGATATCATTTATGTTATGCATTGCACACTAGATGAGCTTTAAGGAGGCAGAAGAACAAGTTTTGCTCACTCTCTAAATAATTTTTGTCATCATTACAGCACCTGTTTTGAATGTATTATACAAAAGTCTTTCAGTTGTGACTGTATAGTCATTGTATAGTAAACAACATGATTTTATAATTTTATAATTTTGTTGTTGTTGTTTATTTGCTTGCTTTTTGTTAAGGCTCTGTGAATTTGTATAAAGGTGAAATACTGCAATAAACTATCAATAAAATGTAAATATCATTGAACTTTCTTTTAAGTGACTGAGATGACAGTATTAGACAGTGTTACATTCTTTTTTATATAACCCTTTCAGTTTCTTCTTGTTTTCAGAGCTCTTCTGTCACCCAAAACCTTCACAATCCTTTCAATAAAGGTTAGACAAAATTTTTGTCATTTACCCACATGTAGTAGTCTGATGCTTTGTAAGCTTTGTGGGGGACTGTTGTGATTACCTGGGCATAACTGTCAGAGATCCCAGGCCCACATCTACTGTAACTAAGCTACTAGACTACCCTGATGTGTCAGACTTATCTAGCATCGTAACAGTTTTCTTTTTTTTCTGAAGTAAAAAATACAAACACAAACTAATATTTCAATAATAGTAAAATGTAATGCTGTTAGACACAAAGAAAGGAGAGAAGGACTTGTACAGGCTAGCCAGACAGAGAGATAGGGATAGGAAAATGTGCAACAAAAAAGGGTGATTAAAGACGGAGATTGAAAGGTGCTAACAACCCAGGAGAGTGTCCATGAAATATGGAAGGAGTATTTTGAGAAGCTGATGAATGAGGAAAATCACAGGGAAAAAAGGGAGCAAGATGTGGATGTTGTGGAGCAGGAAATTGCAGAAATTAGAACGAATGAAGCTGTGGGAAAGAGTAGTGGAAGCCAGGCTTAGGAAGGAGGTGGAGATTTGTGAGCAGCAGTATGGTTTCATTCCCCGTAAGACCACCACCAGCGGAGGAAAGTGTCAGGAGTGTTGTGTGACAGAAGATTGTCAGCAAGACTCAAAGGAAAGGTGTACAAGACAGTGGTGAGACCAGCTCTGCTCTATGGACTAGAGACAGTAGCAATGAGAAAAAGACAAGAGGCAGAGATGGAAGCAGCAGAGATGAAGATGTTGAGGTTCTCCTTAGGAGTGACAAGGTTGGACACAATAAGGAATGAGCACATAAGAGGGATAGGGCACGTTGCCTGCATTAGCAACAAAGTCAGATAGGCCAGACTGAGATAGTTTGGACATGTGCAGAGGAGGGATAGCGAATATATTGCTAGAAGGATGTTGGAGATGGAGCTGCCAGGTAAGAGGCCAAGAACCTGACCAAGGAAAAGATATATGGATGTACTAACAGAGGACATGAGGTTGGCTGGTGTCAGAGTGGAAGATGCCCAGGATAGAGTGAAGTGGAAAAGGATGATTCGCTGTGGTGACCCCTGATGGGAAAAGCCGAAACAGAAGTAGTAGTAAAATGTAAATGTAATGCTGTGTGTAGTCAGTGATGGAAAGATTAGGTCAGGAGTGGTCACGTGACCTAATACAAATGATAGAAGACTAAATGGTTTCAAACCTCTTTAGATATAAGCACTGTCTGCTTTTCTTTGCATATATATGTTCAACAGCAGCTCAAAAATACCCTGAATACATTTTCCTGATCCACCTCTAAAGAAATAATCCCTAAAATAAACAGCTAGCTCTCAAACAACCACTCTTAAACAACATTTACAATGTCAAATTAGAAGTGGGAGTGGATTAAGGCATCTGTGACTAAGAGTGAAAAACTGAAAAAAATAAGCCAGCAAATACTGTGTCATTTCAGATTACCTGTAGCCCAACAAACACATTTACTCTTGATCCAATTGATTTGATTTCTAATTACGTTTGAAGGTTAAGATCTGCAGGACTACAAGCAGATAAATCTCTCAAAAGCTGGCCAATATCAAGTGACACACAACCTGTGATGAAGCCAGATGAGTGAGGAAACACTTTATCGCTTACTTTCAATAACCAGTGAAGGTGTGGGATATTCAGCTTCACTCCTCAGCCTTAGTTTTATTGAATTGCTTTGAAAAGACTACCTAATCATCAATAATACATGGACGTAATGCTTTCTTTTCAGGAAGAATGAGAAAACTAGGCCTCAATCCATGCTTTCTCTCTGACTTTAAAGAAACTTGAAGATCTTTAATTCAAAAGCAGAACACACCCCAGTCTTTGCTACAGAATATATTTATAGTGAAACTAAATCACACCCTTAAAACAGGGGTGATTCCCATCAGGTTTCCACAAGAAAACTTTTAAATAATTTTAAGTTCTCAAATGTCTTTATTTTTTTATTTTTGCCAAAATAATATGAATAAATAAATCAAATTAGAAGAAAATGAAATTAATAAGAAAATCAATCAATCAATCAGTAATAAGTAAATAAAATAATAATAATTATAATAATTAGGATTCAAATGTCTATTGTCCCAATCATGGCCTCACCCCCCTTCACACCCATAAAATATTGATCTGTAAATATTTATCCTGCAAACATCCACAGGACCTGATCTACAGGACCTAATCTCAGCGTATGTGAAATATTCACCTTTAGCTGAATAATTGATAGCAGTATCCATGTTTCAGTGCCTTTGTGAATCTTTCAGCAGAGGCCCCGGACAAGCAGTTTAGAGCATGTTTACTGAAACAACGTAGCCTTGTAGCATCAGCACTGAAAATGGTTTAATTAGTCCCTCAAACGAGCTATCTGTGTTAGAATTTGTTGTTAAAAAAGGCTGTAGCTCAGTTTGTAAGGCAGTTGTCCATGGACTACAGGGTTGGTGATTCAATCCGTGGTCCCTCCTTGCTATGTGTTGAAATGTCCTTGAGCAAGTGACTGAACCCCAAGTTACTCCCGGTGGGTCTGGTGAGCTGTGTGGCAGCTGTTGCCATCGGTGTGGGTGAATGAGAAGCTATTTTGTAAAGCACTATATAAATGTTCATTCACCATCTTAAACCTAGTAAGTAAAAAACAAATAAATAGACCTTGTCTTTCCACAACTTCAAAAGGAGACTGTCCATATTTCGATTAAAAAATGTTACCAAAACAACTGGCTGAAACATATGATAATTCCTCCACAGCTCCAGTTACAGCAAAGGTCACCATAGCAGCAAATCCTGCTGGAGAACCCATAGGAAACCTGCAGTGCAGCAGCATTATATTGAAAAGATTTCAGTATGCCTAAGATGTAAATAAAAAAGAACAGCAACAAAAATCTCTTAATAATTAAATCTTTTTGACATTGCCATTTTGTTACTACTCAACATTTTACATTTGCATAATTATAATAAAATCAGTTTCAAAGATTCAAAATAAATATAGCCTGATAAATAGGGTTGACCTGAGGCTTCTTAATGAAGTAATAACAATAATATTAATCATATAATGTGTAACCAAAGTCATGCTATAGTTCACATTTCAGAATATATTTTTTGCATCTAAGATTTATTATTGTGTCTGTAATGTGTGTGAGAGAGTGCATTGGTTTAATTATTTACTCCATTGTGTTCTGAAATGTTAATTGCAAAAAACAAAAACACACATCTGTGGCTTTCTAAGAAAATATGATCATTTTGACAGTTTCAAAATTAAATCATGCATGAAGTAAATACGTAAGAAAAAGTGAAAATGCAGCAGAGTGTGTTTTAGCGTTTAGCGAGTGTGTGGTGTGGGGGTTTTTTTTGAGTTAAGAGGAAGATAAATAGTAAAATGTTGTTTGTGCCACCAGTTTGGTGATCAAGCTGCTCACTGTCAGAAGACATGTGATGGAATTTAAAAAAACAGCCAGGGTATTGGATGCAACATTGAAAAATCACTGCAAAGGTGCGAAAAGGGAGTACATTTACATTTACATTTAGTCATTTGGCAGACGCTTTTATCTAAAGCGACTTACAAGTGAGGAACACGCAAGCAATAAAATGTAAGTTAAGGAGAAAAACATCAAAGTAAAGTGCTCTCAAAGAAGTGTTACGGTTTCATGAGATGCAAGTAAAGAAAAAAAGAAAAAGCAGGAAGGTTTTTTTTTCTTAAAGGAAGAAACGGAAGAGTTCTGTTTTCAGCAGTGTTTTGAATGTAGTGAGTGAGGTCGCTGAGCGTACAGAGTTTGGCAGCTCATTCCACCACCCTGGGGATTACTGAGCTGAAGAGTTTTCCTTGGTGTCTTCTGTGTGGCGCTGGGACTACCAGACGTCGTTCACTGGATGAGCGCAGCGGACGAGAGGGGTTGTAGACCGGAGTGAATGAGTTTAACTAAACCGGAGCTGTTGAGTTGAGCACTCTGTGGGCAAGAGATAGTGCTTTGAACTTAATCCTTGCAGCCACAGGAAGGCAGTGTAGAGATCTGATAAGCGGAGTGACGTGAGTCCTTTTTGGCTGGTTAAAGATAAGGAGTGCTGCTACATTTTGGATCATCTGCAGGGGTTTGGTCGTGCATGCCGGTAACCCCATTAACAGCGCATTGCAGTAATCTAGACAAGATGTGATCAATGCCTGCATGATGAGTTCAATTCAATTCAATTCAACTTTATTTATATAGTGCCAATTTACAACAAGGTCATCTCAAGGCACTTTACATAATAAAGCTAAGACTATACAAACATTTAAAGAAAACCCAACAAATCCCCCTTGAGCAAGCCATAGGCAACAGTGGAGAGGAAAAACTCCCTTTACCGGAAGAAACCTCGAGCAGAACCAGGCTCAGAGTGGGCGGACATCTGCCTTGACCGGTTGAGCTGAGTGGAAAGTGGAGAAAGAAAAGAACAGAGCAACAAAAGCAACAACAAAACATTGGGCAGGTTAGTAGGACCAGTAGCTGCGCACTGGAGGACACACAGCGCCAAATCCGGGGACACCTGAAGACAGGGACAGAGAGAGGGAGGCAGAGAGGGAGATAGACGAGTACGGGACAAAGAAGATACAGAGTTAATGTCATACAGTGGTGACATTATAGATGTGGGGTGAGAGGAGAGAATGAAGAGAAGAGGAAAGTGGCTCAGTGCAGAGTCCCCAGCAGTCTAAGCCTATAGCAGCATGACTATAACTAACTATAAGCCTTTATCGAAGAGGAAGGTTTTGAGCTTAGTCTTAAAAGTAGAGAGGGTGTCTGCTTCCCAAATCTGGACTGGGAGCTGGTTCCACAGGAGAGGAGCTTGATAGCTAAAGGCTCTGCCTCCCAATCTATTTTTGGAAATTCTGGGAACCATAAGTAGGCCTGCATTTTGGGACCGAAGTGGTCTAGTAGGATGATATGGTACTAGGAGATCTTTTAGGTATGATGGAGCTTGACCGTTTAGAACTTTATAGGTAAGAAGAAGTGTTTTAAAATCTGTTCTACATTTAATGGGAAGCCAATGGAGAGAAGCTAATGAAGGTGGAATATGACATCTCTTACCAATCCCAGTCAGTAATCTTGCTGCAGCATTTTGGATTAATTGGAGGCTTTTTAGAGAGTTACTGGGGCAGCCTGAAAGTAGAGAATTACAGTAGTCCAATCTAGAAGTAACGAATGCATGGACCAGTTTTTCAGCATTGCTTTGAGAGAGGATGCTCCTAATTTTGGCAATGTTTCTTACATGGAAGAAGGCTGTTCTAGAGATTTGTTTAATGTGTGAGCTAAATGACAAATCCTGGTCAAAAATGACTGAGGTTCCTTGCAGTACTATTGGGGGCTAGAGTCATGTCATCTAAAGTAACGATACACGACTCAACTCAGAGAGTTAGGGTCTGATCTTACTGACTTTGTAAAGAGCAAATCTACACGACCTAGAGACTGAGGCGATGTGTTCCGTAAAGCTCAGTTGGTCGTCAACAACGACCCCCAGATTTCTGGCCAGTGGTTATGTTGATGTTGTGCTGCGTCAACGGTTTGGCTGGGAAAACAAAACCTCAGTCTTGGAGATGTTGAGCTAAAAATGTCTCTCATCCAGGCAGAAAATTTCAGAGATACAGGCAGAAATGCGTGTGTGAGTGGATGATAGAGCCCAGGGAAGAAGTATACATGGAAAAAAGAAGAGGACCAAGAACAGAGCCTGCGATACACCAGTAGAGAGGTTATGAGGTTTAGAATCACACCCCTGCCAGGATACCTTGTAGGTTCATCCAGACAAGCAGGATCCAAACAAGGCTAGAGCTGGTCCAGAGACACCCAAGTTAGAGACTGTATTCAAGAGGATCTGTTGTTGGTTTACAGTGTCAAAGGCTGCCGACAGGTCCAGTAGCATCAAGACCGAAGAATTTCCCGCAATTTTAGCAGCCCGTAGGGATTCCACAACAGTCAGAAGTGCCATCTCTGTGGAGTGACCACTCTTGAAGCCAGACTGATTTACATCGAGGAGGTTTTTCTGGGAAAGATAGTCTGATAGTTGATTGAAGACTGCTCGTTCCAGGGGCTTGGCCAGAAATAAGAGAAGAGAGACTGGTCTGTAATTCTCCACAAGGGAGGGATCAATGGAAGGCTTCTTCAACAGGGGCGAAATCTGGGCCTGCTTGAACTTGATAGGAAAGGTGCCTGTTTTGAGAGAAGTGTTGATGATCTGTGTGATGGCTGGTATTAGCGTTGGTGCAGTAGCTTGAAGGGGAGGGGATTGGATCCAGAGAGGAAGTGGTCGGGCGATTCGAGAGGAGAAGAGTAGACATATCGTCCTCTGGGAGGGCTGAGAATGTGAAGCGTGGTGCGTCGTTCGATGTAGATAGCTAGATAGAGAGAACTGGGAGCTGATGGCTGCCACCTTGTTGGTGAAAAAGGAGGCAAAGTCATCGGCTGTGAGACAGGTGGGGGGTGGAGGTGGCGGTGGGTAGAGCAGTGACTTAAAAGTGAAGAACAGCTTTTTGGTCTCCGTGGTGTTGCTGAGCTTGTCCTGGTAGTATTCAGTTTTACCCCTGGTGACACTGTGAGAGAATGATGTAAGCAAATCCTGGCAAGGTGGAGGTGGAGCCCTGGTTTTGCGTCACTTCCCCTCAGCACCCCTGAGGACAGTACGTTGTTCCTGAATCTGGTCAGTTAGCCATGAGTTGGAAGCTGAAGGGCGAGAGGGTCGAGATGTTGTCGGGCAGAGACTGTCTAGGCACAATGAAAGTGTATTACAGAGTCTGTCAGTGGCCACGTCTGTATGGAGGGTGGAGAGATCCTGGGGCTAGGGCAGCGTTGCAGAAACCAGTAAAGAGAACTGCTGCGGGTTAAGAGATCTGAGGTAACGGCGGAATGTGACCAGTGCGGTAGGAAAATGTGACCGTGTAGGGATGAAGACAGTGAGGTGAATAAAAAAAATGGTCTGACAAATGCAGTGGAGTGACAGCAATGTCGGCCACCAGTGGAGACCAGTTTCAGATCTAACGTGTCCAGAAAAGAGAGCAGAAAAGTAGAAGAGAAATCAAAAAGGTCTTTACACATTTCAGTCTTCACACAAGGAGGGCTGAACACAAGGGCTGACACTCCAGCACAACAGGTGCCTTAAATATGGTCTTAATTGGCTACAGCTGAAACCGCCCCCTCGTTAAAGCCAAACTAATTAGCATGCCTTTGTTGGGTCAAAGGTGTGAATGCTCGGTGATTACTAAGCAGAAACTTCCACCAACGACAGACCAAATATCCACTTTGAAGCTCTCTACCTGTAATTCTTAACCCTTAATAAAAACAGACTAACAAACAGGCTAAATCAGCAGACTCAAGAGAAATGACAGAAACTCAGCTATCTCTGAAGCCAATAAAGACATTTCCAACAACACTTACTTGTTCAGTAGGTCTCCTGTCCCAGACTAGTGCTTGTACTGTAAGTATTGTAATACTAAACAAAAAAAGACAGTCTTTATTACTTCATCTAAAATTACACGGAAACCCTGTACAAGAAAAATGTTTAGTTTCACATTATTTTGTTTTAATTTGCAAAGGTGTTGATGAGATTAGATTAGTGCTCCGCAACTGAAATTCAAGCATTATAATACACACAAACTAAAATTACACACAGCAACGTAAAAGCAGCATGTGTCATAATAAATACAAAACATTTCACACATACCCCAATAATTATGTTACAGATTATTACTGACATCAGTCAATAGTCAGAAACACGGGGCACTGCAGACCTGTTGGTAACAGTATCTGTTTTTGTCTGTAACATTGTCAGTGAATTATTTTGTTTCATGGAACACGTTTTTGAATAAGTGATGTGGTAGTTTGACTCCTGTGCATGCTTAGGTTTAGAAGAAGAAGAAGAAGAACCTTTATTTTAGTCACATTGATCACATATACATTTGCACATACATGTTACAGTGAAATTTACTCCTGCATATTTAACCCATCCCTCTTGAGGGAGCAGGTAACAGAAGCACTTTGGTTAAACTTTATCAAAGAGGAAAGTTTTGAGTCAAGTCTTAAAAACAGAGAGGGTGTCTGCTTCCCAAATCTGGACTGGGAGCTGGTTTCACAGGAGAGGAATTTGATAGCTAAAGGCTCTGCCTCCCATTTTACTTTGTAAATTCTGAGAACCACAAGTAGGCCTGCATTCTGAGACCAGGTTTGTTAGGATGACGTGGTACTAAGGAGATCTTTTAGGCATGATGGCGCTTGACCGTAGAGCTTTATAGCAAGAGGAATGGTCTTAAAATTGTATTCTACATTTAATGGGAAGCCAATAGAAGGTAGTGAAGGCATAATATGCTCTTGCTAATTCCACCCAATAATCTTGCTATTAATATTGAAGTGTCTCTTGGCAAGACACTGAACCCTACGTTGCTCCCAGTGTGTGTGTGTGTGTGTGTGTACAAAATGACTGTACGTCATTTTGGATAACATCTGCCAGAATGTGTCCAAACGACTAACAAATGCATTTACTAACTTTCCAGAGCTTCCTGTTTGTTCTTTGGACCCAGAAATATGAGAGACAAGAGTCAAATGAAAAGAGTAGTTTATTGAGTAAATTAATGGGTTGAAGGGTGGAGATTGGATCGTGGAGAGGTTGTGATTAGATGCTAGGGCCAGAACGGGAGCATCAGCGGGTTCTGGTAGGTGGTCAGGAGGCTCGGAGACAAAACCCGGGTCAGGAAAGTTGGGCAGAAATATCCCTCCTGAAAGCGCTCACTACCTCCAAGACTTGGTGCATCCCAGGCAGATCCAACAACCAGGGCCTGGATTTAAAAAGGCCCTCCAACTGGCCAGCTGCTGCACAGCGAGCCTCGAGGTCTCCTGGAGTCACAATAGCCTCCCAAAGTCTTTAACTGACAGATAATAGGACACTGCTGGCATTGGGTGGAGTCCAGAGCAAATTCTACTGGTAGTGGAGAAGGGGACTGGGTCTCGGAAGTACAGTCAGAGGGAGGTTGAGGACTAGGAGACCTGGTGTGGGGTGGCCTACGGAGTCTGGCTGGTCGTTTCCTAAGTGTGGAGGTGTTTTTGGGCTGTGGCTTGGTCTCACTGACCCTGGGGGAGGAGGCAGACTTGGTAGCGGACTTGGGCGCTGGGGAAAGCAGGGTGTCCGTTGAACTCAACGCAGGTGTCGTAACTGGGCGAACAGGTGCAGCATGAGGAACAATAAAAGAGCCAGGTGAAACATTGACTGACTCAGGGACAGGAGAACAGGTGACTATGGCCGGGACTAGTGGGCATGGGGTGCAAGTGCAATGGTTCCCATGACATTTCCGTAGACTGTTTTTGCTTGGTGAAGCAACACTGGGGTGTATGTGGGGTTCAGAATTGGCATCTCTGGATCCTGACCTGATGGGGAGAAAAGGAAGTCAGATGCCTAGTGCCTTTAACTCCCTCCATATGTCTTTAACCTCCGGCAGACTTAGGAAGACTGAGTCAGAATCCAGAACAGTCTGGGAGGGTGACAAGGACAGAATTCCAGAGGTGAGGGAGAGAGGTTGCTGACAAGGGAGATTATTGGGATGGGGTTTTGTAGTGATACCTCCTGTCTCTCTCCGGGTCCATTTGGCCAGACCGTACTGTCACAATTTGTTCTTTGGACCCAGAAATATGAGAGACAAGAGTCAAATGAAAAGAGTAGTTTATTGAGTAAATGAATGGGTTGAAGGGTGGGGATTGGATAGTGGAGAGGAGGTGAATCACGAGATAGAGACCTGACAAGGTTAGTGAACAAACAGTGGATTCTCAGGGAACTGAAGGCAGCTGACAACGTCAGGTGAGTGGGTCAAACACAAACCACAAAGTATCAACTGAAGCAGAAATAATCCAGAGAGGCGAGATGGTTTCGGGCAACGAGGATGAGCAGACAGATAGACCAGGTACTAGATCGAATGCAGGTGAGTAACATCAGAGAGGCCAGGTTAACTATAGACGGCTTGAAGGAGTTGTGGATGTGCAGGCAGGTTACCAGGAGGATGTCTTGTAGATGAGTGGTGGCAGAAAATGGCTAGAAGATGAGTGATGGCAGAAAAACAGCTTGAAGATGAGTGGTAGCAGAAAAACGGCTTGAAGATGAGTCGTAGCTGCACAGGCAGGCAAACAGGCAAATGGCAATAGGCAAAAGGCAACAGACAAACAGGGTACGAAAATCCAACATGAAACAATCCGGCGTGGTTAGAGAGCTTCCTGGGGAACTGGAGAGCAGTCACAAAGCAAGAAAACACAACAGTCTGGCAGAGAGCAGTGGTGAAGTCCAAACATAAATACGCACGAGGAAGCAGGTGAAACCAATTGAGGTTAAATACTAGTGGGAAGTTTGCCAAGTAACCATAGGACAGAGACAGGATGTGGAGAAAACAGGTAACAAAATAAAAGCCCAAAGGAGGAAGTGGAAATGAGGAACTGATTATGACACTTCCTTACAGTAGTACTGGGTTGAGTTATGAAATCTAGAGAAACGATACGGTTGGGCAGCATATTTTTGAGATTTTGAGCCCAAATGCTCTAACTGTTCAAACAAATGTACAATGTTTCTGCTCTGGGGTAAACAACTGTATTTCTTTTCTAGCATCGGGTTGTATATTACTTCTGCAAAAACATGATGGACATAGTTTTTCAGTATGATATAAAATGTTACTATGTTATGAAAACTATAATTGATAATATATTACTGTATTTCAGTAGAATACAAAGAACAGTTCTGTATCAGAATATAGATGATATGCTTACCTATTTTAATTTTAACATCCAGCGTCTCTTAATAGTCAACTAATTGTTGACTACATGCTCAACCAAAGTAGCCGACTTCTTATCTAGTATAGTAGCTCTTTCTCGCTTTAATTTCCTTCCTACTGTCTGCAACATTCACCTACATTTTTAGCCAGACCAAGACTTGTAAAATGTGATCTCATTTTTAGTGCTCAAGCTCTGTCTTCTAAGTGAACAAATTAGTTATAATTGTGTTCCTCTGTGAGAACTGGGTTTGGGTGACAGACAAAGTGGTGTGGCATTTCAATTGCAGTTTCTTCTGAACGAAACACAGGAAATAGATTTCAAAATTATGTGTCTAATGTAGATAAGTGTGTTGTGTGGGTCCAAAAAAATGGTTTTAGAATCGTTTAGTGAGTGTGTTTTAGTTTAGTGAGTGTAAATAAGCAGAGATTGATTTTTCAATTCAGTTCAATACAGCTTTATTTATATAGCGCCAATACACGACAAAGTAATCTCAAGGCACTTTATATAATAAAGTCAAAACTACACAGACATTTAGAGAAAACCCAACAAATCCCCCCTGAGCAGCTATTGGCACCAGTGGAGAAAAAAAACATCCTTCAACAGAAGAAACCTCCAGCAGAACCAGGCTCAGCGTGGGCGGCCATCTGCCTTGACTGGTTGGGGTGAGTGGACAGTGGAAGGAGAAAAGAAAAGCTTAACAAAAGCAACAGCAAAACACTGGACAGGATGGTAGGACCAGTGGCTGCGCACTGAAGGACACACAGCGCCAAAGGGACACCTGAAGACAGGGACAGAGAGAGGGAGACAGAGAGATAGAAGCACAACTACAGGAAAAAGAAGATACAGTGTTAATGTCATACAGTAGTGACATGAAAATGTCGGGTCAGAGGAGTAAAGTGTCTCAGTGCATCAGGGGTTGGTCCCTCAGCAGTCTAACCCTATAGCAGCGTGACTATAATAAACTATAAGCTTTATCAAAGAGGAATGTTTTGAGCCTACAATATAGATCCTATAGTTTAGTATGTCAGGTAAAGTAAAAGTAAAGCATTTGAAAGCTAAAAATTGACTTTGTAGTGTGAAAAGAATTTTTCTAAATCAAAACCACTTGTTAAAAACAGTTCTGAGCCCTAAAACACACTCAAACAACCAAAACATTTCATTTGTGTCTCAGAACACAGACAGCAGAAAGCATAGACTGCTATGCCCAACAAGAAGCATTGGATGTCCAGCAAACGATGTGGGCAACATAGACAATTGGAAAAGTTTTTGGGGAAAACCTAGGCTTTTTAGAAGAGATGGCATCCATCCTACTTTTGATGGTGCCTCTGTCTTATCAAAAAATATGGCTGATTTTATTAAACAACCAAAAGATTGACAATCCAGAGTTGAGCCTAGGACGCAGAGATCCACTCCTACACGCCTCTCTGCAGTATCCTTACCGCCGCCACCCCCCCACAACGCCCACATTCCTATAGAAACTGTGTCTTTTCCCCGATTAACAAAATTTTACAAACTAAAAATGATCACAAAAGGAGTTAATCATAATAACTTAATAAAAATCAGGACTGCTCCTCTTACTGAACAAAAAACTAAAACAATTAAATGTGGATTATTAAATATCAGATCTCTCTCATCTAAATCTCTGTTAGTAAATAACTTGATAAGCGATCATCAATTCAATTTATTTTGTCTCACTGAAACTTGGTTGCAGAAGGAAGAATATGTTAGTTTAAATGAGTCGACCCCCCCAAGTCATATTAACTATTATGTTCCTAGATGCTCAGGCCGAGGTGGAGGAGTGGCAGCAATCTATCACTCAAGCCTACCAATAAACCCTGGACCTAAACATAGTTATAATTAATTTGAGAGTCTAACTCTGAGCCTTTCACACCACATTTGGAAAACTCAAAATCCACTCCAATTTGTTATTGTGTATCGTACTCCAGTCCCTTATTCTGAATTATTGACTGAATTCTCAGATTTTCTAGCCGACTTAGTGCTTAGTGCAGATAAAGTCGTCATAGTGGGCGATTTTAACATTCATGTAGATGCTGACAGTAACTCCCTCAACACGGTATTTACTTCATTATTAGATTCAATTGGTTTCTCTCAAAATGTAAATGAACCCACTTACTGTTTTAGTCACACCCTAGACCTTGTCCTTTTATACAGTATTGAAATTGATAAACTAACAGTATTTCCCCATAATTCTGTTCTCTCTGACCATTTCCTAATAACATTTGAATTTAGTTTATTGGACTACACAGCAGCTATAAAAAAGTTTTGCTTCAGCAGGTGTTTATCTGAAAACACTGTGAACAAATTTAAGGTAATGATCCCTTCATCATTTACTTCAACGTGTACCGATATAACTGAGAGTAGCCTCATTAACTGTACTCCTGTACAAGTTGATTACCTTGCTGATAATTATGCAGCATGTTTACATTCCATACTTGATAGTGTTGCCCCTCTAAAAAAAAAGGCAGTAATTCTGAACAGGCGATCTCCATGGTATAGCTCGCAAACCCGCAATTTAAAGCAGGCGTCACGAAGATTAGAAAGGAAGTGGCGTTCCACTCATTCACAAGAATCACGCTTAGCCTGGAAAAAGAGTTTATACTTATACAAATTAGCACTCCGTAAAGCCAGAACCGCATATTATTCATCACTAATAGAGGAAAACAAGAAAAACCCCCGGTTTCTTTTCAGCACTGTAGCCAGGTAAGAGTCATAAGAGCCAGCTAAGAGCCATAGTTCAGTTGAGACTAGTATTCCCTCAACGCTATGTAGCAATGACTTCATGACCTTTTTCACAAACAAAATCCTAGCTATTAGAAATAAAATTCACCAGACCCTCCCCACAAATACAACAGAATTAGAATCATCAGTAAGTCCTCAGGCTCTTTTAGACTGCTTTGTGCCCATAGATCTTGCTTAGTTAACTTCAACTATTATGGCATCTAAACCAACAACATGTCTGCTAGACCCTATTCCTGTTAGATTGCGCAAAGACGCTTTACCCTTATTAGACATGTTCGTATTAGATATCATTAATCTATCTTTACAAACAGGATATGTACCAAAGGCCTATAAGGTAGCTGTAATCAAACCTCTACTTAAAAATCCTAGTCTGGATCCAGGTGTCAAGTACAGACCAATATCCAATCTCAAGTTCATCATAGCACAGAAACTGCACTAATTAAAGTCACCAACGATCTCCTTCTGGCTTCAGATAACAGACTTGTCTCTATACTAGTTCTGCTAGATCTTAGTGCTGCATTTGACACCATTGATCACAGAATATTATTAGAGAGACTAGAACATGTTATTGTAATTAAAGGAACAGCACTAAATTGGTTTAAATCGTATCTATCAGATAGATTCTAATTTGCTCGTGTTAATGATGAATCTTCGACATACACAAAAGTTAGTTATGGAATTCCACAAGGCTCTGTATTAGGACCAATACTCTTTACTCTATATATGTCTCCCCTTGGCAGCATTATTAGAAAACACTCTGTAAATTTTCACTGCTACACTGATGACACGCAGTTATATCTATCTATGAAACCTGATGAAACAAATCAATTAATCAAACTACAAGCATGTCTAAAAGACATAAGGGACTGGATGACGTATAATTTCCTTCTTCTAAACTCAAATAAAACTGAAGTTATTGTATTTGGGTCTAAAAGTCTAAGAAGCATGTTGTCTAACCATGTCGCTACTTTAAATGACATAACTCTTGCCCCTAATAGTACTGCAAGGAATCTTGAAGTCATTTTTGACCAGGATTTGTCATTAACCTCACACATAAAACAAATCTCTAGAACAGCCTTCTTCCACCTACGAAACATTGCCAAAATTAGGAGCATCCTGTCCCAAAGCGATGCTGAAAAATTGGTTCATGCATTTGTTACTTCTAGATCTGACTACTGTAATTCTCTACTTTCAGGCTGCCCCAGTAACTCTCTAAAAAGCCTCCAATTAATCCAAAATGCTGCAGCAAGATTACTGACTGGGATTGGTAAGAGAGATCATATTTCACCTTCATTAGCTTCTCTCCATTGGCTTCCAATTAAATGCAGAATAGAATTTAAAACCCTTCTTCTTACCTATAAAGCTTTAAACGGTCAAGCCCCATCATATTTTAAAGATCTCCTAGTACCATATCATCCTACTAGACCACTTTGGTTCTAAAATGCAGGCCTATTTGTGGTTCCCAGAATTTCCAAAAATAGAATGGGAGGCAGAGCCTTTAGCTATCAAGCTCCTCTCCTGTGGAACCAGCTCCCAGTCCAGATTCGGGAAGCAGACACCCTCTCTATTTTTAAGACTAGGCTCAAAACCTTCCTTTTTGATAAAGCTTATAGTTGGTTATAGTCATGCTGCTATAGGCTTAGACTGCTGGGGGACTCTGCACTGTGCCACTTCCTTTTCTCTTCATTCTCTCCTCTCACCCCACATGTATAATGTCACCACTGTATGACATTAACTCTTATCTTCTTTGTCCCTTACTCGTCTTTCTCCCTCTCTGTCCCCCTCTCTCTCTCCCTATTTTCAGGTGTCCCCGGATTTGGTGCTGTGTGTCCTCCAATGTGCAGCTACTGGTCCTACTAACCTGCTCAATATTTTCTTGTTGCTTTTGTTGCTCTGTTCTTTTCTCTCTCCACTTTCCACTCAGCCCAACCGGTCAAGGCAGATGGCCGTCCACCCTGAGCCTGGTTCTGCTGGAGGTTTCTTCCGGTAAAGGGAGTTTTTCCTCTCCACTGTTGCCTATGGCTTGCTCAAGGGGGATTTGTTGGGTTTTCTCTAAATGTTTGTATAGTCTTGACTTTATTATGTAAAGTGCCATGACCTTGTTGTAAATTGGCGCTATATAAACAAAGTTGAATTGAATTGAATCATAGTTTTCAGAGAAATCTGTATTTAATTTTATAACGATATTACAATTTCACTTTATTGACTACTCATGGAACAAGAGTGAAACAGAGATGCAGCAATTTGTCTACATCATTGCAAATAATCATTTAGTTTAAAAAAAAAAAACGTTGAAACACTTGTACAATATACTATAATGTGCAAGTCCTCGGCAAGAGGATTTCTTATCTATGCCTCTCCTTTGTCTACATTGAGTGGACTGAGGGCCATGCAGAGAAAGATGATGCAGGAACGACTTTACTGTAGGGGCAGAGAAGGGGGACTGCAGCAGGGGAGACTGGGTGGGGGCAGGGTCGGGCAGCCGGTCAAATCTAATGAAGAATAGATTTAAGTCATTTACTCACTCCAGATCTCTCTCAGCCTGGGAGCTGGGACAATTGTGGCCAGTAATGGTTTTGAGACCCCTCCACTCCTTGTTCTGTCATCCATCTTCCTCCCTTTCCTTCCCTTTCTTTCTTCTCACCTGATTTAAAAGCTCTCTTCTTCTTCTTTAGATGAGCCTTTATATCAGGGTTAATCCATGGCTTGTTGTTAGAGAAGCACTGTATGGTCTTGGTGGGTATACAGCAGTTTATATAGTCCGTTATACAGTCTATTAAAGAGTCAATATCCTTCCCATGTGGATTGCACAATTCCTCCCAGAAACAGTCTTTTAGAGCCTCTTTGGTCTCATCACACCTTGTCCTCACTATGCGGGAGAAAGCTGGTGGCTGCATAAAAGGGGTTTGTACACAGGTAGGAGATGCACCAGGTTGTGATCAGATCTTCCCAAGGGGGAGAAGGGTACTGGGTTAATGTGTGCAGCGTGGACGATGGAGGAGCATGGGTGAAATTTCCAGAGATAAGGAGAAGGGCATTTGGACTCTGTTGGTAGTCTGTTAACAACAGAGTGCAGGACACCATATGCTGCTTTAGCAGAAGGAGCAATATACGCAGACATTGTGATAACATGCAAGAATTCCCTGGCCAGGTAGAACAGACTCATGCTAACGGCTAACAGTTCAATGTCCCTGCTACATATCTGCTCTTTAACAGTGATGTGACTAGATTTACACTATTTGTTATTCACAAATACTGGCAGCACCCCTCCTTTCCTCTTACAGCTCTCCGTCTTCCTGTCTCCTCGCATCATTTGAAATCTGTCCAGAGCCACGGCCGTATTCGGTGTTAGCTTAGTTAGCCATGACTCCGTAAAGACCATGATGCTAGCTTCCCGGTATTCTTTCTGGTACTGGGTCTAAGCGGATAGCTCTTTTTGGATAGAGATCTCACCTTTCCCATGATGAAGTTGGTCAATACTGTCTCCTTTTGGCCCAACACAAAGTGTCAACTCAGTTCCCCTGTCTTTTCCTCATAAGCTTGCAAGGAATGTCATCTAAACTCATCTGCTTTTCTGGTATAGCATCATCTTTTTGCGGAATGCTAACTGATCCCTGGTGTAAACAATGGGACCATGGTCATGGGCAGAGTTCCCAGAGACAAAAGTAAACAAAAAAGTATAAAGAACAGAGCATACTCTGCAAGTTTGATGTCCTTAGTGCAGCTCTCACGTCCACACTCTCTTACACTCAGAAATAAACACAGTGTCGCAAAAAGAAAATAAAGTTTGCAGCTCCTGGTTACCACACAACCAATCAGGGTGGCACCAATCCTAAAAATGCAACCAGTGACTTGTTTTTCTTCCATTTCTATCAGGAATTGAGGAGTTTGTTTCAAGTTTCACAAAAAGAGTGGGTTTTTATCTACCCAGAATGCATGCAATTAAAAGATTGATTATATATTGACTAAGTGTGGCCCCAAATGAGTCCAACAGAAGATTTAGAAATAAATTTAGAGAACTGAACTGCAACATATATTGCACATTGGGTGGGCAAAAAAAGGAACATACACAAGATATAAACAATATATATATATATATATATATATAATAGCAGGTGGATAGCTCAGTGGTTAACGCCACTGACTTTGGCACAGTAGATCGCATAGGGCGTCGTTGCTATCCAGTGTGGGCCCTTTGGCAAGGCCGTTAATGCTACCTGCCAACCTTGTTGCGCTAATGATTTATACAAATACTAGAGTCAGACCGGCTCGGACGTCGCCCGGGTTAACAAGGTCCGCGTCAGGTGTCGAGGAACCAGGGCAACCTGATGAGAAGTGGGCTACTGGAACAAGAACAAGGCATTCATGGACTAGAGATGAGAACAGGGAACTAATGGAATGCTACTACTCAAGTAACCCTAGCGAGAGGGGTTACATGCGGAGGATGTGGGATCTATGGACGCTTCGAAACCCAACATCCAGACTAACACCGAAACAGCTAGTAGCTCAGTACTCTAATATCCGTAAGAAACACCTGCTATCGCAACTAGAGATTAGAGACGGCAAGGGGGGAGCCAGGACAACAGTTCAGAGGGGAGATATCATCATCATCATCCCCACAATCGGAGATTGGGTTCCAAGCCAGAGCTTAATGCAAGAGCAGCTGACCTGAGATTGAAAATCATGGCTAAGATGGACTCTTGGCACCCCCGTGGCCGTATTACCAAGAATTACCTTCTGAAAGTCTCCTAGAGGATGTTAATGCAGCACTACAGACAATCCCAACTACGACCATCACTGAGACCAACCAGCTGATATACAGCACAGCAACTG
The DNA here is from genome assembly GCA_033026295.1 of Channa striata. Taxonomy (NCBI): domain Eukaryota; kingdom Metazoa; phylum Chordata; class Actinopteri; order Anabantiformes; family Channidae; genus Channa; species Channa striata. The sequence goes on from CM065170.1 coordinate 22,014,917, forward strand.
TGATCCTTGAGGTGCTTGGCTATAAGATCAACACAAGCACAAATAAGGTGCACTATCCTCCATGGAAACGGAGGTTGGAGGCTAAGATCAAGGCAACACGGAGAGAAGTTAGCCAACTATCGGAATTACAGAAAGGCATGATGAAGAAGTACAACCTGCCTGAGAAATACAACAACCTGTCCATATGAGGCCCTTGAGACTGCCAAACAAAGGCTCACAGCCCTGGCTACCCGGCTGAAGAGATACACCCGAGAAGTTGATACCAGGAGAATAAACAGGATGTTCTCCACTGAGCCATCCAAGGTGTACTCACAGTGGCAGGGTAATAACACGAGAGCAGACCCGCCAAGGCTGGAGACTGAAGAATACTGGAAGAACATATGGGAGAAGGAGGCAACACATAACAGCAATGCCCAATGGCTGGTGGACTTGAGAGCAGACCACAGCAACCTTCCTGAACAAGTAACCATCACAATGGCAGACATCCAAGAGAGGATCTCAGGCATGAAGAACTGGACAGCACCAGGGCCTGACATGATCCATGCCTACTGGCTAAAGAAGCTAACTTCCCTTCATGAGCGACTGGCGGCACAAATGAACACGCTAATAGTGGATGGAACCCACCCTGAATGGCTAACAGAAGGACGAACAATACTGATCTTGAAGGACCCCCAGAAGGGAGCAGTCCCATCCAACTACAGCCCAATAACCTGCCTCTGCACAACATGGAAGCTCCTGTCGGGCATCATAGCGGCTAAGATGACCAGGCACGTGGATCAATACATGAGCAAAGCACAGAAAGGAATTGGTAGTAACACCAGAGGAGCCAAGCACCAGCTCCTGGTAGATAAAGCGGTCACCCGAGACTGCAAGACCAGACATACCAACCTGTGCACTGCCTGGATTGACTACAAGAAAGCCTACGACTCGATGCCGCACACATGGATCATGGAATGCTTAGAACTGTACAAGATCAACAGGACTCTAAGAGCCTTCATCCAGAACTCAATGGGAAGGTGGAAAACAACACTAGAGGCCAACTTCCAGCCAATTGCCCAAGTCAACATCAAGTGCGGCATATACCAAGGAGATGCCCTGTCCCCGCTGCTGTTCTGCATAGGCCTGAACCCCTCAGCCAGATCATCGCCAAGAGCGGTTACGGATATCGACTACGCAATGGAGCAACCATCAGCCACCGCCTCTACATGGATGACATCAAGCTGTATGCCAGAAGCTTAACGAGACATCGACTCACTGATACATACCACCAGGATATACAGCCAAGACATCGGAATGTCATTCGGACTGGACAAGTGTGGCCGGATGGTTGCGAGGAGAGGAAAAGTAGTCAGAACTGAGGGGATTGTACTACCAGAAGGCAAGATAGCAGATGTGGAAGACAGCTACAAGTACCTTGGGATCCCGCAGGCAAATGGTAACCACGAAGAGGCCGCAAGGAAAGCAGCAACCACCAAGTACCTCCAGAGAGTAAGGCAAGTCCTGAGAAGTCAGCTGAATGGGAAGAACAAGGTCCGGGCGATCAACACCTATGCCCTCCCGGTCATCAGGTACCCAGCTGGCATAATAAGCTGGCCAAAGGAGGAGATGGAAGCCACTGACATCAAGACAAGGAAGCTCCTTACAATGCATGGAGGGTTTCACCCCAAATCCAGCACCCTGAGACTGTACGCTAAGCGCAAGGAAGGAGGCCGAGGACTAGTGAGCGTCAGAGCCACTATCCAGGATGAAACAACTAAGCTCCGTTAATACATCAGGAAGATGGCCCCAAGTGATGACGTGCTTAGTGAATACCTCAGGCAGCAGAAACCAGAGGAGGAGCAAGGACAGGAAGAGCAGGATCCATCATGGAAGGACAAACCCTGCACGGTATGTATCACCAGCAGATAGAAGAAGTGGCTGACATTGAAAAATCCTACCAGTGGCTGGACAAAGCTGGACTGAAAGACAGCACAGAGGCACTAATCCTAGCAGCACAGGAGCAGGCTCTGAGTACAAGATCAATAGAGGCTGGGATCTACCATACCAGGCAAGACCCCAGGTGCAGGCTGTGCAAAAATGCCCTGAGACAATCCAGCACATAACAGCGGGGTGCAAGATGCTAGCAGGCAGGGCATACATGGAACGCCATAACCAAGTGGCTGGCATAGTACACAGGAACATCTGTGCCGAGCACGGACTGGAAGTCCCGAAATCACGATGGGACACACCTCCAAAGGTGGTTGAGAATGACAGAGCTAAGATCCTGTGGGACTTCCAGATACAGACTGACAAACTGGTAATGGCCAACCAACCGGACATAGTAGTTGTGGACAAACAGGACAACAAGGCTGTAGTGATAGATGTAGCAATCCCGAGCGATAGCAACATCAGGAAGAAGGAACACGAGAAACTTGAGAAATACCAAGGGCTGAAAGAGGAGATAGAAAAGATGTGGAAGGTGAAGGCACAAGTGGTGCCCGTGGTGATAGGAACCCTGGGGGCTGTGACCCCCAAACTGGGAGAGTGGCTCCAGCAAACTCCCAGGAACAACATCTGAGATCTCTGTCCAGAAGAGCGCAGTCCTAGGAACAGCTAAGATACTGTGCAGGACCCTCAAGCTCCCAGGCCTCTGGTAGAGGACCCGAGCTTGAAGGAAGAAGTAAGACCGGCCCAAAAGAGAAGGGGCGAGTGGGGAATTTTTTATATATATATATATATATATATATTTATATATGTATACAGAGAGAGATAGAGAGAGAGACAGATTAATAGAGGCTGGGGTGTACCACACCAGGCAGTACCCCAGGTGCAGACTGTGCGAAGGTCCCTCTGAGACAATCCAGCACATAATAGCAGCGTGCAAGATGCTAGCAGGCAGGGAGTACATGGAACGACATAACCACCAGAAGGCTGAAAGTCCCAAAGTCAATATTGGACACACCTCCAAAGGTGGTTGAGAATGGCAGAGCTAAGATCCTGTGTGACTTCCAGATACTGTCTGACAAAATGTTAATGGCCAACCTACCCTACAGTTGTGAACAAACAGGAGAACAAGGCTGTAGATATGGCAATCACAAGCGACAGCAACATCAGGAAGAAGGAACATGAGAAACTTGAGAAATACCAAGGGCTGAAAGAGGAGATAGAAAGGATGTGGAAGGTGAAGACACAAGTGGGGGAACATTGGGGGCTGTAACACCCAAACTAGGAGAGTGGCTACAGCAAATTCCAGGAGCATCATCTGAGATCTCTGTCAAGAAGAGTTGAGTGCTAGGAACAGCTAAGATACTGCACAGGACCCTCAAGCTCCTAGGCCTCTGGTAGTGGACCCGAGCTTGACAGAAGGAACAAGACCGCCCCAAAAGAAGGAAGGGGTTAGTGGGGAATTAAATTTATATATATATATATATATATATAGCGGTTATATTTATCATGTTGGTAATAAGTGTATATTTAACTAGAATTCACTTATTAACTTATTATTGGTACCTTATTTGGATGTAAAACAGTAAAAACACATTTAAAACAATACCAGAGATCAAATGGAATTTTTTCTCTTGTTGGAACTTTATTTTCTTTTCCTGCTGAGAAAAGCAGGTGTTTATTTGAAAGACGTTTACACAAGAGACAAGAGGCTTTGGTTCTGATTTTCCCAATAGTGAGAATGCTTATTGTTTTCTAAAGTGCTCCTTTGCTTTTTAGTAGTTGATGCAAATTCAGCACCAATCACAACTACTTACATCAACACCCAATTTTGCTCCTTTTTTCATTGCTAGACACTTGTCCCACAATATTTAGAATCCTTCACATTGAAACCTTTATTTAGACTAAAGGGAAATCATATCATCATTTGCTGTTAAGCTTTTACCTCTGTGGATATGAACATTTTACTAAATTCAACAAGATAACAAGAAAACATGGAGAAGATTTTACATTTGCAGAAACAAAAAAGTAGTGAATGTGTATAGTAAACTGTGCTATGGCACAATGTTTTTTGCTCTGCCTTTATTAAAAAATGGGCTTTATATATACAATGTACGATTTGAAGAATGGCTTTACATTTCAAATCACACAGTTATAACAATTATGATGAGTCACTGTGGACATCATGGTAAATACGTTCGGCCTGAGATTGAACTCATAATAAAAGACTGATTTGGGTTTATAAAAGTCAAATTACTTGACCATTGATGGTCTCTAATGACATAACATTTTACCATAGCTTGATTGGCGTATAGAATCTGTGCACCACCAAGAAATATTAATGGTGCTACAAATTTGAAAACTAATACATAAACATTTTATATAAGTGTACCACTGCATCTTCACAACAAAAACACTATTAAAATAAAAAAAAAATCCTGATACCTGATTTGATTTATCACTGTATGAGGTATATTTCAACATTTTTAGATCACATGCATATATGTATGCATATGTATATGTAAGAGATGAATGTAAAATGTAATGGTTATGTACCTGCAGAGAATGGATTGAATTTGTAGAAAAGCAAGTTTTCCTACTATGATAGTGTTCTATCAGACTATTTTCATTTCAGGATGTGTGGTTTGTTATTCTTGTATATACTGGGGTCATCAATTGTCCATCATCTGTCCTGACTGTTCAGAGACAGAGAGTACAGTGCAAATACATATTGTGTACTGTTGTCTGTGTGGTTCTATTGTGCATCAATCTTCTATTAACTAAATACACATGATTGACATCAAAAGGCAGAATGTTGGTTTCTCAACCTTTTCTCCCCCGTATTTCCCCTGAAATAAGGGTACAACACATGCTCCCCATGAAATCCACATGTGTCATGTAGTGCCAACTTAGAGCAGTTAATGCAAATGTTTGCCATGGCCAAAAATGATTTAGAGCTCAATGAATAATCACGAAATAAGTCAACCAGTGGCTAAGGTAAAAAGCCAACTGAAAGGATGACACAGCTGTAACAAAGGCTAGGCTTTTACACAGTTTGGATGGTGCCTCTAACAGAAAAATAGGCAAAAAGCAAAGTTATTTCAAGAAAAATATAGCACAGGGTAAAATTTTAAAGACAAAAGGTGGTAATTGAATATGGAAAAAGGATTGTTAAGATTGGTTGTCCACTCTTCCTACAGTTGTTGGTTTAATAGTTATTTACAAGTCAATATGTCCTTGAGCAAGACACTGAACCCCCACTCAGTTGCTCCCAGTGAATGTTGGTAAAGTGCTTTGAATACCAATAGGTTGAAGGTAGAAAATTGCAGACCATTTACTATTTACCATTTAAAACTAAGCCTGAGTTGTTCGGCAGTGTTAGGCAAATGTTTAGATCTAGCAATGCAATAACATTATTATTTTGAAGAATAAGTTTGCGATCAAACTCTCTGTTTGTCCAGAGAGAAAAACATATCTAGAATCTTTGCTGGTTTTGTCTTCAGTTAACTCAATGCTTCAGTGAGCCACAAATTCTAACTAATAAGATTGTTAAGCACCAAACCTCAAATTTATCTTCTTTAACAATTGCAAAATCCACTTGAGTCTCTTTAGTGGTAGGATTGCATAATGCAGAACCATCTGGAAAAAGTAACAGTTTAACTGGGTGAAACTCAGTCTATCAGTCCACAGTTACATTAGGCATGTGAGGTAACACTGTGTTATATCTCAGTCATCTTGTTATTGAAAGGTGTGCTGTTTTCTGCTCTTGGAAGATGAGAGACAGCATAAAGAACCAAAAATTTGATCACTACAACCAACACTATCTCTGGATGCCATGACAGTTTATTCTGCAACTGTCACAGCTTGTAGACAGCAGGGGAATCCAGCATCTACTGGGTCCAGCTTAGCTGAAAAGTAAGCAATAGATCCTAATCTGCAACCATGGTCCTGTAACAAAATAGATGTCATATAGCCATTTCTCAGGTCAAGGTCAGCAGACCAAATCCTGCTGGTAAATGTAATGTCTTGAGATTTAGCTGCTGGAAAAGACCTGAACTTCCCAAAAAGTCAACTAAAAAAGCTAATTCATTCAGATAACCATCATTAGTTTTAAGGAAAGAGGCAACATGTAGTACCTGTCCACTACTTGTCTGGCTGTAGATAAGGACTGAGAAAAATGAATCATCCAAATCAGCCTTCAAAAAATTAGTGAAATGTGGTTGTGGATGTGATGCTTCCGGTGCTCTGCTAATGCACAAATCTACAGTATGTGGGTTGGTGATGTTCACTTAGCTTTTCAAAGGACAAAATCACACCTGCTTATAAATTCAAAAACTGGTGTCATTCCATCAATAGCTTCTTGTTTTTAGGGTACTGATGTTAATGTGAAATATTAAAATCTGAATACATTCACACGGGAAAGAATCACTAGCTCATCCAGTCCTAAGAATACAACCTGTAGGCACAGGCAAATGGTCAAAACAGTTTAATCAGTCTCAAGTTGCTTTCAATCCTACGAAGAACACTTTTTTACAAAATAGCCTAACTCTTTCCACTCATGTGATTCTAATTGAACTAATGAAATGTGGGGAACAGCATTTAACACATCCAGAGAGACATATCACATCTGTGATCAGACCAATACAAAAGCACTGTAGTCAATTTCTCAGACTTCACTGAATCCAATCTTTGTTCATAAGGAACATCAGTGCCATGTGTTACGCCCCAGCTCTAGAGGAAGCTAGGCAAAACACAATGTTCTCCCCCACTCTTCCCATTCCAAGCAAAAACCCGCAAGAGGAAGTGTTCCAAATTCAAGTGGCAGCAATTTATTACCAAAACAACAAATAAAAAGCTCTAACAAAAACCCTACCTTAGCTTTTCAACTGAAACAAGTATACCAAAATAAAGACAGGATGTTCAACCTACGCTCCCTAAAATAAAGGGGCTTTTCCCTCCTACAGTTGCTACCAGCTGCTCAATACTTACAATAAACCATATACAAAGTTATTTAGGCTTATCTAGGCTTCCTCACAATAACAAAACAGAATGCTGTGTTTGTTGGGGGGAGGGCTGCCAACATCTGGTGTATATGAAGTCTGCAGTGTAATCTTTTTCCAATCAGGTGACGGCAATTAATTCAAATGGGATAATCCAAGGATGCCAGCTGTAGCCCATCCCTCAGACATACCCACACACATGTCCACATACACACCCATACAAAACACAAGGAGGGAGAGAGAGACAACAAAACAACCCCACACAATAACAATACAAATAGTGACCATGGTCATAACACATATGGGACACTGCCACAATGCATATGAGAGTAACTCATTAGACAAGCCAGACCACTGTAACTTCCATTCATACACGTAACAATGAATTAGGGCTTTAATTCACCACGGTGTATGTTTGCAAATTTTAATTACTCAACACTTGTATACTTTGTGGTGTAGATCAACAATTTAATCATGAAGCCCTCACCTAGTTGCACTTACTAGTGTATTCAGGAAATTAAATTTTGGCATATTGAGCATGTTTCCACAGGTTGTTTAAATTTAGCTTTCAAATATTGAATACATTGCACAAATCCACTGCTTTGTCAAGCAGTCTTCATTGCATTTGCCTGACAAATTGTCAGTGCATCTCTGTACTAGTCTTCATTGCAGTGTGTATCAGTGTGTTCCTTGCCTCTGTCCATTTGACCAGGCACCAGTCTTTTCTCCTCCCGTTGCCACTGGTGATGGTCTCTAAGGACAATTTTGGGGTCTGTATCCTCCTTGATGGTGATAAGATCCATCTGCAGACATTGGATGTCAGCCAGTCCACCTCCTTGTTCTCGTCCTATATCTTCTTCAGTCTACGGCCTGAAGACCAATTGCAGACCCTCTGGCCAAGGCTAAAGAGACTTCGACCACAGGAAAACAGTACTACCTATATACTGTAGTGCTTTTATCCAGAGCACTTTACAATGTTGCTTTTCTTTGACCTATCCACACACAAATTCACACACTGTTGGCAGTGGCTGCCATGCAAGGTGCTCATCTGTTCCATTGGGAGAAACTTGCCCAAGACTGCCTCTAGACTGGGAATCAAACCTCTGGCCCTGTGGTCAATGGACGACTGCCTAACAACTGAGCTACAACTGTGCCAGTGGTGCATAAATTCCACTTCTCAAGGTTCATCCTTCATTGATCCGGCTTGCATTCAGCCCGACGAACCAGATAACCCCAAAGTGGTTAAAGATGATGCAGAGAGATAGTTGAATGACGTTGTGGATGGTATCCTGGTGGTGGTGGCAGAGCTGATGGGTAGGAGTCCAGCCAGCATCCAATTTTAGCACCTTAAGCTCTGGATAAAGTGAAGACAAACTGGAGGTATATGGTGGTGGATGTGTTTAGGATTTTTCTTTTTCTTTCCCTATTGAAGCATAGTCTGTTTTGCGTGGCTCAGTAGTCATGAGCTTTTGTGTTTGTTTTCCTTCCTTGTTCTCTACTTCTGTTTTACATATTTAAGCATTTTTTATGTAAGTCACACATATGTATGTCTTTCTGTAACACTGAACTATATGGTTGGACAGCATATTTCTGAGATAAAGACAATAGTTTCAGTTTTATCTGAGTTGAGAAGAAGGAAATTGTAGGAAACTCAGGCCGTTATGTGTTTTAGACATGCTTGAGGTTTGATTAAATGATTTGTTTTATCTGGTTTCATTGATAGATGTAATTGGGTGTCAGCAGGGTAGCAATGGGATTTTACATTATGAGTGTTTTCTAATAACCTTGCCTTAAGAAGATTGTAGGTGACTTTTACCAGTTCTGTTTCTGCACTATGAACTCTAAATTCTGACAGCAGTCTCTTGCATGTGGTTAGCAGCTCCCTGACAACCGCAAATATTAGATTAAATTAAATTAGAGTAAACTTTACTGTCATTACAGATGTACAAGTACAAGGCAACAAAATGCATTTTATGTCTTACCAGAAGTGCAATAAGAAGCAAGTGCAGGATATAGGTTATAAGTTACCACTAGAAAATATGTACACAAGAAATTATGGATCATATTTACAGATGCTGTGAACCTACTATACAGGTTTTTGTCGACTAGAGCATAAATTTACAGAGGGTCAAGGTTAATTTTATAGATGTGTATTTACAGGTGAGTATATACAGGCTAGTGCAATGAGTATGTGCAATATTAAATAGTGCAATAGTTAATATCCTAGAAATCACATTTTATTTTTCAAATTTCTATTTAATTTTTGTAACTTAATTTATAACAATTTACAACAAAGTCCTCTCAAGGCACTTTACATAATAAAATCAAGACTATATTGACATTAAGAGAAAAAACCCAACAACTCCTTGAAAAACTCCCTTTAACGGAAGAAACCTCCAGCAGAACCAGTCTCACGGTGGGCGGCCTTCTGCCTTGACCGGTTGGGGTAAATGAAAAGTGGAAGAAGGAGCAGCAAAGCAACAACAAAACATTGGGCAGGTTGGTAAGACCAGTAGCTGCAAACAGTGACACATATTGAATGCAAAATTAAGATTCTAGGAACAAAACAGATACTGAGGCATGCACAGTCCGTGCTGGTTAGACATGTGAAATGTCATGACTACCTTAAATCCCAGGAACCAGTGTATGCCTTTTGCCAACCAAACCAACATCAGCAGTAATTATGAAATTAGCAGGAGTGACTGTTGGTGAAGTAGTTCATAAAAAGTCTGCTTAGTTGCAGCAGTTCGTTTCATACTTTGAACTGACAATGAATGTTTTTGCTTTAATAAGTTAACTAAAACCCCAACATTCAAACCCTGATGTTTCTAAACCTACCTAAACCTAACCGATCTTGGACTTTGTGGCTAAACCTTTAAAAAAAGGGTTGTAGCTCTGTGCTCATTTGAATATTCTGGGGCAAACACTAGGCTTTCTCATGGCAAATATTCGGTCAATTAATAAAGAGTCGTGGTAGGTCACTTGCAAAAGCAGCCACATTGTACAGAACATCAGTGGTGGCTGCCACAGTAACTCCGACACAGACGTCACATTGGCATATTCAAGGACGGGATCACCAAGAGTCATTTAAATTAATGAGTATGTCACACCAGGAGAGCTGTCTGTGTCTGAAAGTGACCACATCTGACACTTCTCTGTGTGTATTTCACAATGATATGTTTAAGCCACGTTTGGCTTGGGGAACGAGGCATTGTGTTGCTGAGAAAAGCTATCCAACAAAAAGGTTAAGGAAGATGATGAAAAAGATGAAATGGGGAAAAGCTTCTCTCTAGGAAGTGACAACTCATGAAGACATGAAGGAGAAAGAGCTATAACTCTCCACCACCTCCCCACCCCAATTTTTTATCCATCCTTCTATCAAACACACACAAAGACTGTGCTCCCATTCAAACATTGCCAACTATTAGATATGCTGACTTGTTTCTTTTCACTTAAAGTTGTCAGTCACTGCAGATAGGTGGTTAATTGGCTTTTTTATCCAGCACTTTCATTCCTGTAGGTGTGGGAGAAAACACCAACACAGAGATATAATAAAGCTTTATTTGTCCAACAATGGGGATATTTCCACATTTTTCAGATTTAGGTAATTGGTCCTCTACTGCTTATTTGCACATTATGTCAAATATATTTCACCAATTAAATTGTTGGAGTTTAGAGAAAACCCAACAAATCCCGCTTGAGCAAGCCATAGGCAAAAGTGGGGAGGAAAAACTCCCTTTAACGAAAGAAACCTCCAGCCGAACCAGGCTCAGGGTGGGCGGCCATCTGCCTTGACCGGTTGGGGTGAATGGAAAGTTTAGAGAGAAAAGAACAGAGTAACGAAAGCAACAACAAAACATTGAGCAGGTTGGTAGGACCAGTAGCTGCCTACTGGAGGACACGCAGCTCCAAAGCCGAGGACAACTGAGGACATGGACAGAGAGAGGGAGACAGAGAGGGAGAGAGACGACCACTGGACAAAGAAGACACAGAGTTAATGTCATACAGTGGTGACATATAGATGTGGAGTGAGAGGAAAGAGTGAGGAGAAGAGGAAAGGTGCTCAGTGTATCGAGTTCCCCAGCAGTCTAAGCCTATAGCAGCATGACTATAACTAACTATAAGCTTTATCGAAGAGGAAGGTTTTGAGCCTAGTCTTAAAAGTAGAGAGCGTGTATGCTTCCCGAATCTGGACTGGGAGCTGGTTCCACAGGAGAGGAGCTTGATAGCTAAAGGCTCTGCCTCCCATTCTACTTTTAGAAATTCTGGGGACCAAAAGTAGGGCTGCATTTTGGGACCGAAGTGGTCTAGTAGGATGATATGGTACTAGGAGATCTTTTAGATATGATGGGGCTTGACCATTTAGAGCTTTATAGGTATAAAGGAGGGTTTTAAATTCTATTCTACATTTAATGGGAAGCCAATGGAGAGAAGCCAATGAAGGTGAAATATGATCTCTCTTACCAATCCCAGTCACTAATCTTGCTGCAGCATTTTGGATTAATTGAAGGCTTTTTAGAGAGTTACTGGGTCAGCCTGAAAGTAGAGAATTACAGTAATCCTATCTAGAAGTAACGAATACATGAACCAATTCTTCAGCATTGCTATGAGACAGGATGCTCCTAATTTTGGCAATTTTCCATAGGTGGAAGAAGGCTGTTCTAGAGATTTGTTTTATGTGTGAGCTAAATAACAAATCCTGGTCAAAAATGACTCAGAGATTCCTTGCATTAGTACTGGGGGCCAGAGTTATGTCATCTAAAGTAGCGATATGGTTGGAAAACATATTTCTTAGACTTTTAGGCCCAAACAGAATAACTTCAGTTTAATCTGAGTTTAGAAGAAGGAAATTATACATCATCCAGTCCCTTATGTCTTTGAGACATTGTCACGATTTAGCCCCTCACTTCCACTTCCTGACCTGGACTTTTATTTTGTTGCCTTTTTCCCCACGTCCTGTTTCCACGCCACAGCTAACTTTACCAATGCCACAACTAATCACTCACCTTGATTGTTTTCACCTGTTACCCCCTGACTATTTATACCTGCCTTCACCACAGCTCCTGGCCATATTCTTGTCGTTGCTCCCATGTCGTTGCTCCCATGTCGTTGCTCCCATGTCGTTGCTCCCATGTCGTTGCTCCCATGTCGTTGCTCCCATGTCATTGCTCCTATTGATACTCGCTGTTATTTGGATTACTGGACTCCCACATTTGCCTCACTCTCAAGTTTTTGGACTCTTTGCCTGTTTTCCCCCGTGGTCTGAGGTTTGGTTTTGGGTTTTTGGGTTTTGGTTTTTGGTCCTTCTGTGTTTTGTTTGGTTTTCCTGTGTGTTCAGTTCTCAGTGTTTCCCCGTCATTGTCAGCCTGCCCTGTTTCCCCCTCTCTGGTTTTTTGTTGTGTTCTCCTCGGGCTGACTTTGTTAGTTTAACTTGGTTATATGTTCAGATGGTGTTGTTTTTGTCCCTTTTTAGTTATTGTAATAAAGTCTCACGTCCTTTTTGTACTCCCTCTCGTTGTTGTCTTTTTGGGTCTTCTAATTCTCCAACACCCCTAACAGACATGCTTGTCTCAATTGATTTGTTTTGTCCGGTTTCATACATAGATTTGACTGTGTGTCATCAGCGTAGCAATGAAAATTTACAGTGTTTTCCAATAATGTTGCCAAGGGGAGACATATATAGAGTAATTAGTTTTGGTCCTAACACAGAGCCTTGTGGAACTCCATAACCAACATCATTAAAATGAACAAATTAGAATCTTATCTTAATCTATCTTATCTGATGAGATTTATTTATTTAGTATTTTGTGATCGATGGTGTCAAATGCAGCACTAAGATCTAGCAGAACTAGTATAGTGACAAGTCCATTATCTGAAGCCAGAAGAAAGTCGTTGGCGACTTTAATCAGTGTGGTTTCTGTGCTATGATGAACTCTAAATCCTGACTGAAATTCTTCAAACAAGTCGTTTCTGCGCAGGTGGTCACATAATTGCTTTGCAACTACTTTTTCAAGTATTTTAGAAATAAAGGGGAAATTGGATATTGGTCTGTAATTGGCTACCTTATAGGCCTTTGGTACATATCCTGTTTGTAAAGATAGATTAATGATATCTAATATCGAATGTGTCTAATAAGGGTAGAGCATCTTTAAACAGTCTAACTGGAATAAGGTCTAGCAGACATGTTGTTGGTTTTGATGTAATAGTTTACGTTAACTCAGCAAGGTCCATGGATACAAAACAGTCTAAGAGGGACTGAAGCCTTACTGATGATTCTAATTCTGAAGTCATGAAGTCATTGCTGTATAGTGTTGAGGGAATACTAGTCTCAACTGAACTATGGCTCTTTGTCAGCCTGGCTACAGAGCTGAAAAGAAACCAGGGGTTGTTATTGTTTTCCTCTATTACTGATGAATAATATGCTGTTCTGGCTTTACGGAGGGCTAATTTATATAAGTATAAACTCTTTTTCCAGGCTAAGCACAATTCTTGTATATGAGTGGAATGCCACTTCCTTTCTGGTTTTCATGACGCCTGCTTTAATTTACGGGTTTGCGAGCTATACCATGGAGATCGCCTGTTCAGATTTACTGCCTTCTTTTTCAGAGGGGCAACAGTATCGAGTCAGTCAGGTAATCAACTCGTACAGGAGTACAGTTAATGAGGCTACTCTCAGTTATATCGGTACTTGAAGTAAATGATGAAGGGATCATTTCCTTAAATTTGTTCAGTGTTTTCAGATAAGCACCTACTGAAGTGGAACTTTCTTCTAACTGCTGCATAGTCCATTAGATTAAATTCAAATGTTAGAGAGAACAGAATTATGAGGAAATACTGTTAGATTATCAATTTCAGAGAGGAAGATGCCCAGGATAGAGTGAAGTGGAAAAGGATGATTCGCTGTGGTGACCCCTGATGGGAAAAGCCGAAAGAGAAGTAGTAGACTGTTAGATTATCAATTTCAATGCTGTATGTAAGTACAAGGTGTAGCATGTGACTAAAACAATGAGTGGGTTCATTTACATTTTGAGAGAAACCAATTGAATCTATTAATGAATAAATGCCGTGTTGAGGGAGTTACTGTCAGTATGAACATGAACGTTAAAGTCAGCCACTATGACAACTTCATCTGCACTAAGCACTAAGTCGGCTAGAAATTCAGCTAGAGAATTCAGTCAAAAATTCAGAATAAGGGACTGGAGAACAGTACACAATAACAAATAGAAGTGGATTTTGAGTTTTCCAGATTGGGTGTGAAAGGCTCAGAGTGAGATATAACATATAACTATGTTTAGGTCTAGGGTTTATTGGTAAGCTTGATAGATGCTGCTACTCCTCCACCTCAGCCTGAGCTTCTAGGAACATGATAATTGAAATGACTTGGGGGGGGGGGGTCGACTCATTTAACTAACATATTCTTTCAGTGAGTTTCAGTGAGACAAAATAAATCAAATTGATGGTTCTCTGTTCTCTGGATCTCTCTGTCCTAGGCTCAACTCTGGATTGTCAAACTTTTGGTTGTCTAATAAAATCAACCACATTTTTAGACAAGATAATGGTACCATCAAAAGTAGGATGGATGTCTTCTCTCCTAATCAGCCTAGGTTTTCCCCAAAAACTTTTTGCTACCAATTGTCTACCGATTTTGCTACCAATTGTCTATGTAGCCCACATCGTTTGCTGGACACCACCTTGACAGCCAGCGGTTGAATGACAACATGCGGCTATACATGTCGTCACTGATCAGATTTGGCAGGGGTCCAGAGAAAACTCCGACAACGTTTTGGCAAAGTTACACACCGATTCGATATTAGCTTTAGTGACCTCCGATTTGCATAATCGGGCGTCATTTGCTCCTGCATGAATATAATCTTATTGTATCTACGTTTCTGACTATGCAGTCGCCAATTACCAGAGTTCATTCCTCAGTGGGTGTGTCGCTGAGTGGGGAGAATCGATTAGAAACTTGAACCAGCTGGTGGTGAACCTCGGGCGTCTGTTTAGCATTAGATCTCTTGCAAACTGTCACCCAGCTGAAAGAGCCTCACCTCCAAAGCTGCAAGAACCTTACACTTATTACAAGTAGCGTTATCACTAAAGGAGACAGAGGAAATACTAAACATGTGGCACACAGAGCAAGTCAGAGGAGAGACAGAAGGAGAAGGGGAAGCCATTTCTAGGTGCTAGGCTAACGAAGCTAGATCTAGAAGTTTAGTTAGCGTTAGCTACTTTGTTTAATTATTTTAGGAGATCAGGTGGTTGCATAAAACAAATCTCACGTCTAAAGTGATAGTTTATATACAGGGAAATCACGAATTTAGAAAACAAGAGCTACGATTAACCAGTGAACAATCCTTTAGCAGAGACTCGAAACAGTGTGAAGAAACAGGAAGTGACACAATACGCTTACCGCAGTCCTCTGAGGAGAAATCTACCCACTCTATAGCAACATAAGGTTCTCTAAGCACTGCAATATGGGGCAATTATATTTAGAGCTATATTACTTTTGTTACATGCAGACAAAGCTGCAAATACTCTACCATAAACATCACTTTGTGTCTCCCCACTGGAAGCCTGACTACATCTTTAGAAACATTCATATTCAGTTGGGCTAAAGTCTGGTGATTGACTAACTGGCAGAGGACTTTATGTTTAATTTCTCTTGGAATCCTTAAATTTATCTCAGAATCAATAAAGTATATATCTATCTATCTATAAATCTCTAAATATTTATCTATGTTCCTGAGTGCAGTCCGAACACAAGCCCAAGCGAACTGTTTATAATATAAAATTGCAAACATTACCATTATTTCCTCTTACAACTGTAAGATATATATTCCTATTGACATGATATAAGCAGTGATTGTATCCATCTTGCACACTGATTTTTCTTTGGTGCAACAGGCTAGGTGGTGCCACTAGCATTAGATGGAGTAAGTCTTTGAACTTTTATGTTCTGCACATTTTAAATAAGTGTGTTCTATATTGAGATGCTTGATTGGCTCAATGATGGACCCACAGCTAGATTCTAGTTAATGTCTTGGACTTTTTTGATGCATAGTTATTTAAGAATATTCTTTATTTCATACCACAGATTGTCTGAAGAGTGGCTTTAGAATTCTGAGTCAAATTCCACTTTGTTTGCCATGGCAACCCAGCATTTTTCTGAATGCAAATCTCTAATCCATCATGGCACACAAAAAACATTCATCTTATTTCGAGGCATCTATTTGGAACCTTGCTCAGGTCTCAGGTTAAGTAATGTTTGTTAAACAGACTTGTTTAACAAATATTAGAAATGTTAAACATTTCTAATATAGTTTGTGTTGAAATTGTCTGTTTTATACAATAAAAAATCAGTTCTGTTAGTCATAGATCCTGTGAGCACTGACAAATATCCTCCTACAAATTGTAAATTTTGTATGAAATTTAATTTTACAAGAAAACATTGACCATATTGATCATTTCTTTTTTTTTATGCATTTAGGAGCAGGGGAACACAATGTGTTGGATTTGTTTACAAATAATCAAAACTGCAATATTTCCCAGACCAAACTTTTAGTCTAGATTTATCCAGCATTTACAGATTTGAAACAGTAAAATTTCCATGACAATTTGTGTACAGAAGTGATTATTGTGCTGTATGTTGAGGTACACCAAATGGCTACATCATTAGCGGTCAAAAACAGGTGTACCTTAAATTAGGTTAATAAACATAAATGATGCTGGATCTGTATTTAAAACCACTTATAAAATCTGACACCATATGGGGTTTGGTATAATGTAATTTGATATGGTTAAAGATAATTGCTATATCTGGGACATAGGCAGGCCATGCCCTTTGCTATCCACCTCAAACCCAAACATTCAAATAATATGCTGTACTGGAACATAATCCAGTCACCAACAACATCCTGACTAAATGTATGTGTGATTGCTGTGTGATGTATATATATATATATATATATATACATATACATATACATATACACACACACACACACATATATATATATTTATATATATATATATATAGTACAGAGCCCCAGAAGGAACATGGTCGAAAAAAAAAATTATTGGGGAAAAAAAAATTATCAGGGAAAAAAAAAAACTAAACTTTTGCGGGATCTCGCAAAACTTTCGCGGGAAATCCAAAAATGGTTTGCGAGATATACTTCCGGGGCAGTTGGCTACGTAGTAGTTAACCTTTTTTTTTATTGCAAATAAACTTCACTACGAAGCACTGACTTAATGTCTATATTTGAGGCCAAGCTCAAAGTAAAGTTCTTTAAATGGCTCCCATACCGTAAACGTGCCCTCATTGTAATATCCATGATGATCCAAATCTTTTGCGAGATCTTTTGCGGGATCTGGCAAATGTTTTGCCAGATCTCGCAAAACTTTCGCGGCAAATCCAAAAATGATTTGCGAGATATACTTCCGGGTTAGTTAGTTATCATGGATATTACAACAATTGAGGGCACGTTTATGATATGGGAGCCATTCAAAGAACTTTACTTTGAGCTTGGCCTCAAATATAGACATTAAGTCAGTGCTTCGTAGTGAAGTAGTGAAATGTTTTGCAAGATCCCGCAAATGTTTAGGTTTTTTTTGTTTTTCCCCGATAATTTTTTTTTTTCCCAATAATTTTTTTTTTCGAACATGTCCCTTCCAGGCCTCCGTAATATAGAAAGTGAGTGTAGTTTAGCATTAAGACAGGGGGCACTGGCTTAAAGTAACAGGACAGGATCCACTTTCTTGTCCACTGATTCAAATCATAGCAAATGAACTGTAGAACTGAAAACATCCTTAGTTTCTGCAGAACTTTACTAGTTCAATTAGTATTGTAGATGTGTTTGTAAATGCCTGTATAGGACATTAGACATAATATCTCAGATCTTTTCAGACTCAACCTCCACCCTGTTGTCAGGGGAACAAACAAACAAGAATTAGCATACAAACCACTGCATTTTTAAGCTACACATAGTCAGAGATGATAAGGTTGTGTCAGGGATGGACCTTCGACACATTGCACACACACACACACACACACACACACACACACACACACACACACACACACAGACTTCTTCCTCTTTAATGTTGTTTGCTGTTAAGTAGATTAAATTAGCCACCTGTTTTGCTTGGCATTTTGATAGTGGCTTTCGATGAAACGGCTTCATATACTAACTACACAGTCATGTCACATAGCCCACTGAAGAGAAATTAAAATTAAGGAGATTTCAAAAAGATCAGTCACAGAGTCTGTGCTGTTTTTACACAGCTTCCTCTTTAAAAAGCAGCTCTGTCAATCTGAGCTGCTTTATTCTGTGTACACATGGTGAGTCAAAGGTAACTGATCAAACACCAGATGCCACAGAATGTTAATTGTGGTTGGTGCACCGACGTTGACATCAGGCTGTGTAATCACCATCCTGGCAACAAACACAAAACATTCATAGGCATACATGATGATACCATCCAAAACACACATATTTATGTGCTGTAGCCCCAGGCCCTGTAATAATCTCTCTAAGTATTAAATATTAATATTCTGCATATGTGGCAGAGACTGTTAGATTCACTGGTCTTTGAAGGAGGATGACATGTGGAGTAATTGTGGTGACTGTGCTTCAGACACCTCCTCCTGACAGGTGCATTACGACTCAGACTGTAGGCTTATTATTCCTGCTAGGTGAAAGCAAAGCACACTCCACTGGAATCCCGATGAGACTAATTTCATGCTGCATCATTTAAGTTCGACTCCCCTCAGACGCCACAACAGCCAGGTCTAACCAGCTTATGGTGGAGGCGTCGGTGCACTCTGGCACTGAGTGCTGGCTGGATCAATGACTGATTGGCAGAGAGACTGATTATGATTTATTTTTGGGCCTGCTGTTTCTCTGTGATCCCTGGCAGCTCATCTGTTAACATTAGAACCTACATCAGGGTGAAGTCAGTTTACTCTTTAAGGGGACAGCAGTTGCCAGCTACTATTGTCAGCTGTGGCTGCTGACACTGCGGTTGGTGGTCATATTATGTCACTTAAGTCAGGGTTGGTGGGCTGCTACCTAATGCTGAATGCCATATGACAGTGGTAGTTAAAATTTAGTTTAAATCATGTCAGGCAACCAGCAGAAACCCAAATCTCGCATTACTTGCCAGCTCACCGCTGATAATTTGAATCTCATTTTTATCCTTATTTTCTCAAATTCTGAATCTTATGTACTGCTACACCAGACTTACACGCGAGTCTTTATCCCAGTGGACAAACCTCACATCCCTACTAAGAAAACAGCATTGCAGTGGCCTCACCTCAAACACCTAGCAGACAAGTTGCCCCAACTCCAAGACTGTGATGTTGGATTGCTAATTGGTTATAATTGCCCATCTGCACTGGCTCCTTTAAAGGTCATTACAGGCAGTGAAAACGAATAATAGGTTTAGCCAATCCCCATCTGGATACACAGAGAAATCGGAGCTTTGTGCACCAAATTTCAGTAAAGGAAATACCAGTGCCATCAGCTACTGATGTTTTAAAGGTCCTGGAATCAGACTTTAGTGAAATGAGCTATGAGAACAGGTTTGTGTCCCAAGACGATGTTTGCCTCATACAGCTCCTCAGAAACAACATTGGACAAAGGAAAGACAGACACTATGAAATGCCTCTCTCCTTTAAATGCAGTGGTGTACCATCACTACCGAACAATAAAAGACTGGCAACTATCCGGCTACAGCATCTTAAGAAGAAGTTACAGGCAAACAAACAGTAGTATTTTGATAGAGCCTTTAGAAGAAATGATCAGTAAAAGTGATGCCAAGCAAGCCCTCTCCATATCTAAGGGAGAGACCATGTGGTATATTCCCCACCACGGTGTGTACCACCCCTGGAAGCCAGGCAAACTAAGAGTTATCTTCGAATGCTCTGCAAAGTTCCACAACATTTCTCTAAACTATTCTCTACTCACAGGTCCAGACCTAATCAAATCCTTTTTCGCTTCAGAAGGGAGGCTGTGGCTGTGACCTGTGACATTGAAAGGATATTTCATCAATTCTATGTCCCCCCTGAACATTGCAAATATTTGAGATTTCTCTGGTGGGAAGGAGAACAGTTGGAAAAAGAGCCATGTGAGTACAGAATGGCAGTCCATCTCTTTGGCGCTGCCTCCTTCCCTGGATGTGCTAACTTTGGGCTTAAATATCTGGCACGACAACACAATGATGACCCCCCTTCAGCATCAGCCTTCATTGAGAAGAACTTTGTGGATGATGGGTTAGTGAGTGTGGCAACAGTAGATGAAGCTAAGAATATAATTGCTGAAGCACAGGAGTCATGCAATAGTGCAGGTCTACATCTGCATAAATTCAACTTAAACCAAAGAGATGCTCTTTGGGGCAGGCTCAACTAATCTCCTCAGTCTTAACCAAAGTGTAACACATGAGGCATTCTGTGGTCAATAGAAAATGACACCCTTGGCTTCAACATCGAGGCTGAAGGCTGAACATGAGATGGAAATTGAAAGAGAATTCTTTTGTACGGACTCTGAAGTAGTATTGGCCTACATCAACAATGAAGCACAAAGAGTTCATGTGTTTGTTGGCAACTGTGTTCAACTGATCAGAGACAATACGGATTCAAGGCATTTTATCGATACAGCACAAGACCCAGCTGACCATGCCTCTTGAGGCCTTCATGCAACAGCGGTGAAGGATAAGTCCATAAAAAAGATAATTGCACTCTCTCTTGCAAGGGTTGTAAATGTTTACATATATTGTTGCTACATAATGTTCGTTACGGGAGAGTGAATCGGCTAAAAGAGTTTATGTCCAGGATGAGACGGGTCGGTTGCAATTCTGGCTGCTCATCTCTGGGTCCTGGAGACAGACAGTTCCTGAAGAGATCGGAGGTTGCACTTCTCACCAGAGTGGATGACACCAGAACTGAATTGTTATGGCAGATGTTAAATTGATGTCAGTGTTAAAGTTCACAGCTTCTTTACAGGGAGGTGGATCTTATTTAGCTGCCACAAGAAGTACAGCTTTCAAATGCTTTCCATCCCTTATTAGTGCCACCTTTTGTGTTGATTTCAAGAGAGAATTATTGATGGCAAAATGGACTACAACGTGGTGGTTTCTTGTCCTGTCATGAAAGCATACAAAATTTTTAAAATGTTTCTGTACACCACAGAATTAATTCTGGAGCCAAGAGCATGATTTATATCATATCTAGTAACATAGGACTTAACAACCTTTATGTCCACACAACGCCTGAACGCCAAGCAATCACATTAATGGACAGTCACCAGGGTTATTATCGCAACAAAATTATATTTAAAACTGTTTTATGAGCATACTCAAATCAGATATGAAAGAAGAATTTATTGAGAATACAATGTATAAGTAGTATCTGCTGAATAGGAAATGTGACAGATGATGGAACGGGATGACATCTGGAGTGACGATCTATGGTTAATTGGAATGACAAGTGCATTTTAGAACCATGCTCTGCGATTGGTCATTGCACAGTAGAATGAAGAGAAACAAATACAAAATGAAAAGGGCTGGTTGGGGTTCCAAAAACAAGAACACTCTGATGATCATGGGAGTTTATGGACAATAGACCTGAAGGGGAGTTTTAGAGTTGTGGTCCCGCCTAATTCAGATATTAATCTACTTTTTTTCTTTTTGTAAACGGGTTGGTAAACCAGAAGAAAATGAAAACTAAAATTAAACACCAACCATATTCACTTTACGTATCAGTGACTGTTGCTCAGAAATCAAAGGGAAAGCCTAACAAATCACAGTTATAAATTACTGTTAAAAAGAACACCTCGTTGATAGAAAATATGCAGAAAAACAAGTGCAGAAAAAACCCAATTGCACTAAGCTTCAGTCAATTAAAAAAAAAAGCAATTCACTCATACCAATTAATACCTTAAAACCAACATGCAAATAGGATTACAGTCATTCTGGTTCACAAAATTCATTGCACTGAAACTGCATTTTGCGTCATCCGTCTGTTATAAATATTTTTAGCTTAACACACAATATTATTGATTCAATCACTGACTTGGCTTTTTTGCTGTGCCAAGCTTTGCCAAGCTGAAATTAACTGAGGATATAATGAATTGTAATTTTAAAATTGTGCCTCCTAATCACAGTAGATTATATTTCACACCACATTGGTACTTGTTTAAACTTACCTTTAACTAAAATGACATTATTAAAACCAAAATTGCAATTTATGGTTTTCCTTGGTGTATCTGCTGTTTGTAATGCATGTCTATATTAAATCATGGATATGATATTATCGACAATGTTTGAGATACATTGTCGATAATATTGTCCAAACAAAACTGTCAACATTGTCAATGAAATACCTTTGTGAAATGTGAAATCCTAGGTTTGGTCATAATAGAATTTTTCAAATTGTTTGTTTTTAGGAACATACTGAAGATGGTTATGTACAGTTTGGAAACTATAATATAGTTACTGACCTTTAATCTCACACCAGTGATGCAGGATAATCAAGCCTACATACTGTTACGCCCCTGATCTAGGTGAACCCAATAACACAATGTGCTCCCCCACTCTTTCCATTCCTAAGCAAAATCACGGACCAAATGTTCCAAATTTAAGTGATAGCAATTTATTATCTTCAGATGTGAGCAGTGCCCAAACCAACAAATAAAACTCTAACAAAACCCTATACCTTACCTTTTCACCTCGAACAAAAGTATGAAAATAAAGACAGGACATCTTACCTGAAGTCCTAACCAAAAACAGGAGAAAAGATGAGGAAAATAAAAGTGCTTCTCACTCCTTCTATTGCTACCCAGTGCTCAATATTTACAGGGGACTATTTACACACTAACATACACAACTAACAACATAAGGCTACAATTTCTTTTTAACAGAGATTATTTTTGCATATAATAGTATAATAATAAACTGCAAAAATAATGTTTTCCAGTCTTTTCCAATCATGCAATCTTATTTAGCAAAAATATACTTTATCATTACTGTTCACTGTTCCATAATTTTTTCTCACATCCAAATTTTGATCATCATCATTATTTGTCATCCTGATTACTGTTTATTCATTCATTGAGTTCGAAAACATTGAGTAATTATTGATTCATTTCGGCTTATTTTCTTTTATGTTAAATTAAAATGGATCTCTACAAAGTAAAGAATTATAATAAAAATACAAAACTAATAGTGATGGCGTAAAGATTGCAGCCAATTCACTCACTTGGGTAAATAGAGATCGCCTAAGTAAAGTGAATGAGTTTAAGGAATGGTGGTTTAAATACATCTGCATATAGAGAACCAGTATCTTGACTAAAATCTCTACCATGAAGACAAAAGAACCATCTAATCAACTGGGTGACAAGATTATTGAAAAATAGAAATCAGGAGAGGGATACAAGAACGTTTACTAGTCATCAACTCTTCAGTTAATTCAATGAGAAATGGAAGGAATGTGGCACATCCGTGTATGTGTAAATCTGCCTAGAGCAGTTTGTCATCAGAAACCTATTCACAGCACAGAAAGAGACTAGTGGAAGGCCACCAAGGCAGTTATGATGTATTTGAGATATCTGTACAACTTTATTGTATCTCATGGAGTCCTATTAAAGAGGGATTTCAGCTTGTCCCAGCCTGGGACAAAAGGGAGTGGCAAATTGGAAGCAGAAGTTCACTTAAAGAATTATATAGCATATAATTACAAAAAAAGAAAAGCTGCATGATAATTTTGGTGTAGAGGTGTGTGCAAAGCAAGGGCAAAACATCTTTAATGGCTACACCGGAGCAATGATGCCGGGGACAAACACCATTTGTTGCCATTTAAGTCTCTATAGTTTATTTATTGCGTCTTACCTGGAAGTACAGTATGAAGATATAAACTTTAACAAGCTTGCTCTTCGTTTCATACATTTATTTAAAAATAGGAAGAATGTTTTTGCGGCGGTGTCCTACAAAACACCTTTACAGATGTCTCTTTTTTTAACCGTAGCTTTACTCATTTCTTGGAAATTCAGGCCCAATAATCTTAGTAATTACACATTAAACAAACACCTAACATGCTAGATGTTTAGATTTGACTTTGATAGGATTATTGCATATGGGCGTAATGTCTGCCCTGTGTGCATTCCTGAGCTATCCACTCTGACAGCCTCAGTGCACTGATAGCTGACCTTTTGAGTCCTTTGCATTACCTTCTCCTTAATTGTCGGCATGAACTTTGAGCTGATTCATTATTCTACCACCTCATACCTGTGCAGCAGCACATTCTCTCCACCATCAAATTTTTCCCTCTTTATTATTGCATGATTCTTCACAAAGCTAACAACATTCACTGATGCTATTGACTATGTATGCCTGAGTTCTTAGACATAGGTCAGCACTGAAGTTTTTGTATTATTAGTTTTGAATTTCACTATACTGTCAGTATACTATTTACTTGTGGAAACACCCTAGACCTTGTCCTTGCATACGGTATTGAAATTGATAAACTAACAGTATTTCCTCATAATTCTGTTCTCTCTGACCATTTCCTAATAACATTTGAATTTAGTTTATTGGACTACACGGCAGCTAGAAAGAAGTTTTGCTTCAGTAGGTGTTTATCTGAAAACACTGTGAACAAATTTAAGGAAATGATCCCTTCATCATTTACTTCAACATGTACTGATATAACTGAGAGTAGCCTCATTAACTGTACTCCTTTACAAGTTGATTACCTTACTGATAATTATGCAGCATCTTTACGTTCCATACTTGATAGTGTTGCCCCTCTAAAAAAGAAGGCAGTAATTCTGAATAGGCGATCTCCATGGTATAGCTCGCACACCCGCAATTTAAAGCAGGCGTCACGAAGATTAGAAAGGAAGTGGCGTTCCACTCATTCACAAGAATCACGCCTAGCCTGGAAAAAGAGTTTATACTTATACAAATTAGCACTCCGTAAAGCCAGAACAGCTTATTATTCATCACTAATAGAGCAAAACAAGAACAACCCCCGGTTTCTTTTCAGCACTGTAGCCAGGCTGACTAAGAGCCATAGTTCAGTTGAGACTAGTATTCCCTCAACGCTATGTAGCAATGACTTCATGACCTTCTTCACAAACAAAATCATAGCTATTAGAAATAAAATTCACCAGACCCTCCCCACAAATACAACAGAATTAGAATCATCAGTAAGTCCTCAGTCCCTTTTAGACTGCTTTGTGCCCATAGACCTTGCTGAGTTAACTTCAACTATTATGGCATCTAAACCAACAACATGTCTGCTAGACCCTATTCCAGTTAGACTGCTCAAAGATGCTCTACCCTTATTAGACACGTTCATATTAGATATCATTAATCTATCCTTACAAACAGGATATGTACCAAAGGCCTATAAGGTAGCTGTAATCAAACCTCTACTTAAAAAACCTTGTCTGGATCCAGATGTCTTGGCCAATTACAGACCAATATCCAATCTCCCGTTTATTTCTAAAATACTTGAAAAAGTAGTTGTAAAGCAATTATGTGACCACCTGCGCAGAAACGACTTGTTTGAAGAATTTCAGTCAGGATTTAGAGTTCATCATAGCACAGAAACCGCACTGATTAAAGTCACCAATGATCTTCTTCTGGCTTCAGATAACGGACTTGTCTCTATACTAGTTCTGCTAGATCTTAGTGCTGCATTTGACACCATTGATCACAGAATATTATTACAGAGACTAGAACATGTAATTGGAATTAAAGGAACAGCACTAAATTGGTTTAAATCGTATCTATCAGATAGATTCCAATTTACTCACGTTAATGATGAATCTTCGACATACACAAAAGTTAGTTATGGAATTCCACAAGGCTCTGTATTAGGACCAATACTCTTTACTCTATATATGTCTCCCTTGGCAACATTATTAGAAAACACTGTAAATTTTCACTGCTACGCTGATGACACGCAGTTATATCTATCTATGAAACCTGATGAAACAAATAAATTAATCAAACTACAAGCATGTCTTAAAGATATAAGGGACTGGATGACGTATAATTTTCTTCTTCTAAACTCAGATAAAACTGAAGTTATTGTATTTGGGCCTAATAGTCTAAGAGACATGTTTTCTAACCATATCGCTACTTTAGACGACATAACTCTTGCCCCCAGTAGTACTGCAAGGAATCTTGGAGTCATTTTTGACCAGGATTTGTCATTTACCTCACAGATAAAGCAAATCTCTAGAACAGCCTTCTTCCACCTACGGAACATTGCCAAAATTAGGAGCATCCTGTCCCAAAGCGATGCTGAAAAATTGGTTCATGCATTTGTTACTTCTAGATTGGACTATTGTAATTCTCTACTTTCAGGCTGCCCCAGTAACTCTCTAAAAAGCCTCCAATTAATCCAAAATGCTGCAGCAAGATTACTGACTGGGATTGGTAAGAGAGATCATATTTCACCTTCATTAGCTTCTCTCCATTGGCTTCCAATTAAATGCAGAATAGAATTTAAAACCCTTCTTCTTACCTATAAAGCTTTAAACGGCCAAGCCCCATCATATTTAAAAGATCTCTTAGTACCATATCATCCTACTAGACCACTTCGGTCCCAAAATGCAGGCCTACTTGTGGTTCCCAGAATTTCCAAAAATAGAATGGGAGGCAGAGCCTTTAGCTATCAAGCTCCTCTCCTGTGGAACCAGCTCCCAGTCCAGATTCGGGAAGCAGACACCCTCCCTATTTTTAAGACTAGGCTCAAAACCTTCCTTTTGATAAAGCTTATAGTTGGTTATAGTCATGCTGCTATAGGCTTAGACTGCTGGGGACTCTGCACTGTGCCACTTCCTCTTCTCTTCATTCTCTCCTCTCACCCCACATCTATAATGTCACCACTGTATGACATTAACTCTGTGTCTTCTTTGTCCCGTAGTCGTCTCTCTCCCTCTCTTTCCCCCTCTCTCTCTCCCTGTCCACAGGTGTCCCCGGATTTGGCGCTGTGTGTCCTCCAGTGTGCAGCTACTGGTCCTATTAACCTGCTCAATGTTTTGTTGTTGCTTTTGTTGCTCTGTTCTTTTCTCTCTCCACTTTCCACTCTGCCCAACCGGTCAAGGCAGATGGCCGTCCTCCCTGAGCCTGGTTCTGCTGGAGGTTTCTTCCGTTAAAGGGAGTTTTTCCTCTCCACTGTTGCCTATGGCTTGCTCAAGGGGGATTTGTTGGGTTTTCTCTACCTGTTTGTATAGTCTTGACTTTATTATGTAAATTGCCCTGAGATGACCTTGTTGTAAATTGGCGCTATATAAATAAAGTTGAATTGAATTGAATTGAATTGAAACAAAGTCTAGTCCTCTTTGTGTACTGGGCATGCAAAAAATAAACAAATATCCATCATCTCATCTGAATTGATAGTCAAGTCAGGTCGGCCTGTGCACATTGAAGAACGAAAATTGAACATTAGCTCTTCACAAAGCTACATTGCTAATGATTGTATTAAGACAACTGGATGCCACGTCCAGGATGGCACCCTGTCCTTTACAGTAAATGATCAACGGGTGTGTACAGTGGAATTGATTTTCAGGCCTCTTCCTCTCTGGTTGATCTAGAGTTGATCTCTGATTAAGAAAATTCATGTCAGGGAAATTTTACAATAATTAGTCAATGACTTCAGTGTCTGTCTGCAGCCTGGATTAGTTTGTTTTTCTGTGCTGTCGCCGACAAACTCCTAAAACTATTAAAATGCACATTCAGCCAGACACACCACTTCAGTGGGTAAAGACAATCTGCAGGATTTCCAACAGTTTGGTCAAGACACTGTTAAAAATGTTGCCCCAAATGTTCCAAATCATTTGTAACAATTGGCAAAGGACTTTAAATTAAATCATTCTGGGTCTCGAACTGTAGCACTCTTTTTGACTTTAGCCCTGTAGTTTTTTACACAATTCTGCTTACACACAAATTAAGTTTCTACAGTGAAACAAGCAACAGTCAGTTTGTGTCCAATTCTATCTCAGGATTTTTTTCCCTTCCTTTGTTTCCTCAAATAATCTTTTCTTGCAGTAAACTATGACACAATTAAACCATGGTGCCATGAACCAAATGACATAAAACTACATCCGATTCTAATGTACTTTATTAGCATAATGTTGCAAAGTAACATTACTCTCATTAAAAAGTAACTTTTCCATTGCTGAAAATGAAATGGATATCTTATCTCCCAACACTGGTAGATGGGGAAATAAACTAGTCTAAAATTAAAATTTTTACATCTGCATGGGAAGTCATCATTTTACTGATTGCTGGCTTTAAAACAAAAAATATAAAGCATAAATAAGAGGACGAAATCAATGCACAGCCTTCTGCAGAAAAGACCTACAGCTTTTTACCACAGGAGAGTATGAACTTTCAGGTCACATGTAAAGTATGTTGTAGAATAGAATCTTTACGTAACATTAAACCAACGTTAAACTTGCATGTTAACACTGTTCTTAATAAATATGCATCTAGGCCACACTTACGGTAGATAACAAATTATGATATTTTATTTAATATCCAAACTAAATCGTTTTCTATTTCATGTTGAATATATGCAGGAGAGGTGTGCAGTATATACTGTGATCTCTACTGGGTCTACATTTCCTTAGAGCTTGTCTCTCCTCACCCCACCTCTAAACAAGTGCTAAGTTGACGTTGTGCAGAAAGTGCTATTTATATTGATTTTATGATGCTGTTATTCTGTCAGTATTTCCATGTGTTCACTTTTCCCAATCCTTCTCTGTCTTTTTATGTTGCCCCTGTGGGCATTTTTCAGCACAACGCTGAGCAGGTTTGCCCTGTAAATAGAGCATCAAGGTCATTGTTAACTGTGGGAAATGTGTACTAATAAAGCTTCTGCAGGTGCAGCAGTGGCCGCGATGCAGAGAGTACTGCGACAATCTTAGGCAGCTACAGAAAATTGCTATATTATTATTGTATATATGTTATTTTCTAAATAATACCACTATATAGAAAAACTTTCACTTATATATGTGAATATATATGTGTGTGTGTGTATATATATGTGTATATATATATGTGTGTGTATGTGTGTGTGTGTGTGTGTGTGTATATATATATATGAATAACGTACCATATTCTCTGGTAGTCAGTGTGGGAGAATAAAGACTACTCTCTTTTAATTATGGATGTGATGTATTATATTGATAGACCCTTAATGACTGTGCTATAGTTAGACCTTTTTGATTGTGACCATCATGAGTGTTATTAGACACAAATCAAATTTGGATTATTAGTAATGACATGTAAATAGAGAAACTGCTAAAAGGAAAAAAAATTTAATGTTTTTCAGTAGCATATTGGGATGGGTATTTTTTGGATTGATTTTTTTGGTGTTTAATTTCGGTTAACATTTACAACTATTAGTGTGTTTAATTTCTGTTAAAATCACAGACAATATAAAACAATTAGGAAACTAAACAAATAACCAGGTGAGAGGTTATATACCATAGATGTAGGTCCTATAAGTACTGTGACCAAGATCTAGACTAACGTCAAAACAGCCAGTGGCTCTGTGTTTAAATATCTGCAAAAAACACCTGCTATCATAAATAGAGATTGACAAGGTTCAATGCAAATGCTATAGTAAAACGGAGCCAGGATTATAGTGGTAATACCATGGGATCCAGACCTGCCAAGACTAGAGACTAAGCAAGATTGGAACAGCACCTGGATAAAGGCAACATCACAAAACAACAACGCCCAGTATTTGAGGACCTGAGAACAGAACACAGTTCAAAAATCCATTGAATTCAGGACAGGGGCTGCAAATTACCTTTTGCTAGATGTATAAATAAAGGACATCAACGTGAAGTGTACCACAAGCAGAGAAGGCTTATACAAAAAAATCATACCAGTTGCTGGATAGAGCTTGACTAAATGACAGGATAAAGGCACTAATCCTGGCACCACAAGAACAGGCTGTAAGTACAAGATCAATGGTCTGGGTCTACCATGCCAGGCAGGAATCCAGATATAATTTAGCACTTTACAGCTTAGTGTATTATGCAAGCAGAAGAGGATACAAGGGATGCCATATCTGATGGCTGGCATAGTGTAAAGAAACATGTGTGCTCAGTAATGAAAGGAAGTCCTAATGGGAAAATAGGATACAATGCTAAAAGTGGTTGAATGACCAATATGCAGGATTTCCAGATATAGTAGTGGTGGACAAACAGACATAAGTGATAGATGTAGGAATCCCAAGGAACATGATAAGCTTGAGAAATACAAACGGCAAAAAGAAGAGTTAGAAAAGATGTGGAAGGTAAAGGCAACTTTGTTCACAATTGTAATTGAAACAGTGGAGGCTGTAACCCCCAAACTGGGAGAGTGGCTTCAACAGATTCCGGGAATAACATTAGAGGTATCTGTCCAGAAAAGTGCAGTCCTAGAAACAGTTTAGATACTGTGCAGGACCTTCAAGCTTTGAGAGTTTGGACAACTGGATCATCAGAGAAGGTTAATGTTCCTGAGCTCTTGCAGGAAGTACATCCACTGATAGGCTCAATTCAATTCAATTCAATTCAAATCAACTTTATTTATATAGCGCCAATTTACAACAAGGTCATCTCAAGGCACTTTACATAATAAAGTCAAGACTGTACAAACATGTAGACAAAACCCAACAAATTCCCCTTGAGCAAGCCATAGGCAACAGTGGAGAGGAAACACTCCCTTTAACAGAAGAAACCTCCAGCAGAACCAGGCTCAGGGTGGGCGGCCATCTGCCTTGACTGGTTGGGCTGAGTGGAAAGTGGAAAGTGGAAAGAGAAACAAACAGAGCAACAAAAGCAACAACAAAACATTGGGCAGGTTAGTAGGACCAGTAGCTGCGCACTGGAAGACACACAGTGGCAAATCCGGGGACACCTGAGGAAAGGGACAGAGACAGGGAGACAGAGAGGGAGAAAGATGACTACGAGACTTAGAAGATACAGAGTTAATGTCAGTGGTCAGTGGTGACATTATAAATGTGGGGTGAGAGGAAGAAGATAAGAATAATTCAGTGAAGTCTAAATAAGAGCATGACTAAACAAAAAGCTTTATCAAAGAGGAAAAGTCTTAAAAACAGAGGGTGTCTGCTTCCCGAGTCTGGACTGGGAGGGTGATAGCTAAAGCCTCCCATTCTAGAAGGCAGAGATGAATGAATGGGGCTTGGGACTTGAGGCAAGTTCTATTTTAATTTTTGGCTGTGTAACAATCCCAGTCAGCAATCTTGTGGAGGAGGCAATCTCGGGAAGGACCCAGAAAAAGGGAAAGATAGAAACACCAGTTTATTGAGCAGGTGATGGGTTGTCTGGCCAGGGCCGGGGAGGGGGAGCGGTCGCCAGGAGAAAAAGAGGGTAAGGCAGAGAAAACTTGAGGCAACTTAATTTGGCAAAGTAACAAATGGGAAGGGGAAAACAAAGTATCAACAAAAAAAGTAACAAATGAGGAAACTAGCGAAAAAGGACAAGCGGAGAAACCTTCGTGTTGCCGGTTGGCAAAGCTAAAACAATAACCAGAGGAAAAACACAAAATCTGCCGGGCATACAAAAATCAAAAACAAAAAAATCTACAAAAATACATGAATCTTCTTACTGGTAAATTAACTTGAAAAAACACAAGGCAACAAGGGAATCAAGCGACAGAGAGACTTACAACAAGAGCAGAAGAATGAATGTTGATCCAGCGACGAGAAGCAGGTGAGTGGGACTTTAAACAGGAAGACAACAGGTGACTAGTGCTAGGTTGATGAGGTGCAACAGGGAGGAGCAGGGTGAGACAGAAAATGCGGTGAAGCATAAACCACGGTAACCAGGGCAACAGTGACTGGAGTGGACTCATGACACAGCCTGAAAGTAGAGAATTACAGTAATCCAATCTAGAAGTAACGAATGCATGAACCAGTTTGTCAGCATTGCTATGAGACAGGATACTCCTAATTTTGGTAATTTTCCGTAGGTTCAAGAAGACTGTTCAAGCAAGAAGGTTGAGATTTGTTTTATGTGTGAGGTAAATGACAAATCCTGGTCAAAAATGACTCAGAGATTCCTTGCAGTACCACTGGGGGCCAGAGTCATGTCATCTAAAGTAGCAATATGCTTGGAAAACATTTTTCTTAGACCTTTAGTCCCAAACACAATAACTTCAGTTTTATCTGAGTTTAGAAGAAGAAAATTATACGTCATCCAGTCCCTTATGTCTTTTAGACATGCTTGTAGTTTGATTAATTGATTTGTTTGATCAGGTTTCATAGACAAATATAACTGCGTGTCATCAGTGTAGCAGTGAAAATTTATTTTGGAATCTATCTGATAGATAAGATTTAAACCAGTTTAGTGCAGTACCTTTAATTCCAATTACATGTTCTAGTCTCTGTAATAATATTCTGTGATCAATGGTGTCAAATGCATGACTAAGATCTAGCAGAACTAGTATAGAGACAAGTCCGTTATCTGAAGCCAGAAGATCTTTGGTGACTTTAATCAGTGCGGTTTCTGTGCTATGATGAACACTAGATCCTGACAGAAATTCTTCAAACAAGTTGTTTCTGTGCAGGTGGTCACATAATTGCTTTGCAACTACTTTTTCAAGTATTTTAGAAATAAAAGGGAGATTGGATATTGGTCCGTAATTGGCTAAGACACCTGGATCCAGACAAGGTTTTTTAAGTAGAGGTTTGATTACAGCTACCTTATAAGCCTTTGGTGCATATCCTGTTTGTAAAGATATATTAAAAATATCTAATATGAATGTGTCTAATAAGGGTAGAGCATCTTTGAGCAGCCTAACTGGAATAGGGTCTAGCAGACATGTTGTTGGTTTAGATTCCATACTCCGCAAGATGTTGGGCGCAAAGCAGTCTAAAAGGGACTGAGGATTCCAATTCTGTTGTATATATGGGGAGGGTCTGCTGAATTATGTTTCTAATAGCTACGATTTTGTTTGTGAAGAAAGTCATGAAGTCATTGCTACATAGCGTTGAGGGAATACTAGTCTCAACTGAACTATGGCTCTTAGTCAGCCTGGCTACAGTGCTGAAAAGAAACCGGGGGTTGTTCTTGTTTTCCTCTATTAGTAATGAATGATATGCTGTTCTGGCTTTACGGAGTGCTAATTTGTATAAGTATAAACTCTTTTTCCAGGCTAAGCGTGATTCATGTGAACGAGTGGAACGCCACATCCTTTCTGGTTTTCGTGACGCCTGCTTTAAATTGCAGGTTTGCGAGCTATACCATGGAGATCACCTGTTCAGATTTAGTGCCCTCTTTTTTAGAGGGGCAACACTATCAAGTATTGAACGTAAAGATGCTGCATAATTATCAGTCAGGTAATCAACTTGTACAGGAGTACAGTTAATGAGGCTACTCTCAGTTATATCGGTACACGTTGAAGTAAATGATGAAGGGATCATTTCCTTAAATTTGTTCACAGTGTTTTCAGATAAACACCTACTGAAGCAAAACTTTTTTATAGCTGCTGTATAGTCCATTAGATTAAATTCAAATGTTATTAGAAAATGGTCAGAGAGAACAGAATTATCAGGAAATACTGTTAGTTTATCAATTTCAATGCCGTATGTGAGGACAAGGTCTAGGGTGTGACTAAAACAATGAGTTGGTTCTTTAACATTTTGACAGAAACCAATTTAATCTAATAATGAAGTAAATGCCGTGTTGAGGGAGTTACTGTCAGCATCTACAGCAATGTTAAAATCGCCCACTATGATGACTTCATCTGCACTAAGCCCTAAATCAGCTAGAAAATCTGAGAATTGAGTCAAAAATTCTGAATAAGGGACTGGAGGATGGTACACAATAACAAATAAAAGTGGATTTTGAGTTTTCCAAATTGGGTGTGAAAGGCTCAGAGTGAGACTCTCAAATGAGTTATAACTATGTTTAGGTCTAGGGTTTATTGGTAAGCTTGAGTGATAGATTGCTGCTACTCCTCCACCTCGGCCTGAGCTTCTAGGAACATGATAGTTAATATAAGTTGGAGGGCTCATTTAAACTGACATATTCTTCCTTTTGCAACCAAGTTTCAGTAAGACAAAATAAATCCAATTGATGATCGCTTATCAAGTCATTTACTAACAGAGATTTAGATGAGAGAGATTTGATATTTAATAAACCACATTTAATTGTTTTGGTTTTTTGTTCAGTAAGAGGAGCAGTCCTTAACTCCTCTTGTGATCATTTTTAGTTTGTAAAATTTAGTTAATCGGGGGAACAGACACAGTCTCTATAGGAATGTGGTAGTTGTGGGGGGGTGACGGTGGTAAGGATACTGCAGAGAGGCGTGTAGGACTGGATCTCTGTGTCCTAGGCTCAACTCTGGACTGTCAATCTTTTGGTTGCCATCTCTCCTAATCAGCCTAGGTTTTCCCGAAAACTTTTCCAATTGTCTATGTAGCCCACATCGTTTGCTGGACACCACCTCGACAGCCAGTGGTTGAGTGACGACATGCGGCTATACAGTATATAGTACTGTTGTGAATGGTGAGGGGGGTGGGAGGGTTCCTTCTGAATTCCCACAGTCATCTCCAAAGACTTGAGTATCTTCAGCTCCAGGTTATTTTGACTTGACCCTGAACTGACAAACAATCAATGTCCTGTCTGCATGCATATTCATCACCATGTCAAATGAGGCTGGTAATTCAATTTTCTTTTACAAATTTCAGCAGTTTGACAGATGGGTTACTACATGTGCAATCATTTGTGTAGAGGGAAAGATGCAGTGGGGACAGCACACACTTCTGAGGAGGGAGTAAACTCCTCCTAGACATGCCAAGAATACAAAAGGTTTATTAACACATATACTACCAATACTACAATACACAGCACCGACACTTGAGGAGATAACGATGCTAACTCAAAAGGAAGAGACTAAGACTATAGCAAACAAATCACTGCAAAAGAAGATTAAAGCTATTAACAGAAAATGACTTGTAAAGAGGAGGTGAATACTACAAACAGCAAATCATTCTAGAGAGCAGGCTAACACTAAAAAAGAAAATCTCACTAAGCAATGCAGCTAACAAATCTACTAGAACTATCAATGGACTCATGAACAATATCAAGGCTGGAGACCAGGAAAGGCTGAACAATGATTAGGGAGATGCATCAGAAGGAACTGTGACTCTCTAGCAACTCCAAAACAAACAAAAGGCCATAAAAACATGCGTAGTAATGACAATGACGGTGAAAGGCAAAGGGTGAGTGCAGCGGTAATCACCCGAGGAGTGGAAGTCAGGAGAGGACTGAGACAGACAGGAGTGGGGTAGTGTGGTAGAGTGACTTTGACCAGAGACACACAAACAGAAAAAAGAATGCCTCTATAAAATATAAGAGCAGTAAAAAACTAAAACAGGACATAAAAAAAAAACGCTAACATATTACAAAAAATTTAAAAACCTATAGGTTAACTTTACCGTTTCTTCCAAGAGTTTTCAAAAAAAGAATTCTGTTGCTCAACTTTACTATCACTTTGAGATTTGCTTTCTGTTGTGGCTGCATGTTGTGTAATATTAGAAAAGTAGCATAGAATGTTTGATGAATGCTGATTGATGCTACTTTGTTTATGATCCTAAAGACAAGTGCCGACTTCCACCATCCCCAATTATGTAAATGGTAATTGGCCACTTATGGTAAAGCGCATTTATTCAAAGCGCTTTTATTCAAAGCGCTTTACAATGTGGCTGCAGTGGCTGCCATGCAAGGTACTCACTTGACCCACAACATGGGGTTCAATCTTGCCCATAGCTACTTCAACACAAAGCCAGAAGGGACCCTGGATCAACCCAGTGACCCTGTGGTACATGGAAGCCTGCCTTACCAACTGAGCTATAGCCACCCTTATTTATGTAACGTCTGCTAAAACAACACATAAAATAATACATTATTCTCTGACAATAATACAAGTTTTGTCAGAGAAGTTTACCTCTGTGTCATCGAATGTGTTAAAAATCAAGGAATAGTGCTTTATTTAATTTTAATTTTATCACAAAGAATAAAAGAATAAAAAGCACAATAGAGGGAGCACAACTTATACAGCACTACCTTTATGAGAGGATTCAGCAAAATGGCCAAAAAGCTACCTGTTTCTCAGCTATTTATCTGTGTTATGTTTCGCTCCCCTTCTAGCTGAACTGTGCACCATTGTCCCTTTTCTTTGCTCTATTGTCAGGGTCAGTCTCATGTCTGCATGTCTGTCACTCCAGACGTTATTCAGTTATTCAGAGCACCATAGAATACACAAAACATCGAAAGGATGCCTACCTTTAACACACTACTAATAGTTGTGTTTCCCTTTGACAGCAGCTTTTACATCTCAGCTTTGAGACTCTCCATCTCTTCATACAAACTAGTTCAGGTCATCATATCTTAAGGCCCTCTGGGTTAGGGCTTGCTTACTGCATTTGCATTTATTGCCATCAAAATTCAGTGTCTTATATCAATCTAGATAAAAATCACAGAAAACAGATTTGAATTATAAAATCAAAGCCTACAGTGAGCCATAATGCAGATGTATTGACTGGTTCAAATGTTTAATATTACATTATTGAATATCAGTTGAACTGTGGTGCACTGTATAGAATGCTTATAATCTGGAGTATTCCTATTTAATCAAAGTGCTTGAAGGCATAGCTTGTAACTGTGGGCAATGTGAGAAAAGAGGATACATTTGCACTCAGTGCAATCCAATGCAACATGAGCAGCCAATGCCCACTCTTAGAGAAAGTGAAGTTACATCAGCCTTGGTTTATTTAAACATCCTCCTCTGTTTTACAGGAGAGGCGAAAATCTAAAAGATATTTTAGTGTCTTCAGATCTGAAAAGTCATTCAAAGAGCCAAAATATTCTTGTGCAACAGTACATGCTGCCCCAAAGAGTTTCAGAACATATTTTTGAAGTAAAAGGACGGATCACCTGTGCTTCTAGCAGGATGGCTTATTTGTCCATGTGGACTATTATGTGTGGGGAAACTGTAGCATCCATTTGTGTGTTATCAAACCTAAACCTGGGACAACAGGAGTTTGGAATCCAACCCCCACGTGGAAAGCAAGGGGGAGGTAGACTGACCCGGCAATAAACTTTCTTTATAAAACAATCCAGCTCTATCCTCCCCAGGACCAGATAACACCAAAAACAACTGAGTAAAACAAACAAACCACATCTGGCTTAAAGCCCCAAATTGACACTCATGCCATTAGCATAAATTTTGCCATGAGTCTTTTCATCTACCAGACCCAAGACTGTCTCCTAACTCACTTGCAAATGACGTTCTTATCGAGATGGTACCAGCTCTCTGGAAAGGAATTTGCAAAACAACCATAAAACTTGGTGGTGTGAGACCACTTAGACAGAAAGACTTTGTTTGAACTCAAACCCCAAAAAAAAGGGACAAATCATCTATCAAGCTTCATAAAACTCACACCAATGTGTTCAGAAGCAAATTTGGAACAATCTGACATGATACCGTCCTTTCTACGACGAGAAATGACGGAATTATAAAATAAACGTTTTAATTCAGAATGACGTGAAAGAGTAACACAGCACAACATTGCCACCCTTGGGTGGAAATTATAAATGCATCCCGAAGATATTCGTCTATAGAAAGAAACAAAACTGCATTAATTTGTTGTCTGAAAGTTAAAACGCAATGTCATATTCTTCTGTTAATTCTGTATATTACACATACATGTTACATGTTCATGCACACCTTAGTTATGTAAATGTAAGCATTATCCTGTTATATTAATCCGCTGCGATGTCCAGATAATGCGTGAATGAATTTCTAATTGTTGTTGTGTGTTCTGACTGTGTATTATTAGGTATTAGACAAAGCTAACTTTCCATCTAATAATCATTGGATTCCGTCTATTTGTCTAAATCAGGACTCTCACATGTATGTTGAAATGCAACATTGAATATTACAAACCTGTACAAACCTATAACCTCCACAGTATAACAATTGTAAGAAGTTGCTTTATTTTAGAGTATGAGATTTTGGGCTTGATGAAAAGAGAAATCTATACGTGTGATTCAACCGAACAAAGATTTCATTTGATCTAGGAGGAGGGACTACCTCTCCCCTCCGCGGTAAATTTAAATTTAGCAGCAACGCCTCATAGTCTGGGCGACGCCCCAACAATATAAAAAAAAAGTTCCAAGAAGTTCAAGGAGAGGAGTTCAGGAGAGTTCCACTTCGAGCTCCATCCTCAAGAAGAAATGTGCCACAGTTAAGAAAGCTTAGCTGAAGTTGTTAAAATTATTTTTGTCGTCAATTCTCTCGTTTGTAACTCTTCGAACTATTTTTAAAGCGCGCACATCTTTGCTGCCTATTTTTTGTATTAGTTATTGTGACGATTGGAACTCCAAACCAAACTTCCATTTTTGTAACTAGAAAATCCGCGAAAGTTAATCCAGACCGAGCCCGAGATTTTTATTGAATAGCCATATTTTTATCAACCAGTTTTGTTGAATTATCTCAATTCAACATTTCGACTCCATTCCGGACCGGACAACCAGTCGGCTCAGCCACCAGCCAAACCAGACCACGTTACTGGAGCCTGCCATCTGACCAGGTGAACGCTCCTGTGGGCCGGAGAAATCTTTGCAGCCACAGCGGATCCTCGATCTGATAACTCGCCTGTTAACAGAACCGAGACGGTCCGTCCTGCTCTACAAAAGAACCGGTACCCATTGATGGCTAACCTGGCAGAACAACCTCCAGCGGCTCCCAGGCCAAGTACCAAAATCTCTTTCATATTCTCTGAAAATTCTGGTGTCTGTAAAGCCAATAAACCATTGGAGCCTTTATGAAGTTTCTTTGTAGAGTTTCTAAAATATAATTTCCGTTACTTAGAGGTAAATAGAATCCTTTCCTCTAGCCCAAATTCATCACACGCATACTTGCACAATTTATCTGTTTACTTAGAATTGGTTGTTTCATGTTTTGTTGTCTATTCGTTGATTCCATTTATTCCATATATCCATATACGTACCCATACTTCAGTATTCTCAGTAGTTGTAGGTTAATAAATAATTAAGGGAACTGGTTCTGTGTTTGTCTTTCTTCAGTTAAGCAGACAGAAGTCACTGAAACGAAAAGAACTCATAAACAAGAGACTGATCTTTGGGTTAAATCGTTGTTACTTAATTCTATTTGTCACTTTGGACCATCAACTGATCAGGTAATATAATAATTCATAGCGTGATTCGGCTCAACGAATCTGGTGCCCCTATATTCGAGGAAATTAATGTTTTATATTAATATCAAATCACCCAAATATACGAGTTCGCTACAAAACCTAAACATCAATTGAGAATATGGATTTCAGATCACAAAAGTGAAACCAGAAGATAGATTCTTATGTCTCCTGTAGCAAGACACTTTGCAGAATACAATCATAGCTTCTTGTTTACATCTCACAAATGTAGTGGCAATCTTGATTTACAACTTTTAAAAGGAAATGCAAATGTATATACACACTGACCAGATTGTCCTTCCATGGGCTGAATCAGAAGTTAAATCTTAAATGTTTATTTAAATAATCAGACTGTTTTCTTAAACATGTTGATTGCATGTGCTGCGTTATTCAGAAAACTTTGTGTCTTTGTTCTGACCTCAGGATGGTACTATTCAGAGCAGAGACAGGAATCATATGGATATTTATATGGATAAGCGCTTTGAGTACCAACAGGTAGAAAAGTGCTTTATAAGTGCAGACCATTTACCATTTACGATATTTTAAATTATGTCTTGATTACTGTGATAATCTAGCCACAGGGGTTGCAAGCCAGTAACTTCTGTGCCGGTCCCAAGCCCGGATAAATAGAGAGGGTTGCGTCAGGAAGGGCATCCGGCATAAAATTTTGCCAAGTACAATCATGCGAGTCATCCATACCACTTTCATACCGGATCGGTCGAGGCCCGGGTTAACAACGGCCGCCACCGGTGCTGTTAACCTACAGGGTGCCGGTGGAAATTGGACTACTGTTGGTCGAAGAAGGAGAGGAGGCAGAAGGGTGCGTGGTCAGAGAGAGAAGGGGAAAGGCAGGAGCTTAGATTTGAGAGTAGGGACTCTTAACGTTGGCACAATGACAGGGAAAGGTAGAGAGCTGGCAGACATGATGGAGAGAAGGAAAGTAGATGTACTGTGTGTGCAAGAGACGAGGTGGAAAGGCAGCAAAGCACGTAGTATTGGAGGAGGATACAAACTGTTCTACCATGGTGTGGATAGGAAGAGAAACGGAGTAGGAGTGATCCTGAAGGGGGAGTTTGTCAACAATGTTCTAGAGGTGAAAAGATTTCAGACAGGGTGATGAGCCTAAAGCTAGAAATCGAAGGTGTGATGGTGAACATAGTCAGTGGGTATGCTCCACAAGTTGGCTGTGACTTAGAAGAGAAGGAGAGATTCTGGAGTGAGTTTGATGAGGTTGTAGAGAGTATCCCTAGAGGAGAGAGAGTAGTTGTTGGAGCAGACTTCAATGGGCATGTTGGTGAGGGGAACAGAGGTGATGAGGAGGTAATGGGCAGGTTTGGTGTAAAGGACAGGAATCCAGAAGGACAGATGGTAGTGGACTTTGCTAAGAGGATGGAAATGGCTGTAGTTAACACTTACTTCCAGAAGAGAGAGGAACATAGAGTGACATACAAGAGTGGAGGTAGGAGTACACAGGTGGACTACATCCTATGTAGACGAGGTCATTTGAGAGAGGTTAGTGACTGTAAAGTGGTGGTAGGAGAGAGTGTAGCCAGACAGCACCGCATGGTGGTGTGTAAGATGACTCTGGTGGTCAGGAAGAAGAAGAGAGGAAAGTCAGAAAAGAAGACCAAGTGGTGGAAGCTAAAGAATGAAGAAACTTGTGAGGAATTCAGGCAGAAGTTGAGACAGGCTTTGGGTGGTCAGGAAGAGCTTCCAGATGATTGGGAAACTACAGCAGAGGTAATCAGGGAAACAGGTAGGAAGGTGCTTGGTGTGTCATCTGGTAAGAGGAAAGATGATAAAGACACTTGGTGGTGGAATGAGGAAGTACAGGACTGCATCCAGAGGAAGAGGTTAGCTAAAAGGAAGTGGGATGTAGAAAGGACTGAGGAAAGTAGACAGGAGTACAAGGAAGTGCAGCACAGAGTGAAGAGGGAGGTGGCAAAGGCCAAACAGAAAGCTTACGATGAGCTGTATGACAGGTTAGACACGAAGGAAGGACAGAAGGACTTGTACAGGATAGCCAGACAGAGAGATAGAGATGGGAAAGATGTGCAACAGGTAAGGGTGATTAAAGACAGAGATGGAAAGGTGCTAACAACCCAAGAAAGTGTGCAGAGAAGATGGAAGGAGTATTTTGAGGAGCTGATGAATGAGGAAAATGACAGGGAAAGAAGGGAGGAAGATGTGGATGTTGTGGAGCAGGAAATAGGAGAGATTAGAAAGGATGAGGTGAGGAAGGCTCTGAAAAGGATGAAGAGCGGAAAGGCTGTTGGCCCTGATGACATACCTGTGGAGGTGTGGAAGTGTCTAGGAAAGACAGCAGTGAAGTTTCTGACAGGTCTGTTTAACAGGATTTTAGAGAGTGAGAAGATGCCTGAGGAATGGAGGAGAAGCGTTCTGGTGCCGATCTTTAAGAACAAGGGTGACACGCAGAACTGTAGCAACTACAGAGGGATAAAGCTGATGAGCCACACAATGAAGCTGTGGGAAAGAGTAGTGGAGGCCAGGCTTAGGAAGGAGGTCGAGATTTGTGAGCAGCAGTATGGTTTCATGCCCCGTAAGAGCACCACTGATGCCATTTTCACTTTGAGGTTGTTGATGGAAAAGTACAGAGATGGTCAGAAGGAGCTGCATTGTGTCTTTGTGGATTTAGAGAAGGCGTATGACAGGGTGCCGAGGGAGGAGCTGTGGTACTGTATGAGGATGTCGGGAGTGGCAGAGAAGTACGTCAGAGTAGTTCAGGACATGTATGAGAGAAGCATGACGGTGGTGAGATGTGCCGAGGTCAGACAGAGGAGTTCAAGGTAGAGGTGGGACTACACCAAGGATCGGCTTTGAGTCCCTTCTTGTTTGCTATGCTGATGGACAGGTTGTCAGACGAGGTCAGACAGAAATCTCCCTGGACAATGATGTTTGCAGATGACATTGTGATTTGCAGTGAGAGTAGAGAGCAGGTGGAGGAACAGCTGGAGAGGTGGAGGTTTGCTCTGGAAAGAAGAGGTATGAAAGTCAGTCGTAGTAAGACAGAATACATGTGTGTAAACGAGAGGGATCCAGGTAGAAGTGTGAGGTTACAGGGGCTGAGGTGAAGAAGGTGCAGGAGTTTAAGTACTTGGGGTCATCAGTTCAGTGTGATGGAGAGTGTGGAAAAGAGGTGAAGAGGCGAGTGCAGGCAGGTTGGAATGGGTGGAGGAAAGTGTCAGGAGTGTTGTGTGACAGAAGAGTGTCAGCAAGACTCAAAGGAAAGGTGTACAGGACAGTGGTGAGACCAGCTCTGCTCTATGGGTTAGAGACAGTAGCAGTGAGAAAGAGACAAGAGGCAGAGATGGAAGCAGCAGAGATGAAGATGTTGAGGTTCTCCTTAGGAGTGACAAGGTTGGACAGAATTAGGAACGAGTTCATCAGAGGGACAGCGCACGTTGCCTGTGTTAGCAACAAAGTCAGAGAGGCTAGATTGAGATGGTTTGGACATGTGCAGAGGAGGGATAGTGATTATATTGGTAGAGGGATGTTGGAGATGGAGCTGCCAGGCAAGAGGGCGAGAGGACGACCGAGGAGGAGATATATGGATGTCCTAACAGAGGACATGAGGTTAGCTGGTGTCAGAGAGGAAGATGCTCAGGATAGAGTAAAGTGGAAAAGGATGATTCGCTGTGGCGACCCCTAATGGGAAAAGCCGAAAGAGTAGTAGTAGTAGTAGTAGTCTTGATTACTGTGATAAACTGTTGGTCGTGAGATAGGCTGGTGAACTGTCCAGGGTGTATCCTGCCTTTCACACAAATCTGGCATAGGCTCCAGCCTCCTGAAATCCTGAACAGCATAAGCACATGGTAGCTATGCTGGGTCACATGGTAAGAATGTAACTAGTTAAAAATGTTTTTTTGCCTTATTGCATTC
Source organism: Channa striata (assembly GCA_033026295.1). Taxonomy (NCBI): domain Eukaryota; kingdom Metazoa; phylum Chordata; class Actinopteri; order Anabantiformes; family Channidae; genus Channa; species Channa striata. The sequence continues at coordinate 22,057,991 of CM065170.1, forward strand.
TTGCATTTTACTGTTGCTTTTCATTCATTCATCACTTGTATCAGCTATTACCACATAATTCAATGACTATTACCCATTCTTATCAGAACCATATCTATGGTCTAGTAGGTAACTGCTCCACATTCTAGTGAAGTCTATATCATGCAGTGGTATGCATCTCAATGACATCTCAGTTTCGATTGCACCACTGTGTTTTTTCTTGTGGCATTAAAAATGTCATGCTTTTGCTACATGTATGCAAAACAATGTTGTTGTAAGGGAAAGATTGCGGGATGTGTAATAATACACAACACTAATAGTAACAAGCTGGACTATATGAAACTGACAAAATCTGGTTAAATATTAAACTTATCTGACACCATATCAAAAGGCTGAGAACTCTTTACTATTGTTTCAAAGTTGTCCTATGTTTTGTCTACCTACCCTGACAATCTCTCTAGCAGCATTTTGTAAGATACAAATTAGGAACCTTATGCAGAATTTCCAAAAGAAGAATGGGAGGCAGAGCCTTTGGCTATCAAGCTCCTCTCCTGTGGAACCAGCTCCCAGTCCAGGTTTGGGAAGCAGACACCCTCTCTACCTTTAAGACTAGGCTCAAAACCTTCCTCTTTGACAAAGCTTATAGTTAGTTATATTCATGCTGCTATAGGCTTAGACTGCTGGGGGACGTGATGCACTGAGCCACTTTCCTCTTCTCTTCCTTCTCTCCTCTTGTCTCACCCCACACTTTTATGTCACCACTGTACGACATTAACTCTGTGTCTTCTTTCTCCCGTAGTCGTCTTTCTCCCTCTCTGTCTCCCTCTCTCTGTCCCTGTGCTCAGGTGTCCCCGGCTTTGGAGCTGCTGTCTTCCAGTGCGCAGCTACTGGTCCTACCAACCTGCCCAATGTTTTGTTGTTGCTTTTATTGCTCTTTTCTTTTCTCTCTCCACTTTCCACTCACCCCAACCGGTCAAGGCCCACCCTGAGCATAGTTCTGCTGTAGGTTTCTTCCGTTAAAGGGAGTTTTCCCTCTCCACTGTTGCCTATGGCTTGCACAAGCGGGATTTGTTGGGTATGTATAGTCTTGCCTTTATTATGCAAAGTGCCTTGATATGACTTGTTGTAAATTGGCGCTATATAAATATAGTTGAATTAAATTGCGGCTCTGGTAGCCTGTCATATTTACTAAGGACACTAGATTTTAGCAATGTCCAGATAGCTCCCTTATTATAAAAATGGCATTGCAGTAATTACTAGGTAACCGCTAAACCTAAACTATCTGCTAATAATGACTGATTAATCACCATTCGGTGGCATGGCAATGCTAGAATTGGCTGTTTAAACAAGTTTCCACACTTGAGATTCACAGTTATTTGCATTTGCATGACTATAACCGTGAAAATCAAAAAATAAAGTGTGGCACTAATATATGGAGCTTCTAAGGGTAATGATAAATGAGATACTGATTTGGAGTTGTGCATATTAATGACAAAAGATTTATCCACCCATTGTTATCTACAAGGATGGCACATCCTGTCAGCTTGAATGCTTGTAAGGCAGCTAATGGTACTGTGCGTGATAAAAAATGATCTTTTAAAGATAATTTCACAGAGAAATGCTTTGATTTGGATCTTTAAATGATGGGTTTAGAATTTTCTTTCTTTAAGCATCAATCAGTAAAAGATTTTTTTTGCTTGCTGCAATAATTCTCTTTAGTCATGAGATTTCTGCTAGGGGACAAAATTAACAACATACACATGTTCCAAAGTTTACATGAGGCTTACAATGTCTGACTTCAACAGTGGAAAACTTTCAAAGTTACCTTTTGTGTGTGTGTAAAATTCTGTTTTTCTCCCACTGCAGCTTAACAAGGACACTCAAAAAACACAGAGAAATAAAAGGCTTTGTAGTAAAGGCTGAAACTGGGAGATACTTAATTGAAACACTTTATTTGTGTAACTCAGAACGAGGACTATATAATGCATCGTCCTATCACTTACAATAAGATATAGTACCTACAATTGCCAGAGTTACTTATAATAGACAATTCCGATCACTGTTTCAGGTACAGTTTTATACCTTTTTATACGCAGAGTTTTTGGGAATGCTCCAAAAGTTGAATTATGTCCAATTGGTCCAATGGAAATATTTTTGTGTGTGTATATATAGGCTATAAGCTGATAAAATAAAATGGAACTACCCATTTTTTGCTTGGTTTTGTGATATTCAAGCACTAATGTGTTGCCAAAGCTTGTTTAATTATTAGGGAGGTGGAGAACAGCAGCCATAGCCTCTCTCTCTGACTACAATACCACTGGCTATGTCGAAAGCTGTTGCTGTAGGGTCCATGGTTATAGCTCCGAATTAGTTAGTTTATTATTTAAATTTATGTTTTGTATTAATATAATAAAGACAAAGAGTAACAAATCATCAAATCATCACACAGAAAACACAGCAACCAGTCTAAGTTTTGTTTTATTTCATTGCAAAACAGAAAGGTAATGATGGTGAGGTGGTGAAGGTGGCTTGCAGTGTGAATGCAAATACAATTTCAATGGAAATATTCTGTTTACATTTTGTGTTTTGATCACTGTGTAATAATCATGCTGAATTTAATTAGGCTCATTTAATCACACCAGCCATGACAGTGGCCCAATAACACTTAGGCTGCTTAGGGTTGCAGAGATACTTGAGCATATTCCAACAATCTCAGGGACATAGAAGTCATACACAGACATACAACCAATCTTATGTGGGTAATTTGGAGTCCACAGTTAACCTAACATGCGTGTCATTGAACTTTAACAGGAAACCACCACAGTCATGAGGAGAACTTCACACAGAAAGACCACAATTCAATTCAATTCAACTTGATTTAAATAGCACCAACAAGGTCATCTAAAGGCATTTTACATAGTAAAATCAAAACTATACAAACATTTAGAGAAAAACCAACAAATCTCCCTTGAGCAAGCCATAGGCAACAGTGGAAAGGAAAAACTTCTCTCCACTTAATGAGAGGAAAGTTAAGGGAGAGAAAAGAACAGAGCAACGAAAGCAAAACCAAAACATTGGGCAGGTTAGTAGGACCAGTAGCTGCGCACTGGAAGACACACAGCTCCAAAGCCAGGGACACCTGAAGACAGGGATTGAGAGAGGGAAACAAAGACACAGAAAGACGTCTACAGAACAAGAAGACACACAATTAATGTCATACAGTGGTAACATATTAATGTGGGGTGAGAGGAGAGAGGGAAGAGAAGAGCTCCTGTGGTAAGCATATTGTGTCACTTCCTGTTTCTTCACACTGTTTCGAGTCTTTGCTGAAGGATTGTTCACTGGTTAATTGTAGCTCTTGTTTTCTAAATTAGTGATTTCTCTGTATATAAACTATCACTTGGGACATAAGATTTGTTTTATGCAAACACCTGCTCTTCTGAAATAATTAAACAAACTAGCTAACGCTAACTAAACTTCTAGATCTAGCTTCGTTAGCCTGGCACCTAGAAATGGCTTCCCCGTCTCCTTCTCTCTCTCCTCTGACTTGTTCCGTGAGCCACATGTTTAGTTTTTCCTCGGCTTTCTTTAGTGATAACGGTACTTGTAATAAGTGTAAGGTTCTTGCAGCTTTGGAGGCGAGGCTCTCTGAATTGGAAGCACGGCTCCGCATCATGACAAACAATCCAGCTAGTCAGGCCCCAGTAGCTGGTGCGGACCAACCTAGCATAGCCACTGCTAGCATAGCCACTGTTAGCTGTTCCCCAGCAGTACTCGAGCAGCCGGAAGCCAGGCCGGCTGGCTGACGGTTCGTAAGCGATCTAATGCTAAACAGATGAGGTTCGCCCGAGGTTCACCACCAGCCGCATGTATAGTGGCATGTCGTCACTCAACCGCTGGCTGTCTAGGTGGTGTCCAGCAAACTATGTGGGCTACATAGACAATTAGAAAAGTTTTTGGGGAAAACCTAGGCTGATAAAGAGAGATGGCATCCATCCTACTTTTGATGGTGCCTCTGTCTTATCAAAAAATATGGCTGATTTTATTAGACAACCAAAAGATTGACAGTCCAGAGTTGAGCCTAGGACGCAGAGATCCAGTCCTACAAGCCTCTCTGCAGTATCCTTACCGCCGTCAATCCCCCACAACTAACACATTGCTATAGGGACTGTGTCTGTTCCCTGATAACTAAATTTTACAAACAAAAAATGATCACAAGAGGAGTTAATCATAATAACTTAATAAAAGTCAGGCTCCTCTTACTGAACAAAAAACTAAAACAATTAAATGTGGATAGTTAAATATCAGATCTTTCTCATCTAAATCTCTGTTAGTAAATTACTTGATAAGCGATCATCAATTCGATTTATTTTGTCTCACTGAAACCTGGTTGCAGAAGGAAGAATATGTTAGTTTAAATGAGTCGACCCCCCCAAGTCATATTAACCATCATGTTCCTAGAAGCTCAGCCGAGGTGGAGGAGTAGCAGCAATCTATCACTCAAGTGTACCAATAAACCCTGGACCTAAACATAGTTATAACTCATTTGAGAGTCTTACTCTGAGCCTTTCACACCCAATTTGGAAAACTCAAAATCCACTTCTATTTGTTATTGTGTACCATCCTCCAGTCCCTTATTCTGAATTTTTGACTGAATTCCCAGATTTTCTAGCTGATTTAGTGCTTAGTGCAGATAAAGTCATCATAGTGGGCGATTTTAACATTCATGTAGATGCTTACAGTAACCCCCTCAACACGGCATTTACTTCATTATTAGATTCAACTGGTGTCTCTCAAAATGTAAAAGAACCAACTCATTGTTTTAGTCTCACCCTAGACCTTGTCCTTTCATACGGCATTGAAATTCATAAACTAACAGTATTTCCTCATAATTCTGTTCTCCCTGACCATTTTCTAATAACATTGAATTTAATCTAATGGACTATACAGCAGCTATAAAAAAGTTTTGCTTCAGTAGGTGTGAATCCATGAATCCAGAACAGCATGTTATTCATCAGTAATAGAGGAAAACAAGAAAAACCCCCGTTTTTTTTTCAGCACTGTAGCCAGGCTGACTAAGAGCCATAGTTCAGTTGAAACTAGTATTCCCTCAACGCTATGCAGCAATGACTTCATGACTTTCTCCAGAAACAAAATCTTACCTATTAGAAACAAAAATCACCACACCCTCCCCACAAATACAACAGAATTGGAATCATCAGTAAGTCCTCAGTCCTTTTTAGACTGCTTTTTGCCCATAGATCTTGCTGAGTTAACTTCAACTATTATGGCATCTAAACCAACAACATGTCTACTAGACCCTATTCCAGTTAGACTGCTCAAAGATGCTCTACCCTTATTAGACACGTTCGTATTAGATATCATTAATCTATCTTTACAAACAGGATATGTACCAAAGGCCTACAGAGACTAGAACATGTAATTGGAATTAAAAGGAACTGCACTAAATTGGTTTAAATCTTATCTATCAGATAGATTCCAATTTGTTCATGTTAATGATGAATCTTCCACATACACAAAAGTTAGTTATGGAGTTCCATAAGGCTTTGTGTTAGGACCAATATTCTATACTCTATATATGTATCCCCTTGGCAACAGTATTAGAAAAACTCTGTAAATTTTCATTGCTACGCGTATGACACGCAGTTATAACTATCTATGAAAAGACATAAGGGACTGGATGACATATAATTTCCTTCTTCTAAACTCAGATAAAACTGAAGTTATTGTATTTGGTCCTAAAAGTCTAAGAAACATGTTTTCCAACCATATTGTTAGTTTAGATGACATGACTCTGCCCCCCAGTAGTACTGCAAGGAATCTTGGAGTAATTTTTGACCAGGATTTGTCATTTAGCTCACACATAAAACAAATCTCTAAAACAGCCTTCTTCCATTTACGGAACATTGCCAAAATTAGGAGCATCCTGTCTCAAAGCGATGCTCAAAAACTGGTCAATGCATTTGTTACTTCTAGATTAGACTACTGTAATTCTCTACTTTCAGGCTGCCCCAGTAACTCTCTAAAAAGCCTTCAATTGATCCAAAATGCTGCAGCAAGATTAGTGACTGGGATTGGTAAGAGAGATCATATTTCACCTTCATTGCTTTTCTCCATTAGCTTCTCCCCATTAAATGTAGAATTTAAAACCCTTCTTCTTACCTATAAAGCTCTAAACGGTCAAGCGCCATCATACCTAAACAATCTCCTAGTAACATATTATCCTACTAGACCACTTCGGTTCCAAAATGCAGGCCTACTTGTATAATTTTTATAAGTATAAACTATTTTTCCAGGCTCAGCGCAATTTTATGAATGATTGGGACGCCACTTTAATCCCTTCTTTTTTAGAGGGGTAACAGTATCGAGTATGGAACGTAACGATGCTGCATAATTATCAGTCAGGAAACTTGTTCCGCAGTACAGGGTACAGTAAAATTTAGTTAATCGGGGAAAAGACACAGTCTCTATAGGAATGTGGGAGTTGTGGGGGGTTGGCGGCGGTAAGGATACTGCAGAGAGGCATGTAGGACTGGATCTCTGCGTTCTAGACTCAACTCTGGACTGTCAATCTTTTGGTTGTCTAATAAAATCAGCCATATTTTTGATAAGACAGAGGCACCATCAAAAGTAGCATTTAATTGTTTTAGATTTTTGTTCAGTAAGAGGAGTAAGAGGACTTTCGTTAAGTTATTATGATTAACTCCTCTTGTGATCCTTTTTAGTTTGTAAAATTTAGTTGATCAGGGAACAGACACAGTCTCAATATGAATGGGGGTGTTGTGTGTGTGGGGGGGTGGGGTGATGGCGGTAAGGATACTGCAGAGAGGCGTGTAGGACTGGATCTCTGCATCCTAGGCTCAACTCTGTATTGTCAATCTTTTGGTTGTCTAATAAAATTTGCCATAAACAGTCAGCTAGGGATACAAACCCGCAACTGTCTAGTTGCTCTAGAAGCAGCACTACCTCCTAATTTTTCTGTACTTATTATGTATTGCTCAGCTAATGAAGATCAGCATCAAGTCAGCCTCACAGGTGGCATGTTGGCACGGCCAAATGGAAAGCAACTTTCAACTTATATTATGTGTATGTAGGGCCAAAACACTATTAACTGTTATCTTTTGCGTGTTAATTCATGCCTGCACTGTATTTTGAGGCATCAAGTCACGCTTATCCATGTAAACAAAATATTTTTTATATTTTACTATTAAATGTGGCATCAATAACGTTGGTTTGTCAACAGTTTGAGTATGTACATGATTTGTTACTGTTTGTCTTTACTGCTATAATAATAAATTACTATCAATGTGCCCCATGCCTGTTCCTATTGTTGGAACTCGGCCCTACTACGGCTATTATGATGCATGAAATTCAGGAGTATGTGAAAAAAGTATAATGAATAGGTTGGAGCAAAGCCAGCACTGTGCTAATTTAGATTATATGTGCAACAAAATAAATAATTACCTAAAAGCACATTAGAAGAACTGACTTTTACCTCTATCGAAGTTCCTTAACAACTGTCATTTAGTTATTGCCAGGGTGAGTAACTCTACTTTTATAGTCCAATGGATTATTCCAACAACAAACATCCACAACACTGTATGTTATGGCTGTTTAACTGTGGCGCAGTTGGTAGTGCCGTTGTCCACCAGTACAGTTGTTAGTTTGATTCCCGGCTCCTCTAGTCACATGTCAAAGTGTCCTTGAGCAAGACACTGAATCCCTACTTAGTTGCTACCACTGAGCATTGACCAGCTGCATAGCAGCTCCCCCATCGGTGTATGAATGTGCGTGTGAATGGGTAGATAAGAAACAGTGTAAATCCCTTTGAGTGCCAATATGTAGAAAAGTGTTATATAAGTGCAGACAATTTAATGTAGGTTACCCTGGTTAAATGACACTGCACAGATTGTTCAGTTTTTTCCACATTTGTTTTCTTAAGTTGGTAGTCTCTAAATTTGTGCCCCCAATGGTAAATTTCAAATGCCACCTATTGAGCTTTAAACGTTTTCAAAAGATTGCCTTTAATGAAAAAACAACTTGAAAACCATGGTCTGAGACCTACGCAAGGGTTGTTAACACCTGGGTAAAAAACCAAGCAATATCACAAGGGCATCAGTGAAAGCTAAAAAATCCAAAGTACTTTAGGAAATGTAAACTGGCAATAGAACTTTGGAAAGCTAACACAACATCGGCACACTAAGCAATCTGGCAAGGGCCTGATTGAAACAGGCTGGTATTTGTGCTGGGCAGGTTCTTTGGTAAATGGGCTGCAGGTAAGCACAGGGGAGGTGAAGACTGATGGAGTGCCCTCTATTGAGCTTTTTTTTTCAATGTACAGTTATGTGTCCTTTACAATCTGCCTGGTATTTAGTTGATTTTTATGCTGTTTTTTCCACACTCTTTGAATTCAATTTAACTTTATTTCTATTGAACAAATTCACAAGGCACTTTACATATAGTAGACACATTCTTTTAGAGCAAACCCTAGGTGAAGTTGTAGGGGCTGAAGTGTTTGGAAAAGTGAGAGGAAGAAGCAAGACTATGGGAAAAATGAAGACACTCAGTTATTTTAACGCAATAATGACATAGATACAAGGGGAGACGAGAGAAGCAAAGGGAGGGAAGGAGCTCAGACTGCTGGGAGAAGTCCATGGCACCTTAGGAAATTAAATTATAGGAAATCCAGTTATATTATGTTCTTAAACAAGTTCAAACAAGTTATTCCTGCAGAGGTGGTCACATAATTATTTCTATGTAATGTATTTTTTCAAGGATTTTAGAAATAAAGAGGAGATTAGATATTAGTTTGGCTAAAACACTTGGGTCAAGACAAGGTTGTTTAGATGGGTTTAATTACAGCAACCTTTGGTAGATCTTATTATGTGTCTATTAAATGTGGGGGCTACGATACATGAGAATGATGATGAACCAATTGTTGAAATTAATTTAGCAAGATCTATAGAGAAGAAATAGTGTAAAATGCATAGGGTCTTATAAGTATATAGCTTTTGTACATGAAGTGTTGATTCACTACTGAGATTTAGGGGAAAAACTAGGCTCATTGGAACTATGACTCTTTGTCAACTTGGCTATGTTGTGGCAAAAATCTGAGAGAGCAAGTTAAGAGACAGGGGGCAGCTCTCAAATGATCATTAAGCAATTTAATGACAATAAGCAAAAGGTAAAATAAGGTAGAGGAACAGGTAAATGGTCTGCACTTATATAGCAGTTTTCTACCTGTTTGTACTCAAAGTGCTTTACACTGCTTCTTATCTACCCATTCAAACAAACATTCATACACCAATGGCGGAGCTGCTATGCAGCTGGCCGACACTTACCAGGAGCAACTAAGCAGGGTTCAGTGTCTTGCTCAATGTGACCGGAGGAGCCAGGGATCGAACCAGAATTGTAGGATTGGTGGAAGACCACGCTACCAACTTCACCACAGTCACCCAACTGTGCGACAGTCACCCAAGTATCAGGGAGAAGAACACAGCAAAAAGCAGTTTACACCCGAGTGGATCAGACGAGTGATCTGATAGATTTTGTCAGGCTTGTGTGTGCTTTTAACTGCTCAACAATGCAGATCATACATACTGTTGAATACACATTGATTAGGAGTCTAGCATGGCTTCCCCCCAGCTTGGAACAATAGGGTCTGTTAAGGTGTCAATAAGAGGTTTCTCAAAAATGTTACTTCTGGGATCCAATATCCTTGCTAGTTCCTGTGGGCTTTCTACTGAGTAGCACATGCTAATCATGTCAGTGGTATCTTGCGGGACACAAAAGGTAAGACGGCTTCTGCCAGAAGTGTGACCCAATGTTACACTGCTGTATATAGAAATTTCCCTCACAGGCTACAGTGGAGAAAAGAAACTATATTTTCTCTCATGCAGGTACAAGAACATAGATGTTAACTGGCTTTGAGCTCTGGTTTTCATGGTTTGCTCAAGTGCCTTTTGGTTGCTCAGATTAAGGCAATGTGAAGCTCAACAGTCAGTCTTTGTCACCACGAGCAAACCATGAAGATGTTGTGCTTGTCTCCTGAGACTGAAGCATTTAAATTAACTGCTCTCAGTCCAGTGCAACACTATTGATCAAGTGCAAAGAAACAAACAAATTTCCATCAAAGCTGAAGTTGGCGCATGAGATGTACAGAAATTCAGGTCACTTGTACCAGACAAAGCTCAAGGAAACCTATGAACGGCCATAAAGCAACCAGCAAAGTTTCTTTGTAATAAGGCTGATGTTTATCAGCAACTGCTGTTTTTTTCCTGTTTTACAGCCAGGGAATATGAAGCAGGTCTGGTGTAAATTGCATATTCACATTCTGCAGCTTTGTCTTCTAGTCTTCTTTCAGCTTGTTCAGCCACAAGGACGCTGTATGAGAACAAAGCAGTATCAGTGCTGTTACAGTTAATGAGGCTATGCATGAGACGACAAAAGCAACGAAAAGCTGAATATTTTTCCCATATTTATTTCATTTTATTTAGCCTGCATGTTTCTTCATGTGATGGTGTGCACTTATGTCAAGGTTATGTTATATAAGGTATTTAAGCCTTGGGTTTCTGTTTTGAAATTAGTTTAAAATTTTCCACAAGTGTGCATTCCAACCAGACAACTAAGTGTGTTCAGTGTTTCAGTGCAAGTGCTTCGACTGTTTTCAACGAGGCTGTGAATTAAAAGTCTCACAACCTGTTAAAATAAATCCTCTAGCAAAAATAGCATAATATTAGCATGAGTCAAAAAAGCAAGTTTACTTATGCCCAAGGCTTATAAGTGACTATACTTTCAAAGTCACACATAGTGTGTTACTGGGGCTCAGGAAGTAGAGCCAGTCACAAGGTTGTTGGTTTAATTTCCAGCTCCTCCTGTCACATGTTGAATGCGTGACACATAAAAAAGCCTTGGACCACGTTTAGATGAACTCTAAACAAAGTATTGTTAGCTTAGCATTTTCACCACCACTACAACAACAAGGCCAACACATGCTTCCAATAATCTGCCTCTTTACAATGGACTGCTTGGTGCATCTGGGCCCTTCAATTATGGCACAACAAAAGCCATTATTTGAAGCTTAGGATTACCAGCCACTGCCACAAATTTATGCCAATTAAATTGTATTTTAGCATGATTTGGGGGGTGGTGTGGTGGACAGCTGACTATAGCTTCAATGATCAACAATTAGCTGACCTAAGAAATTTAATTTTAGTTTAATTGAGTGTTTCTTGGGACAATATCCCACACAATTGCTGTTAAAATGTGTGTTTTGAACATTATTTTCATATTACAGAATATAATTTTAATATGTTGTGACTCAAACATTTATCACATCAGTCTCAGGCCTTCAAACCTGACAGTTGTGTAAGCCATTATCTACCATTGGTAGCTCTGTATTTTACATTGAACAGGAAGTAAAAATGAATAAACATTCATTTTACTTCCTGTTAAATGTAAAATTTTATTGCTTTTAAGTTACTATTGTTTTTCACTGAACAAAACTGGGGTATATCAGCTCATTTGCCCGTTGTGGGTAAAAAAGTTTTTGGTCGAGAGACAGTATCAGTTAACACAAGGTAGAAAAATACATTTTAAAAGACATCAATTTACATTTAATGAATTAGAGAAGGCACAGCAAACAGTTTGTACAGGAACTTGTGGAATTATGGTGTGTGGTTCTTTATGATGAGAAGCAACATGAAGCCAAAAGAAAATAAATATCTATTTACATGCACACATAAAATAGATGTGGGCAGTGTGGTTCAAAATTAAGATGAGGGATGAAAGATGGAGGAAATTAAGTATTTCAATGTGTCCTCTCTTTTAAATCTAATGTACCTCTTCAGAGGAAACTAAAACCAATATGGCTCATATTCACGTAACAACCTTTCCAGTTATATAATAATATTTTAAGCTGAGATGTGTCAAGAGTGCAACAGGTTTATTTACACATGAACTAATTATACAGGGTCTCAGACTAGACCAATTGCAGCCCCTGAGGCGATAGTTTGTGGCCCCCACCTTATTATTATAAAACCTCTAGTTTGTTTTGATGATCATCTTCAAGCCATACTGAGGGTCTCAAGCAGTTATGAGATGTGTCAAGCAAGATGTGCAAGAGAGGCCATGTTCAGAAGAGCAGTTCATGTTTTCAACACTTATGTTCAGGACAACTATGTTCAGAAGACAGTTAAAGAACTGTTAATAAGACATTTGAACCTAATTATTATAATTATTATTATTATTTTATTTACTTATTAACACTGATTTTCTTATTAATTTCTTATTTATTTTTATTAATTTGTTTATTTATTTTTTCTATTATTTTGTGTTAAAAATAAAAAAAAGACATTTGAGAAGATTAAAATTATTTAAAAGTTTTTCAAACATTATCATGACTCTGAGGCAAGTAAATTGAAACCTGAATTATTTAAATAAAGTATATGTGTCACAAACAGAAGAGAAAAATTTATTAAGGTGAAATAAATAAAGTATATGTGTACTTTATTAAGTATAAGTGCGATAAAAACTATGAAGCAGCCTTTTAAAAGGCAAGATCTGAAAAGTCATTCAAAGACAAAACAATCCTAATTCACTTTGTTATACTTGTGCTGAGTGCAAAATAAAAAAATAACAACTATTGATTTCTGGCAGAAACTAAGCAAACTCACAGGGTAAACAGCTGAGTAAATTTAAGTGAGTGAAGAAAAAAACACCAGCATGGTTTCTTGTATGATTAAGCTTTCTCTCTCAGATGTGTGAGAACAAAAAGAAAAACATAAACCTCTTTGTTCTGTATTAATCAAGCCTAAAACATGTAGTTACTCGTTGAAATCAGTTTCCAAATGCTTTGCCATTATCTTTTTATCTAATGCTTTTCAGATGCTCATCATAATAATTAAGGCAGGTGATTTTCAATAAAACTGTTTCTTTTTTAAATAAAAAACATCTTTGGGGTACCAAGTACAGCTCATTTGTCATTTTGTGTGTGTGTGCGCGCGCATGCTTTATGTTCAGACAAAAGCACTAGAGATGGGAAATACGAATCTTTTGACTGACTCGGATCTTTAACTCTCGAACAGTAAATTCACTTTGAGTCATTTCGTTCATTTCGTTTATCTTACACCACGTGACGCTGTAGCCCTCTTGTGGGCGATGTAAAAAGGGCCGTGGTTCTCAAACACTATATACTGAAGACGACATGGTTTGCTTCAGCTAACAATATATAATACACAAAATGCCACAAGCAATTCACACCATGTGAAAACCTAGCAAAGCAAATACACACCACAATAAAGTGACTTGTGTCCTACGTCCTCCCTGCCATTGTTGTTTAACAGCACAACAGTGACTTGGTGGCTGTCACGTGACAAATGAACGAAAGAACGATCCGTAAAGATCCGTAACGATCCGGATAAACGACTCGTGAAAGAACTGTAGTACTTGCTGCTCACCACGGAGGTGGGGTTTGGGGTGGCTGTGGGGCAGTTGGTAGTGCGGTCAGCCAACAACCCTACAGTTGCTGGTTTGATCGCTGGCTCCTCTGGTCACATGTCAAAGTGTCCTTGAGCAAGACACTGAACCCCGCTTAGTTGCTCCCGGTGAGTGTTGGCCAGCTGCATAGCAGCTCCCCCATCGGTGTATGAATGTGTGTGTGTTTGAGAGTGTGAATGGGTAGATAAGGAGCAGTGTAAAGCGCTTTGAGTACCGACAGGTAGAAAAAAGCGCTATATAAGTGCAGACCATTTCACGCAGCGGCTTGGCTGTCACGTGACAAATGAATGAATTAAACTCCTGTAATTAAACTGAGCCCGTTTTGTTTGTTTGTTTTACATTTAATATTATTTAGTATAACTGGTGCTTAAAAAGGGGGTTTTAAAAAAGTTTGAACCTGACAGGAAATGGACCAGACTGAACAGAACATGACAACAGCTGAACCCAACTACAGCAGACAGATCCAAAATGCATTTGACTCAAACAGAGAGCAAACACAACCCCTTTCGGGAGCAGCACGATGTGTTATCAGTTAACTAAATCAATTAACAAACAAGTAGTAAAGAAAGAACATTTCTTCAAAACTAAAGCAATTATTTACATTAGAAAGACAAATGATTATTATTAATTAAAGTCACATTTCCATCTCATGGACAATAATATACAACTACACAAATTGACAAATGACATCCTGCAGACCACTGGTTTTAAAAACAAGCTGGACTTCAGATCCCTCATCAGAAGCTCCATTAAGTTGTGAACTTCACCATTCTTATTCTCTGTCGTGTCTAAATACATCTGATTGAATATATGCTCAGGTCCATTTGGATCCACTTAAAAACTGGACATAGTGGCACCCATGACATATTGGCTGGAATGAAACGTGGCAGTAAGCATTAAGCCAACCTGACCTGACTCAACTGAGAAGAATTTTAAACCAACCTGCATTGGGTTTGTCACTTCTGCAGAACAAACTGGACCTATGTTGATCTCAAATTTACATTCATTTAGCTGTATTTTTTAGACTCCACTAATCATTAGCCAAACAGCTGCAGACAATGCTTAATGGTTAATTATATTTATTAAATGATTAATTGCATTGTATACTTACAGTATACAGAATGAACATCATTATAAATTATTCATTAAATATTACATAAATATTAGTTACACTTATTATTGTAGAAGCTGTACAAAACTCAACCCTATCTAAAAATATGCCAGTAATGCAATAACAATAGTGAGGGCACAATGTAATAACCTCTTTTGCATTAACATTGTGGTATTATCCTCTGTGTTTGGCTCATTCAGCTGGATGACAAAGTTTGACAAAATTGTTCTTCAGAATCTACTGTCACCGCTTTTATTCTTGATACCACAGTGAGAAGAAATGGCTTTTTTAACACTGGGAGGACCAGAACCTTCTTACAGCAACACACAAATAGTTATTAACAGGGAGATGTAGAATGGGAACAACCTTGTGTCCACTTGGTTTGGACCTTGAGCAGAGAGGCTGTTGATACAATTTATTTTTTTTATTATTGTTATTTTTTTGGAACGCTTTTCCTACATGTCAAATTAGCTGAGTTCCTTTGGCACTTTTTAAAGGGTGGAAAAGTGATAATTCTACTCTGTTTATTATGAAGGTGCAAGTGGTTACTGGATTTGTACTGGAGCACAAAAGAGGTGGCTAATGCTGTGGCCCGATTTATGAGAAACTATGTTTGGGCAGCTTTGGTGAAAGACTGCAAGAGCTACTCCTCTTGTTATAAGTCAGATGTTTTTTGTCCTGTTTTGGTTTTTCACTGCCTTTATATTTTATATACACACCAATTTCCTTTCATTATCATCAGCATTACCCCTGCATGTTTGTATTTAAGTCCTTGTGTTTAGTGTTGGGGGGCTAGTGTGTCATTTAGGGATTCTGGTGCAACTCCCTAAATTGTTTCTTCCTTTCCTGATCGTCAGCCTTTGATACTGTTGTAAGTCTGTTAATAGTTCTAGTAGGTTTGTTAGTTTTCTTGTTTAGAGTAAACTTGTGTTTCTAATATTGATCTCCTCTGTAAGAGTGATTATCTGTTACAGTGTCAATTCAATTCAATTCAATTCAATTCAATTCAACTTTATTTATATAGTGCCAATTTACAACAAGGTCATCTAAAGGCACTTTACATAATAAAGTCAAGACTATACAAACATTTAGAGAAAACCCAACAAATCCCCCTTGAGCAAGCCATAGGCAACAGTGGAGAGGAAAAACTCCCTTTAACGGAAAAAACCTCCAGCAGAACCAGGCTCAGGGAGGACGGCCATCTGCCTTGACCGGTTGGGCTGAGTGGAAAGTGGAGAGAGAAAAGAACAGAGCAACAAAAGCAACAACAAAACATTGAGCAGGTTAGTAGGACCAGTAGCTGCACACTGGAGGACACACAGCACCAAATCCGGGGACACCTGAAGACAGGGAGAGAGAGAGGGGGACAGAGAGGGAGAAAGACGAGTACGGGACAAAGAAGACACAGAGTTAATGTCATACAGTGGTGACATTATAAATGTGGGGTGAGAGGAGAGAATGAAGAGAAGGTCTTCATTCATTAGTCTTCTCTTTAAGAGTGAATTGTGTTATAGTCTAAGTTTCTGCCTTTGAGATGATATTGTTATTACCTCAAGAGTCTGAGCTGTGTGTTATAGCTTTAGTAGTTGAGATTTTCGTTATAGTCTAAATTTCTGCCTTTGAGATGGTATTATCTCCAGTGTCTGAGCCGAGTATAATAGTCTCATTAGTTAAGGATTTTCTTATGGTCTAGTTTCTGCCTTTGAGTTAATATTGTTATTACCACAGGAGTCTAAGCTGAGTATTAAAGTCTCAGTAGATGAGTTAATATTTTAAAATCTTTTGAGTGAATTTTATTCTAGTCCAAGTCTCTGTCTTTAAGTTTATATTGTCACCTTCTCAAGTGTTATACTGAGTACTATGGTATCAGTATTTTGTGTAATAGTTTTATATAACTGTTTCAGAAGTTCATGAGTTAATAATTATTAACCTTCTGCGTTCTTGGTGTGTCTCCGCTTTTGCTTTTGGGTCCTATAGTTACGGTGACCTTTACACCTCCATCTAAGATGTGCTCCTATGTAATAATTAATATTACGGGGGGATTATTTTAGACTGAGATATTCTTTCTACAAAAGAAATCAATTTGATAATCATTTGATAATTTACTAACAGAGATTTAGACAAGAGAAATCTGATGTTTCGTAATCCACGTTTAATTGTTCTGGGGTTTTGTTGCATAAGAGTTTTATAAGGTTTTTATGATTAACTCCTTATTTTTAGATAAGACAGCTGCACCTAAAGTAGGATGGATGCAATCTCTCATCATCAGCCCAGGTTTTCCCCAGAAAGGTTTCTAATTGGTTTGGAATTCCAAGGACTCATGTCACACCATTCTTTAGATCTCTGCGATGGCTCTGCCAACAAACCGCGTCTGGTGTTCCCAGCACCAAACAAAAGGCACAAAGTAAAGCACTTCAGCTGAGTGATCCCACGGTAGTCGGACGGGCTTCTAAACTCGCACGCTCAGCAACCTCACTCCCTGTATTAAAAAAACTGTTAAAAAACAGAACTCATCTGCACCTCCCTATGCGCGTAAATCTGATGAAAAAAACCTTTCTGCTCTTTCTTTCCCTTCTGCTAACTTTTTGATTGCATTGTACTTCAATTTTAAGTTGCTCGGGATATAAGTAGCTGCCAAATATGTGTGTACATGCATATATATTTATACATATATACCCACAAATTTCTATGTGTGAATAGAACAGCACAAGTCTACGATCTATGATAGACCTGTCCAAGATGCATTGTTTGCATCTGAATTGTATCCATAAACATGAAAAATTATTTGACACACACAATTAAGATGGAAAACATGCATCATAATAATTTGAAAGTATGTGTGCACAGGTGTAATAAAATTTACATTTGTTGTCACATTATAATTTTTTTTTTTACAAATGGTTTCTTAAAATGAGTAATCTAGCCACAGGGGTTGCATGCCACTAACTTCTGTGCCGGTCCCAAGCCCGGATAAATAGAGAGGGTTGCGTCAGGAAGGGCATCCGGCGTAAAACTTGCCAAGTACAACCATGCGAGTCATCCATAGCACTTTCATACCGGATTGGCCTGGGTTAACAACGACCGCCAACGGTGCTGTTAACCTACAGGGTGCCGGTGGAAATTGGACTCTTGTTGGTCGAAAAAGGAGAGGAGGCAGAAGGGTTCGTGGTCAGAGAGAGAAGGGGAAAGGCAGGAGCTTAGATCTGAGAGTAGGGACTCTTAACGTTGGCACAATGACAAGTAAAGGTAGAGAGCTGGCAGACATGATGGAGAGAAGGAAGATAGATGTACTGTGTGTGCAGGAGACGAGGTGGAAGGGTAGCAAAGCACGTAGTATTGGAGAAGGATACAAACTGTTCTACTTGGTGTGGATAGAAAGAGAAACGGAGTAGGAGTGATCCTGAAGGGGGAGTTTGTGAACAATGTTCTAGAGGTGATAAGAGTGTCAGACAGGGTGATGAGCCTAAAGCTACAAATCGAAGGGGTGATGGTGAATATAGTCAGTGGGTATGCTCCAAAGTTGGCTATGAGTTAGAGGAGAAGGAGAGATTCTGGAGTGAGTTTGATGAGGTCATAGAGAGTATCCCCAGAGGAGAGAGACTAGTTGTTGGAGCAGACGTCAATGGGCATGTTGGTGAGGGGAACAGAGGTGATGAGGAGATGATGTGCAGGTTTGGTGTAAAGGAAAGGAATCCAGAAGGACAGATGGTGGTGGACTTTGCTAAGAGGGTGGAAATGGCTGAGAGTGTAGCCAGACAGCACCGCATAGTGGTGTGTAAGATGTCTCTGGTGGTCAGGAAGAAGAAGAGAGGAAAGACAGAAAAGAAGACCAAGTGGTGGAAGCTAAAGAATGAAGAAACTTGCAAGGAATTCAGGCAGAAGTTGAGACAGGCTTTGGGTGTTCAGGAAGAGCTTCCAGATGACTGGGAAACTACAGCAGAGGTAATCAGGGAAACAGGTAGGAAGGTGCTTGGTGTGTCATCTGGAAAGAGGACAGAAGATAAAGACACTTGGTGGTTCAATGAGGAAGCACAGGACTGCATCCAGAGAAAGAGGTTTTCTAAAAGGAAGTGGGATGTAGAAAGGACTGAGGAAAGTAGACAGGAGTACAAGGAAGTGCAGCGCAGAGTGAAGAGGGAGGTGGCAAAGGCCAAACAGAAAGCTTATAATGAGCTGTATGACAGGTTAGACACGAAGGAAGGAGAGAAGGACTTGTACAGGATAGCCAGACAGAGAGATAGGGATGGGAAAGATGTGCAACAGATAAGGGTGATTAAAGACAGATGGAAAGGTGCTAACAACCCAGGAGAGTGTACAGAGAAGATGGAAGGAGTATTTTGAGGAGCTGATGAATGAGGAAAATGACAGGGAAAAAAGTGAGGAATATGTGGATGTTGTGGAGCAGGACATAGCAGAGATTAGAAAGGATGAGGTGAGGAAGGCTCTGAAAAGGATGAAGAGTGGAAAGGCTATTGGTCCTGGTGACGTACCTGTGGAGGTGTGGAAGTGTCTAGGAGAGACAGCAGTGAAGTTTCTGACAAGGATTTTAGAGACTGAGAAGATGCCTGAAGAATGGAGGAGAATTCAGTTCAATTCAACTGTATTTATATAGCGCCAATTTACAAGGTAAGGTCATATCAAGGCACTTTATACAGTCTTTATACAGTGGTGACATTATAAATGTGGGGTGACAGGAGAGAGTGAAGAGAAGAGAAATGTGGCTCTGTGCATCGAGTCCCCCAGCAGTCTAAGCCTATCGCATGACTATAACTAACTCTAAGCTTTATCAAAGAGGAATGTTTTAAGCCTAGTCTTAAAAGTAGAGAGGGTGTGTGCTTCCCGAATCTGGACTGGGAGCTGGTTCCACAGGAGAGAAGCTTGATAGCTAAAGGCTCTGCATCCAATTCTACTTTTGGAAATTCTGGGAACCAAAAGTAGGCCTGCATTCTGACCCTGAAGTGGTCCATTAGCATGATATGACTCAAGGAGATCTTTTATGTACAATGGAGCTTGACCGTTTAGAGCTTTATAGGTACGAAGAAGGGTTTTAAATTCTATTCTACATTTAATGGGAAGCCAATGGATAGAAGCTAATGAAGGTGAAATATGATCTCTCTTACCAATCCCAGTCAGAAATCTTGCTGCAGCATTTTGGATTAATTGGAGGCTTTTTAGAGAGTTACTGGGGCAGCCTGAAAGTAGAGAATTACAGTAGTCCAATCTAGAAGCAACAAATGCATGGACCAGTTTTTCATCATCACTTTGAGACAGGATGCTCCTAATTTTGGCAATGTTCCGTAGATGGAAGAAGGTTGTTCAAGAGATTTGTTTTATGTGTGAGCTAAATCACAAATCCTGGTCAAAAATGACTCCAAGATTCCGTGCAGTACTACTGGGGGCCAACGTTATGTCATCTGTAGTAACGATATGGTTGGAAAAAATGTTTCTTAGACTTTTAGGCCCAAACACAATAACTTCAGTTTTATCTGAGTTTAGAAGTAGGAAATTATACATCATTCAGTCCCTTATGTGTTTTTGACAGGCACAGATTGCAGCAGGTGGTCAGGTCAGCAGAAAAGATAATTTGGACTAAGCTTCCTTTCATTCAATGCCTGTACCGGTCCAGAGTCAGAAAATGGGCAGCAAGTTTTCTAACCATATTGCTAGTTTAGATGACATAACTCTTGCCCCCAGTAGTACTGCAAGGAATCTTGGAGTCATTTTTGACCAGGATTTGTCATTTACCTCACACATAAAGCAAATGTCTAGAACAGCCTTCTTCCACCTACGGAACATTGCCAAAATTAGGAGCATCCTATCCCAAAGCGATGCTGAAAAATTGGTTCATGCATTTCTTACTTCTAGATTGGACTATTGTAATTCTCTACTTTCAGGCTGCCCCAGTAACTCTCTAAAAAGCCAAAATGCTGCAGCAAGATTACTGACTGGGATTGGTAAGAGAGATCATATTTCACCTTCATTAGCTTCTCTCCATTGGCTTCCAATTAAATGCATAATAGAATTTAAAACCCTTCTTCTTACCTATAAAGCTTTAAACGGCCAAGCCCCATCATATTTAAAAGATCTCCTAGTACCATATCATCCTACTAGACCACTTCGGTCCCAAAATGCAGGCCTACTTGTGGTTCCCAGAATTTCCAAAAATAGAATGGGAGGCAGAGCCTTTAGCTATCAAGCTCCTCTCCTGTGGAACCAGCTCCCAGTCCAGATTCGGGCAGCAGACACCCTCCCTATTTTTAACACTAGGCTCAAAACCTTCCTTTTTGATAAAGCTTATAGTTGGTTATAGTTGTTACGCCCCGGCCTAGGGGAGAACCAGGACGCAACACAATTTGAGACTCCCCTCTTCCCAGCGCCCAGAAACCACCAGAACAGATACTTAAGGCCACAAGGTTTATTATATTGTCTGTTTAGACACAGGTTTACAACGTCAGGGTGGGTCCAGCCAAAAATAACAAACAAAAATAACTAAACCGGTAAACCTGCTCTTACCTCATCAAACATAAATTAAAACAAAACATACATTGTACTAACCTACACTCCTATCCAAAAACAGGAGAAAACTAGTAATCAAATAAATAAAAGGCTAACCCCACCCTTAGCACTGAATTCGTGCCACGAGGCACAACAAGGTAGTATGTGGGTCTGGCGGTGGGCGAGAGGAGAGTCCCGGGTCGGACTGGAAGACACTGGATTTAAATCCCTCAGGTGGAGACTGCGACCAATCCACTCCCGGAACGGCATCCAACAAACCTGTTCAGCCAATCACACTCTTAGCTGCTCAATCAATGCCAGACACGTCACGCACACTCACACACACACAAGGAGAGACAAGGTACACTGGTACAGGCATACAAACACATTATTACATATTACGACTAGGTCGTAACATAGTCATGCTGCTATAGGCTTAGACTGCTGGGGGACTCTGCACTGTGCCACTTCCTCTTCTCTTCATTTTCTCCTCTCACCCACATCTATAATGTCACCACTGTATGACATTAACTCTGTGTCTACTTTGTCCCGTAGTCGTCTCTCTCCCTCTCTTTCCCCCTCTCTCTCTCCCTGTCTTCAGGTGTCCCCGGATTTGGCGCTGTGTGTCCTCCAGTGTGCAGTTAGTGGTCCTACCAACCTGCCCAATATTTTGTTGTTGCTTTTGTTGCTCTGTTCTTTTCTCTCTCCACTTTCCACTCACTGCAACCGGTCTAGGCAGATGGTCGCACACCCTGAGCCTGGTTCTGCTGGAGGTTTCTTCCAATAAAGGGAGTTTTTCCTCTCCACTGTTGCCTATGGCTTGCTCAAGGGGGGGATTTGTTGGGTTTTCTTTAAATGTTTGTATAGTCTTGACTTTATTATGTAAAGTGCCTTGAGATTACTTTGTTGTAAATTGGTGCTATATAAATAAAATTGAATTGAACTGAATTGGTCTGTGGACAATTGCCTTACCAACTGACCTATGTTAACTGCTTGTCTTAGGGTAATGATACCTGTGAGAGAGTGAGAGACAGCTATTATTTTTCTGAATCACAGTTGGTGCACTCTGAATTGTATCACTCTGAAGGTGTAAATAATTTTATTCAATTATGAAATAACATTCATGGCTAAATCAAATAAATTTTTCTTCCTACTCTTCTTTTGCTATGATCATCCTTAAAATTTTCCTGGTGTCACTTTCTGTTTCCCTTGCTTTTATTTTTTTGTCCATCTCCTCCACTTCCTGTCTGTAGTAATTTTTAGTCACTTCACCACACCTCATCAGAGTGTGTACTGATGATTTTCACCTGTGCCTCCTTCAATGCCTGAGAAGAAAAAAACCTGAAACGTTGATAAATCATAATCTATGGAGGCGGGGCAGGTCAGAAAAAAAACTAAATTTAAATTCTGTCACCCTTGAGAAACTGATGGTAAGAGGAAGAATTTTTAAAATAATTTCTGTAACACATTGACTGTTATGACCATTACCGCATATGGACAGTGGAAAAAAAAACAACGTTCTAACTCTGAAATAAATCTGTGAATGATTCATTCAAAATTATTTCAAAATTTATTTGAAATATTTTTTAAACTTTTACAGCAAAATTGATGTTGTGATTTATTAATAATTTAAATGAATTAACCAGAGCATGTAATTAATGTTTATATCACTTGACAGCCCTAAATAAAATACTTTAATACTAACACATTAAAACACTTAAAAACCAATTCTAACCAAACCACAAAGGCTGAACATTGACTAATTTCCAAGTCTACCATCTGAAAAGGGGTTATGAAGTTGGATGAGATCCACTGCACAACAGCTCAGTACACAAGATGGTTGTACATGTGGTCAGCAGTCGTTCTACTGCATAATTACCCAGCATCCCAACAAAAAGCTTACTTTCTTCTTTATTATTATTTGTTGTAGTTTATTCCTTCCCTCTTAAATTCTCATTGTTCACTGTAAACATTTTAATTAAACTGCATCAGTTCCATGTTGTGATGAGATAATGGGAAAGTAAAGAGAAATGAGGACATCAGAGCAGGCCAGCTGCTCCCCTCATATGCCCCCAGCTTAGTGCATTAGTCCATCTGGGATCACCAGGGTTCTACCGGCCAGTCCATTACACACAAATGAAGCCTATACAATGGAAAAGATCAAAGTCTTAATTTAGTGCAGCAAACTTCAACCAACATATTTTTTTTAAACTGAAGTCAGCACAGATGGATAGATGATATAAAGCATAAGCCTCAAGCTCAGAAATATTTTTCTTCTGCCAAACAAATATTGTACTAATAGCAGATATTTCAGTAACAATTAATGCAACTGCATAAAGGAATGTGTGCAAATGTATACCATTCTTATATCACGCTTTTATCCAAAGCACTTTACAATGTTGTTTGTCATTCACGCATTCACATGTCATCAATAAACTCAAACATTAATGGCCAATTCACTGATTAAAAAGCCTTCTCTGCATCTAAGCTTAAAAGCAGGTCTCTGTTTTGCTTTCGTGTA
The DNA here is from genome assembly GCA_033026295.1 of Channa striata. Taxonomy (NCBI): domain Eukaryota; kingdom Metazoa; phylum Chordata; class Actinopteri; order Anabantiformes; family Channidae; genus Channa; species Channa striata. Next base: position 22,081,615 of record CM065170.1, read on the forward strand.
TTAGGTATCTATAGTTCCTCTAATGTTGTATGAGAAAAGCCTTCCTAAAATTAACATATGCAATAATCTATTGCATTGGTCTAATGGGTCTATTGCATGAATACCTCTATAGTTATGTACCACAAAAAAAAGGAAAAGATGCTTAGGTTTATTCAATGTTTTTATTAGATCTCCAGTTTGTCTTACATCAACCCTTACATTTGTCACATCAAGAACAGCTGGTTTTGTTTCAGGAGGAGAGGGGAATAGAACATTTCTGTGCAGCTTCATCTCATTTGCCATTTGTTTATTTACATTGAGATAGGAGACATGGCTGACTTGCATGTGTGGTGGCTGTCCGATGTGATCTAGCTGATTGTTGCTAAAAATGCTGATCCAAATAATAATTAGGCACACATGTTCAGAAAGGCAGACTTTGACCCATGATCATAAACAAAATCCTACACTTGCTCTGATTAGTTATGTTAAAGGCAAAGTATAAAGTCAGGTACAGTGACCTTGGCAACTCCAAGATTACATTCAAAAAATAATAATATAAAAAAATAACAGAATGTTAATTTAACAATATTAGAATTTAGCAAAAAAAAGAACATGACCAAAAATGCATGAATTGTTATATTTTTAGATGCAAAGGTAGCTGAAGATAAGTTATATTTAACTGCTGATGTTAAAGGCTGAATTGTAATGGCCATGCACACACTAAAACAGCAGACTGCAAAATCCAAGAATGCAGAGTCTAGGGAATGGGCCTCTGTTATTGATTACTCACATGACATGTTAGTCTTAACTTTTTTCAGCGACGTTGGAGCAACTAGGTTAAGGAACTGATGGTGCAAGATATACATCTTGTCTGTTTTATTAGGTGTGGTGGACCAGCCCACTCTCATTCTCGAGGTATCAAAAAGCTCCACTTTGCACAATCCCTTTGCTTTAAGTGCAGATGCAAAAGGTACCCATTGATGTTGGTGATTGACGCTCATGGGGAGGTGGACAGGTGCTGGATGGTACAACGAAACACAGGATTTTGCCACAGGAAACCGGGGCTTCACTCTATTGCATTATTGTGTCACAACGTAGCGCACATGGTTACTATAGTAAAGAAGCATGTTTGTCCTGTTCTTTCCTGTTTCTTGCCTTTTGTTGTAATCTAATTTTTCTTAATGTAACGTTAGTAGTTTTCTCTAACCTTAAAGTAGTTTTTTCGTGTATATAAGGTTATTTATTGTAACATCAAAAGGTGATGCTTCGTGGAGCTACCGACGCTAAAGTGCAACAGCAGTGGCAATACCAGATGCAGTTGTTAAAATAGTCAAATAGTGATGCCAAAGGGTACCTGTGTTATATATACTAAGGAAAATCTATAACAATGCGCTGTGGAACATCCAAATTTTTGTATCCAGCTAGAACGGGGGGAAAAAGTATTATTCAACTTTATTTATAGAGTGCCAATTTACAATAAGGTCATCTCAAGGCACTTTACATAATAAAGTCAAGACTATACAAACGTTTAAAGAAAACCCAACAAATCCCCCTTGTGCAAGCCATAAGCAACAGTGGAGAGGAAAAACTCCCCTTAACCGGAAGAAACCTCCAGCAGAACCAGGCTCAGGGTGGGCGGCCATCTGCCTGGACCGGTTGGTGTGAGTGGAAAGTGGAGAGAGAAAAGAAAGGAGCAACAGAAGCAACAACAAAAAATTGAGCAGGTTGGTACGACCAGTAGCTGCGCAGTGGAGGAGGACACACAGCGTCAAATTGGAGGACACCTGAAGACAGGGACAGAGAGAGGGAGACAGAGAGGGAGAAAGACGACTACGGGACAAAAAAGACACAGAGTTAATGTCATATAGATATAGATGTGGGGTGGAAGGAGAGAATGAAGAGAAGAGGAAAGTGGCTCAGTGCAAAGTCCCCCAGCAGTCTAAGCCTATAGCAGCATGACTATAACCAACTATAAGCTTTATCGAAGAGGAAAGTTTTGAGCCTAGTCTTAAAAGTAGAGAGGGTGTCTGCTTCCCGAATCTGGACCGGGAGCTGGTTCCAAGGGAGAGGCTTGATACCTTGACAGCTAGAGGCTCTGCCTCCCATTTTATTTTTGGAAATTCTGGGAACCATAAGTAGGCCTGCATTTTGGAACCGAAGTGGTCTAGTAGGATAATATGTTACTAGGAGATTGTTTAGGTATGATGGAGCTTGACCGTTTCGAGCTTTATAGGTAAGAAGAAGGGTTTTAAATTCTTTTTTACATTTAATGGGAAGCTAATGGAGAAAAGCTAATGAAGGTGAAATATGATCTCTCTTACCAATCCCAGTCAGTAATCTTGTTGCAGCATTTTGGATCAATTGAAGGCTTTTTAGAGAGTTACTGGGGCAGCCTGAAAGTAGAGAATTACAGTAGTCCAATCTAGAAGTAACAAATGCATGGACCAGTTTTTCAGCATCGCTTTGAGACAGGATGCTCCTAATTTTGGCAATGTTCCGTAAATGGAAGAAGGCTGTTCTAGAGATTTGTTTTATGTGTGAGGTAAATGACAATGACTGGTAAATGATTGGTCAAAAATGAAATATTTCATGCAGTAGTACTGGGGGCCAGAATTATGTCATCTAATATAGCGATATGGTTAGAAAACATGTTTCTTAGACTTTTAGGCCCAAATACAATAACTTCAGTTTTATGTGAGTTTAGAATAATGAAATTATACGTCATCCAGTCCCTTATGTCTTTTAGACATGATTGTAGTTGATTAATTGATTTCATCAGCGTAGCAGTGAAAATTTACAGTGTTTTCTAATAATGTTGCCAAGGGGAGACATATATATATATATATAGTAAAGAGTATTGGTCCTAACACAGATTCATCATTAACATGAACAAAGTGGAATCTATCTGATAGATAAGATTTAATCCAGTTTTGTGCAGTTCCTTTAATTCCAATAACATGTTCTAGTCTCTATAGTAACATTTTGTGATCAATGGTGTCAATGATGATTACTACTACTACTACTACTACTACTCTTTCGGCTTTTCTGATGATTCCAGTTCCAATTATGTTGTATTTGTGGGGACGGTCTCGTGAATTTGCTTTCTAATAGCTACGATTTTTTTTTGTGAAGAAAGTCATGAAGTCATTGCTGCATAGCGTTGAGGGAATACTAGTCTCAACTGAATTATGGCTCTTAGTCAGCCTGGCTAGAGTGTTGAAAAGAAACTGGGAGTTTTTCTTGTTTTCCTCTATTAGTGATGAATAATATGCGGTTCTGGCTTTACGGAGCGCTAATTTGTATAAGTAGAAACTTTTTTTTCAGGCTAAGTGTGATTCTTGTGAATGAGTGGAACGCCACTTCCTTTCTAGTTTTCGTGACGCCTGCTTTAAATTGCAGGTTTGCGAGTTATACCATGGAGATCGCCTGTTCAGAATTACTGCCTTCTTTTTTAGAGGGGCAACACTATCAAGTATGGAACGTAAAGATACTGCATAATTATCAGTAAGGTAATCAACTTGTACAGGAGTACAGTTAATCAGGCTTCTCTCAGTTATATAGGTATATGTTGAAGTAAATGATGAAGGGATCATTTCCTTAAATTTCTTCACATAGTTTTCAGATAAACACCTACTGAAGCAAAACTTTTTTATAGCTGCTGTGTAGTCCATGAAATTAAATTAAAATGTTATTAGAAAATGGTCAGAGAGAACAGCATTATGAGGAAATAGTGTTAGTTTATCAATTTCAATGCCGTTTGTAAGGACAAGGTCTAGGGTTTGACTAAAACAATGAGTGGGTTCTTTAACATTTTGAGAGAAACCAATTGAATCTAATAATGAAGTAAATGCCGTGTTGAAGGAGTTACTGTCAGCATCTACATAAATGTTAAAGTCGCCCACCATGATGACTTTATCTGCACTAAGGACTAAATCAGCTAGAAAATCTGAGAATTCAGTCAAAATTCAGAATAAGGGACTGGAGGACGGTACACAATAACAAATAGAAGTGGATTTTGAGTTTTCCAAATTGGGTGTGAAAGGCTCAGAGTTAGACTCTCAAATGAGTTATAACTATGTTAAGGTCTAGGGTTTATTAGTAAGCTTGAATGATAGATTGCTGCTACTCCTCCACCTCGGCCTGAGCTTCTAGGAATATGATAGTTAATATGACTTGGAGGGGTCGACTCATTTAAACTGACATATTCTTCCTTCTGCAACCAAGTTTCAGTGAGACAAAATAAATCGAATTGGTGATCGCTTATCAAGTCATTTAGAGAGATTTAGATGAAAGAGATCTGATATTTAATAATCCACATTTCATTGTTTTAGTTTTTGGTTCAGTAAGAGGAGCAGTCCTGATTTTTTATTAAGTTATTATGATTAACTCTTCTTTGATCATTTTTAGTTTGTAAAATTTACTTAATTGGAGAACAGACACAGCCTCTATAGGAATGTGGGAGTTTTGGGGGGGTGACGGCGGTAAGGATACTGCAGAGAGGCATGTAGGTCTGGATCTCCTCGTCCTAGGCTCAACTCTGGACTGTCAATCTTCTGGTTGTCTAATAAAATCAGCCATATTTTTTGATAAGAGATTGGCACCATCCAAAGTAGGATGGATGCCATCTCTTCTAATCAGCCTAGGTTTTGCCCAAAAACGTTTCCAATTGTCTATGTAGCCCACATCGTTTGCTGGACACCACCTAGAGAGCCACATGCGGCTATACATGTCGTCACTGATCAGATTTGGCAGGGGTCCAGAGAAAACTACGGAGTCCGACATTGTCTTTGCAAAGTTACACACCGATTCAATATTAGCTTTAGTGACCTCCGCTTTGTGTAACCATTTGTTCCTGCATGAATAATAATCTTACTATATCTACGTTTATCTTTTCAGTTTTTTTCTGACTTGGAGTCGGCAATTACCAGAGTTTGTTCCTCAGCGGGTGTGTCGATGAGTGGGGAAAATCGCTTGGAAACGTGAACCGGCTAATGGTGAACCTCGGGCATGTGTTTAGCATTAGATCGCTTGCGAACCGTCACGCAGCCGGCTTAGCTGCCCGGCTGCTCGGGTACTGCTGGGGAACAGCTAACAGTGGCTATGCTAACAGTGGCTATGCTAGGTTGGTCCGCACCAGCTACCGGGGCCTGACTAGCTGGATTATTTGTCATGGTGCGGAGCTGTGCTCCCAATTCAGAGAGCCTCGCCTCCAAATCTGCAAGAACCTTACACTTATTACAAATACCATTATCACTAAAGGAGGCGAAGGAAAAGCTAAACATGTGGCACACTGAACAAGTCAGAGGAGAGACAGAAGGAGACGGGGAAGCCATTGCTAGGTGCTAGGCTAACAAAGCTAGATCAATTAAGTTTAGTTAGCGTTAGCTAGGTTTTTAAATTATTTCAGGAAAGCAGGTGTTTGCATAAAACAAATTTTACGTCTCAAGTGAAGTTTATATACAGAGAAATCACTAATTTAGATAACAAGAGCTACGATTAACCAGTGAACAATGCTTTAGCAGAGAACAGTGTGAAGAAACAGGAAGTGAAACTACACGCTTACCACAGGAGGAGTCAGCCTCAGTCAATTCAGTTCACCATCAAGTACTGTTCATTCAAAAAAATGTGTTTTCTTGGAACTTAATGGTTAGGTCATTAGGTTTCCCCCAAAATATAACCACGTCTGCAGTTTAACTGTATAGGAATTTAATTTTTAGGAGAAAGGGTAGCTTGCTTCCTAATATGGCCATAAATGTTTTATGTGTTTTTTGTTTATTGTTTTTTATTCTTTATTCTTTTCAGGGTATTAAGAAAACTTAACGATTTCTAAACTAATGTTGCACAATAAAACATCAGCACAGAAGGCATCACTTCTGCTTTCCTCGAAGCTTTACACTAATTAATAGATGGGCAAAGTAGAAGTTATTTTTTAAAAGTAGTATTTATGTTGAAATGATTGAGTTTATATAATGCCAACCCTTGTTTCTCCCCAACTGGTCTTAATTTTGTGATTTTCCTACTTATGAACTTATAAAGTTCAGATCAATCACTATTGAAAATTGTGGCACTTTAAACTTTTAAAACACTGAACTGAATCTGCAAACAGTTTGGGCTCTGCCAGCTAAGCTAAATTCTCTGACTGCTTCAGCCCTGAGATTTGCTGTTGTGTTCTGCAATTCTGAGCTGAATAGCTAGGAGTGCTGCTGCTGTTGTTACAGAGCCTCCCCTGACACTTTCATCCAGACTAAGCATCCTGTATTCAGTAAAACTGTTTTGAAATCACTCTCCCCATATCCCCACCACCTTTCCTCCCATTGCACTATTCATTCACTATTGATCGCATTTGCAACAAGCCAAGCAAATTAGCTTTTGACTTAAAACTGAAGTGACAAGGGGAAAATTGAAATCTTTAATAGTAATCTGCAGTTACTGAAGCACAGTGGATGTCTCCGTACCATCTCCTGTGACATTTGTAAAGCTAAACCATCAGTAAAGGCTGCTGTGTAAAATTCTTTTCATGAATAAGTTAAAACTTTCTTTCATTACCTAAAATTGTTTGGCCCATAAAACATAATTTAGACTTAGATATTGGGATGAGTATTTATTTTGAATGCAAACAAAGTGTGAATGTGCAGGCAGCCATTTGGAATGTTTATGGTTGTGGTAATGGGGTGGAGGTGAGGCTAGGTTAGAAGGAGTGTTGAAGGGAGAAGGGAGGCAGGGGATGGGGGTGCGCTGAATGTGAATACTGGGGACTCGACTGGAAGTTAATTAAGCTGGCAACAGTGCTCAATCACTCAACCCCGGTCCCAGAACTGTCATTCAAGTGCGGCGCTCTTCAGTCAGCCATTACCAAGGCATATCGATTGCCACAGTGACAAGGTAGTGCACAAAATGGGAGTAGACAGAGATGAACGTTGCATGTCTGTGTGGTGGGAATGTGTGATTTTGAGCATGAGAAAGAAGGGATAGGTGTTTGTAAAAGCCTGCTCTGAGCAGCTGCAGTGAGAAGCACCACTGTGTTTCCCAAACATGAATTAAGATGCCGGGTAAATACCTTAGCAGCAAAGCCAGTTGATTGCTTTTCCTTCCCTGGGTAGCTGGAGCTGTAATAGATGAATAGTTGATTTTAACAGCCAGTATATACATAGTTAAGGGGTAAGGTAGAAGTAATGGCCACCACACAACCCTAAAATGTTTTATTTGAAAAAATATTGTCCCAAAGTCACATTCAGCCTCCTCAATTCTCTCATTAGTTGCCGCATGAGGGTTCCTGACCTGAGGAATTTTCTACATCACTTGGTGTTCATGTAAAAGAGTGACTCAGAGGTGGTGGCAGCAAAAGATCATGAGACTCATGCAGGTAGAATTTTCTAAATCCCCTGCCACAGCATGCAGGTCCACAAAATGTCTAAAAATGTTTGCATTGTATTAATGAACCTCAAGTGTGTTTGACACAGAATTTTGTCTACTGCAGTGCTTTAGTAGAGTAGGTTATTTTCATATCCATAGATTTTAAAATCTTATTTTATGAAAGTTATTTATTCACAGCTGGATTAAGCATGATAAATTGCAAATGGTTCTGCATAAAATAACTGTCTTTGTTTAAATGTGTCCAAAAATAGAATTTTGTTCTGTGAACCCTGCCACAGACACAGCAATTTTATCAACTCTACAGCATGCAAAAAGAAGGGTCTACAGTGAAAAGTGGGGGATTATTAAATAATTTAACGTATAACATATGTGCAGAAATGTTTGAAGTATCTACACAATAGTTTAAAGAATGGCAAGCAGAATATGACTGGAGATAAAAAGTAAATGTAAATAGTATCTAGTAAAAAGGGAAACTGACAGCAGCAAAACATTGTATAAAAAATGTTTGTTTTACTATAATAAAATAATAACAAGAATAGATTTTAAATGTTTTTAAAAATGTTTCTTATAGTAGAGTATTTATATGAACACTGAAATACTTGAAGTAATCTGTCCACTTGTGTAACCCACACTTTAAGAAATACCTCCAAAATACATGTGTAAGTAATGGCGCCCAAATCCATCTGTGCAAGGCAGCAGTGCTCCAAGTTTGTCGCATCAAGTGAATATGTTCTAAAGCTGCAGGTTTTTAATATAAAACTCCCTATTTGTGGTGATTTCTGTTGGGACTTAAAAATAAGCTCTATGCAAGAAGATTGATTTGATTAGCTTGGAAAACTGAAAGCTGTATTAGCTTTGGAAGCACCTTTGGATACATTTTTGCAACGAAGCACAAGGACTGTCGATCCTGTGTCACTTTCACTGAAAGTGCTCTGGGAGCAGTCTCTTCATGGCCAGTATGAACAATAGGAATGACTACAGCAAGCAAAATCTGACTGTTGTTTTATAGCTGAAAAATAGAGAACCCATTCAATCACCCTTAGCTATAGTAATTTTATGTATAGCTGTTTAACTTATTCTGTTTACTGTACCTGTGGCTTAAAGGGGCTTCACATCTAAGGAGATGATAGATGCTGTTAATCTTAATCACACCTTAAAATAAATTAGACACAGGTAGTTTACAGCTCTCCTTAATGCTTATTACTTAGAATCTTTCATTACCTAGTTGAATCCATCGCTCATATCATGCTTTTCCCTTCTTGTTGCACAATTCTTTTATTAACCATATAAGATTGTTATTACAGAGTCATTACCTCCATTAGCCACGTGTGAAGCACTACCCTTTTATAGAAGCTATTTACATTTACAGTTAGCCATTTGGCAGATGCTTTTATTCAAAGCAACTTACAATTGAGGAACAAAGCAAGCAAAAATCTATAGTGTGCTTCAGATTTGAACTCCAGACAATGTTAGGGGAATTCAGCTTCAGACATTGTTTGGAATGGCTTTTCAGACATGTAACTCACAACAGGAGATTGCCTGAGAGAGAAATCAGTGTGCACAGGAGGCACAACGTGTTTATAAATTACATTTGGGAATCATTACAGCACATTGCAGCCGTGCAACTAAGTGCAAGAGCTTACGCACAAAATACAAACACTACACTAGAGGGATCAAAGAATACAATCCGGATAATGTCTGCAGTGTTTTACTCTGAAATTTTGTTCACACATACACCCACTGTTACACCCAAAAAATAAGGATAATGTCACAATTACAGTACATGTCTGAAAGGGGCTTTAGTCAAGGAGAAATGATTAAAGCAGAATGAAAAATGTTTCCGTTTCATTAGACAAAAGTCCAAGATAGAATAAGACATGTTTTTCTTTAGTGCAAAGAATGTTTGTTATAGTAAATGGTCTGCATTTATGTAGCACTTTCCTACCTGTTTGTACTCAAAGCTGCTATGCTGCTGGACAACACTCAACCCTGATTTAGTTGCTCCTGATGAGTGTCTTGGTTAAGAACACTTTGACATGTGACTGTAGGAGCCAGGAATTGGACCAACAACCCCAGGATTAGTGGACAACTACTCTACGACTGCGCTACGTCTTGACCCAGAGTCACCCAAAGAATTCTGTTTTATTTCAATATTATATTGAAACCGCTGTGGATGCAGAGTTTGGATTTTTCCACCATTATTGGAGATGAGACGAAAAGCTTTGCCTGGGACATTTTTACCGTGTGATGAGGGGACCAACAAACTTAATTTGGGTGGTAGGAATTTTAAACTTGGATAAGAGAATTTATGTAGAGAGAAACAGCCAGAATGTGTGATGTGACAGTGGAATTATCTACTGGAAAGAACAGAAAAAGTTCTCAGAGTTATCCAGCTGGTTTCGATCTGCACCCTCAAACTAAATACCACTAAATTTTATACACCGCACCTTAATATGGTCTTATTTATAATCAAGTACTGAGTCCCTATGTAATTACCTGAGTAAATGCAGCAGTTTTAAAATTTACAAATCAAATTTACATCCTAAGACATTCGGTCACATATTCACACACACAACACCTTCAGTCAAATCCAAGTAAACATCAGTGTTACTTTTTTCTCTTTTTTTTTTTAGAAAATACTGTGATATTTTATTAAAAATGTTGCAGAAAAAGTTTATACAGGTATCCAGCCAGAAATATCTCTATTATCACTTAAGGCAAAACTGCAAACAAATATAAGACAAACTAAGGATTTTAAAAGTCTGCATTAAAACCCTTGTTATCTTGACTGGTTTATGGACCAAATGGCCTGAATATATCTTTTTATAGAATTTACAAATGTAACTTAAATTTTTTTGGATGTAAAACGGAAGGAGAGTTAATGGTTACTTTGTTGTAATGTTATAATAATTAATATCATTAATATTTACACTCATTCACTTGCTTTTGTAACCCAAAATATCACAAGCCTGGCACAATACTTTACATATTGCTAGCATATGACAATTTGAAATATCTAACATATATTTCTTTACAAACATATTCAAACAATATTGATCCAAAAAAAAGAGAAGAAAAACACTGCCTTTTTTTATTTCTAAATAATACATTGCTGGTCATATTGTAAGCTTAGGCAGTGCTGAGATTGCAAGACAGAAAAAAGCCCACAAAGAAAACTACTCGGAGCCTAACAGGATGACAGCAGATGATGAGATCCAGTCAGTCCTCATTCTCAGACAGGAGACATGTCTGAAAATGGAATGTAAAGCTCTTCCTGGACATGCAATGTCTAAAGAGTGGACACAAAAATACACACAGGACAGTACCAGATGTGGTGACCTACAGACGCACCATGTGCAACTTTCCAAGGATGGGATTCTTTCATTTTTTTGGTCGTCAATAATAAAACAATTGAAAAAATTAGGAAAAATATATATTTACATGCAGCTCAACTAAAAGCACAAACTAAAAAAAGGATCTCAGCCAAAATAAAAATATTATAAGGAGCTTTTTTAATATAATCTTTTCTTTTGTAAATGTTTAAATTTTCACACACAACTATATAACATTTTCTTTTTTATTCTTTTCTTTTTTTTTCTTTTACAAAGTTTTCGTAAATACATTTCAGGCTGGGGTGTAGAATTGTGTACCCAGGTGTCTAATGCATGAAGGACCATGAGAATATGATTTCCAGATGTACAATTGTTGCTTTTCAACAATTGTTTCCTCTGTCTTCCTAGTGTTTATTTATGATACAAAAGCCTCCAGAAAGACTTCTTTGTAACACAGAAATATTAATTTTGTTTTTAAAGAATATCATCCGCTGGTTGCCATTTCATTTGGTAAAACTCTTCAAAAACCTTCCATGAAGTTTAGATCCAAATAGAGTTTTAATTATAACATTCACCTTGAATATTTTCATGAGGCATGGTAGCAAAATAACATCTGCTGAGACTTTAGAGTTTGTGCGTCACACAGACAGTCACTCATGTCTGCCTTTTGTAGTTTGTGGCTGATTCAGAGGGAATCAGGTGTCCTCCTATAGCAGCAGAGCTATACCCGTGTAGTGGAGTGGCCGTGTGGTAAGTTGGTACTGTTCTGGCTGCCAGCAAAAGTATTGAAATTGTGCAGAGGCTGCATGCCAGCCAGTGAGTTGGGTATCATAGTTATGGTGCTGGGTGTCATCAGTGGAATGTCATCAGGTGACCGGCGGAGGGTGAGGGTGTAGTCAGGTGGGCAAGTGAGGCGCAACGTGTCATGGGCCTGCAGTGACTCACACTCATGGTGATGCTCATGCTCCAGCTGCTGTTGCTTCATCTGCAGAGACATCAACTCCTCACTCTGCAGGTGAGCCACATCGTTTGCGGTGGATGGCGTATTAGTTGGAGCTAAGTTGCGTTGTGGGGTGGGAACACGCCGATTGGACTCATGTCGCCGTTTGTCTTTCTTGTAGTACAGTGCTGCAAAAGCAAGAATGTTCAGAAAGAGCAGCGAGGCACCAACAGCAATCGTGACACTGAGCTCAGTGGAGTAGTCCCTCTTGGTCTCAATCACAACAGTTGACTCATCTGTCAGATCGCCACTTTTGTGCTGGTCTGTTGTTTGTTTGGTGTTGGCAGGTGGTACACCTGGGTGACGAGTGGTGGATGGCCAGTTGTTTTTGCCAGGGAAGCGTTTGGTATAAGGATATGGGGTAGTGTCCTGAGGGGGTATCTTGGTCGTTGTGGATACATATTGAAAAATCTCATTTATGTTGTGAAGATGTGGAACTAGTTCTAACCAGAATGCAACCTTGGTAGCCCGATAGTGGTCTCGAACTCGAGGTTTGAGGCCAATGTGAAGGTAGAGCTGGTCTTTGGGGTTGTACTTAGTCCAGGCTACCTCCTCAAACCGATTGGGCTTTGTGTGGATGAACTTTGTATCCTGTGGAACTGGCTGGTTTGGATCGCTAAAAAAGGAAAACAGAAGACAGAAGTTGGGATTAATGTTGTGGATAATTGGTTAACGGCACCTCTCTCCAAATCTACCATGAGAGCGCAAACACGTGTTGGGAAGTCAAATAACAGGGAGTATCCTAAATATTTACCTTCATCACTAGTTATCACAAGTTTTTTTGTGGTACAGCATTCGTACTTCACTGATTAATTTGCTCCTTGTGATTCTAGTTTGCTTGAATGAATAAAAATAGTATTAAACTTTCCTTTATTAAAATATATCTCCTTTTCCTAGCAGAAAACTGTCCTTGTTTCAGTTTAGACGATATAATCCAAAATAATTCTGGTAAAGCAGGTCAAACACAGCTATATTTGTTGTTTTATGAGCAACTAAATAAAATCATCAGAACTGTAAATTTTTTCTGAATGATGTCAATACTTTAAGATACAAAGCACGTAGAGGAGTTTAATACTATTAATATACATAGACTTTCCCAGCTAGAGCCATATGATGTAGGGTATAAACATGGTGAAGTCGCACTTTAATAATGTTATAGAGGACCAGGATCGCCAGGTAACCCTAAACAGTGACGATACTGACATTTTATGCAGCAAAATGTATTACAGTATGTGCAGAGGTGGTAGAAGTACACAAACTCAGTACTAAAAAATATTATCTACATTTTGTGTGTGTGTGTGTGTGTGTGTGCTGTATATCTTAATACTATAAGGACTCATCTTGTTCCTCTGTGTGTGGCACCTCCAGTTACTGAGATTGTGTTTAAACATACCTACAATCATTCTATGTGGCTATAAACAGATGTGTCTATACATGTACACATATTGGTTTCCACTGTGTCTTAAAGGCCAAACTTTCATACTGTCCTGTGCCTACTGTAATTTTAGATTGATAATTTAAATTGATTTTGAGTCTGTTGCATGCTCACATTGGAAAAGCAACAGAGTACATCTTTATAAATGCAGTTACATTATTTTCGCTTACAACGCAATACATGAGTAAAATGGCATGAATGGACAGGTAGTTTAACAAGAGATGGTTCTAAAGGTGGTCATAAGGTTATTTGTATAAATGTAGATATATATGTGTATATTAGGAACCAAATGTAAAGCTGAACAGTGCACAGATCAGTTAAAGTTGTAAATTGTAAATTACATTTGCATGCAACTAAACTGCAAATGTGATTGCATGTTCAAGGAAAATGTAATTTCAACCACATCATGTTTTCTGTAAACGTAATGAGAATACGTTGTCATACGACCTCGCCAGCCACCTCCTGAAAGCTCCCTTTCCCTTAATAAAAGTACAGTTTCTTTAATTGCAAAAGAACATTGTATCAGAAATTATAAAAATTACATTCCTATGCTAATAAATAAGATTAGGTTTTTGATGCAAACGTAATTTTTGAGACAGGGTTGGATTGAAAAACATTGCAGGTTGATACCACAACATACAACCCACACCAAGCTCAATGTCTCAGCAAAGTGGTGTGTGTGCACGAATAGCTAAATGAGAAGCACTGCACAGAGCAGACCTACTGGGCACCTATTGTTACTTAAAAGATTCTATAAAGTTAATGAGGGTCTATAAGCACCCTCATTAACACCCCTTAGAGATCAAGTCAAAGCCAAAAGATATACTGTATATTTTTGTTTATATGTTAGAATTTCAGTCTGCTTAGAAGACCTTACAAAGTAAATGGTCTGCACTTAGATAGCGCTTTTCTACCAGTTGGTACTCACAGCGCTTCTTATCTACCCATTCACTCTCTCAAACACACACACATTCATAGACCGATGGGGGAGCTGCTATGCAGCTGGCCGACACTTACCGGGAGCAACTAAGCGGGGTTCCGTGTCTTGCTAAAGGACACTTTGACATGTGACCAAATTATTCCAAGAACTACTCTTAGAGCTAAATCAGGAACTAGAAACCCCATTTGAGCATTACTGTTTACTTTCCCCCACCACATTAGCAGAATTAGGCAAATTACTCAGAGAAATTTCCTCAAATAACTGCTGGGTCCAAGGGAAAATTTCTGCATTAGGGAACAACATGCCTTAATTCGCTACATCCTGAACTCTCTTGGGGGGAAGCATTTATATGTATGTTTCCACAATTTATATAAAGAAGTCCAAAAAATACAGTAAAAACAGAAATAGAAAAAGCTATTTAAAGATGAACACATCTTAAAATAGAGAGAGCATTCTCTTTTATGGGCCAACGTGCTGAATTTGTTGATGTCTGAATCTTCCTAAAAATATATATTAAAAGTCACAATGTGAGCCTTTGTAATTACACTCAATTGACAGCTTCTTCCCTTTTGGTCACAGAGGTGCACTGTCAGTTCTTTTTTTACTACCTCTGTGCCTGCCATGCTTGCCACCACAGCACTCACTTCAAGCTACGTTGATGCTTGCTGCTATTGCTGCTGCTGTTCATTCAGCATGTCATCAGCCTCCCAGGATCCACATGAGGCTTGGAGTCCACCTTTCACTGGAGCTGGAGTAATCATCTTAATTTCCAACTCCCACTTCATGCTGTACTAAGCTACTGAATCAGTGATGTCAGCTAACAGCCATACGTAAAGCTGGCTAACATTAGCTTCATTAAACTTTATTCAATGAATTGCACACTAAAAACATTGAAGATTTTAGTGTGCAAATACAATGAATAATCCTTCCCATTCTAATACTTTTGGACGTTTATAGTGTTGCTGAATGAAAAAGTGATGCAACACAGTGGTAAACATGCCCCTTCCCCCAATTTTTTTTAACATGATACTGGCATCTAATTCAAAAAGAGCATATTTTACAGAACAATGAAGGCTGTTATGTTGTATTTTAATTTAAAAATAGGTTTAAAATTATTTGCAAATATTCTTCTTTTCTTTTCAACATTTTACATAACTTCTCTGAAAATGGGGTTTATTATTAAAAGTTTGTCAAGAGCAGACTTTAAAAATTTAATGTACAATGTAATGTAATTAAAAAAGCTTTATACTACCTGGAAAAGCGAAAACAATTTTTTTTAGCCTGGGTGTCATATGAATACACCACAGAATCAAAAGAGAAACGAGAAAAATGTGACAACATGGACATTCTAAAGTAAAGCTACAAAATAAATTAATTCAGTTGTACTATAACAGCACTGTAAGATCTGTTAAAGCAGGGTCTATTGAAAAACGTCAAACACACTGATTCAATATGTTCCCACCTGTGCCTTTGTCTAATAAGGTTCTGTCATTAAGATGCTGGGCTCTGCCATATTGCAAGGACTACCCTTCAACTGGTGCCTAAATATGGAACCATACATATGGCACCGCAAACATGTGGTGGGTTTTCACTTAAGGTCTGTCATCTCAGCTTTAGCATATGGTGCAACAATATGCCACTTCTCTGCCACTGAATATGCTAAAAATTTGCTTGGGGACTCCTGCTCATTGAACTGCAACATGCATGCTTTGTTTGCATGTTTCTGTCAAGCTTCCATTGTGCTAATATTACCAGCCCTACTATAGGCTAAAATACAGATTCTGCACTCATCTCAGTTTGACAGGTGTACATAAGGTGAATATATAACTGATGCTTTCACATGCATAAATGAGCTGTATTGATTTTTGTGTTACCTTTTACACTATACCAACAGACTACAAGTGTCTGAAAAAGCACCCTGCATAGATTGCTGCATAACTTTTCTCATCATAACTCTATCCATCCATAATGTGCAACCCCTCATCCTGTTTAGGGTTGCAGGAGGCTGAAGCATATCCTCCTAACTTTCATGTTTAAAGTAAATGTTTAATGCAGGTTCTGTTGCGGTGACCTGTTGCCCTACTGGTGACATGGGTGCTCCAAAACTTTACACTTAAATCCTTTTTATTGCTGTTTGGGCTCGTTGTTTATGTCAAATTTAATGTCTAATCTGTCTAGTCTGATGACCTTCTGATAAATTGTGTCTAAGATTTCAGATGTGCTGCTTTTCTCTATAATACTCTCTCATAAGACTTCATATGCTGAAGAATCCAGGAAACAGTTGTTGTGTGTACAGTCTGTCCCATCTCATAGCTGTATTGTTGTATTGCTGTATGTGTTTCAGAGCAGTCATACTCTGTAGATGTGTCGGGGACTCCATTACCATTCTCCCTTTAGTTTTTGGGGACAGCCTGCTACACAGACTTAACCCTGGTTTATGCTTCTTTGTCTATAGACACCCACACCCGGATACCATCGCACGTGTTCTTTCATACTTCCGCGGCAGACGTAACTGTCCACATGAGGGCAGTGTTGGGTTTAGCAAATAGCTGAAAATGAAGAAACAATCTGGAAACAGAAAGTAAATTAGCATGTTCTGCCATTCACAACACTCAGCATCTGTAAAGGCAAATGTGTATTTCAAGGATAAAATGGACCTGATGAACTACTTCCAGACCTCTGCAGGAAGCTGATGTGATGTATTAGATAGACAAAGAGAACTACTCCTGTCCCTTGTTGTTGTTCAATAAATCTATGAATATTTTCAGAGATAACAGGAGTGATCATTTCAAAGACCGAATAGTAAATTGCGAAATTATTTTAATTATCATAACAAATAGTTTGGGTCCTATATAAAGTATAGCTTGTTATAAAACCCAAACTTTTCTTATTTCTCTTTTTTATTTTTGTTTTTGGAAACAAAAACTCATATGATGACATACATATTTCAAAACCCATTGAAAACAAAATGAACATATGAAAAAATTAATGAAGCATTTATACAACAAAACCATATATTAAACAAGATATATAAATATTATATAAAATCAGTGTGAACCTCTTCCCGGTGCGTCAAATAGCAAAAAGATAGCTGTTGTGTCAAAATGTTACATCAGAGGACATTTATGTTTAGTCATTTGAGAGATGCTTTTATCCAGAGAGACTTACAGAATAATTTGGTTCACACACACATACAGGTGATGGCTGCAATACAGGGTACTCATTTGACCCTGTGGGCCAGCAACTTGTGCTTTGACACACAGCAAAGAGGGACCAGGGATCGAGCCACTGACCCAGTGTTCCGTGGATGACTGCCTTTCCAACTGAGCTACAGCCAGTTGGTAGTATTGATTTTTTTGTCCTGTAACTTGCAGACATTTCTCTGGATTTTCTGAATATTTTAATCATATTATTAACAATATACGATGCAGTTACCAAAGTTGTTGCAATTTCGTATTGAGGAACTTTATTCTTAAGGCACTCTCCTTACATTTTTTAAAATGGCAAACTATACCCCATATTTGTTTCAGAAAGACTTAATTTCTCTCATTTACACCTAATCAGAAACTAACCTGTTGTTGCCAAAAATGCAACAAAAAAAACATAACAAAAGTGTTCAGTGGTTAGTGGACCTCACTAATAAAATAACCTGCCTCTGCACAACATGGAAGCACCTGCCAGGCATCATAGTGGCTGAGATGAGCAGGCAGATGGCTCAATAAATGAGCAGGGAAAAGGGAAAAGACATTAATAGCAACACGAATAGAGCAAACCACCATCTACTCTTAGATAGTCACTCAAGACTGCTAGACCTGACACACCAACCTGTGCACCACCTGGAAGGACTAGACAAGAAAGCCTATGATTAGATGCCCCATACATGGATTCTGGACTGCCTGCAACCATACAATGTTAACAACTCCAAGAGCCTGCATCAAGAAATCATTGGAGCTGTGGAAAACAACAAGAATTAATAGAGCAAGCTCCTCTACATGGGTGATGTAAAGCTCTGCACCAGCAGTAAAAAAGACTGATTTACAGAACTAGGATCTATAGCCAGGACAAGGAAAAAGATGGTCTTCAGAACTGAGGGGATTGTGTTAGCGGAAGGCAACATACCTGATGTTGAACAAAGTTACAGTTACCTAGGGATCCCACAGTCACATGGGAACCACGAAGTGACTGCAAGTCAAGTAGATTTGGCCAAACACCTACAGAGAGTAAAGCAAGTTCTAAGAAGCTGAATGGGAAGAATGAGGTCCAGGCTACAAAGAGGTGGCCAAAAGAGCAGATGGAGGCCACAGACAAGGGATGACAAGTTGGCGACAAGTTGGTAGTGTGGTTGTCCACCAATCCTACAGTTGTTGGTTCAATCCCTGGCTCTTCCAGTCACATGTCAAAGTGTCCTTTGTCCAGTGAGTTCAGTGTGTTGCTCCTCCATTTGAGAGTGTAAACTTTACCAGTAAATGAAAGGGCAGGCCATCTAAAACCACTTACCCTGTGTAGGGTTGCAGAGTGGCTAGAACCTATTCTACGCTGGACAGGGTGCCAGTTTATGAGTGTATTTATATGGACATTAGTAACCATGTTATAGTCGGCTTTCTCAGGAAAGCTGATTTATATTATTCATGTATACATGAAACTCGGTTTATAAAATCAGGGCAGGGGATTAAAGAAACCTAGTTGCTCAAGGTGGATTTGTGAATGGAGATTACTTTTTTAATACATTTATACGTGTAAATGGCTTTCTCCAACTGCGCATGTGCATAAAAACAGGCTGCAAATAATAAACTGCACACAGCTGAGTTAAAGCATGAATGAATGGAGAGATTATTAACAATTTTAACGGGGTAATACTGTTCCCCAATTACCCAAGAAATCTGGTTTCTCTCAGTAACCCGGTTACTAATGTCCATGTATACACACTATGTCAGCTCCCACAAAGAGAGCTATACACAGACAGACAACCATTCACACTCACATTCATACCTACCAATTAAGCCACCAATTAACCTAACATGCATGTCTTTGGACTATGGGAGGAAAGTAGAGACACTGAGGAAACCCACGCAAGCACAGGAAGAACATGCAAACTCCACCCAGAAAGGCCACAGGTGGTCAGGGATGCAAACCCACAACCTTTTAGCTGTGAGATGGCACTGCTACTACTTCACCACTCTGCTGTACATTAAAAATAAAATTAAAATAAACCATTACATTACATCTTGTAATCATAAAAATGCATGTGCTCTTTGATTCCCTGTTGTTTGCATTCAACCAGAATGGAATAGTTCTCTGTT